>JANAVB010002199.1:22643862-22713565 GCA_029216955.1 Iris pallida | reverse complement strand
GGGCTGGCCGGAGGGGAGGGGGAGAAGGGGAGAGGTTAGGGAAAGGGGGGGGGGTAGGGAAGGGAGAGGGTAGTTTAGATTTTTTTATTTTTTAAAATGACATTAACGGTTATTTCTAACGGTCAACAGACGGTATGGGACTTTTTGAGCAAGTCATAGATTGCGGGGGTTTTTATTTGTTAAATTTGACTAAAAGATCTTTCTACGCAAAATGTACAAATTTAACGAGGAATTTTTTGCACTTTATTCTCTCCTTTTTTTCTTTCTTCTCTTTTCCCAAGAAAGAAAGAAGAAAAGAAAGAAGAAAGAAGAAAGAAGAAGAAGAAGAAAGAAGAAGAAGAAGAAGAAGAGAAAGAATAAGAATAAGAAAAAAGAAAACAAGAAGTATCTCTTTCTCCAAACTCTTTTTTTTGTTGCTCTCTTCTAATTTTTCATATTTTTTTCTAAACCCTAGTTTATGTATGAAATCCTAGTTGTAGAAGAAATTGGGTTATCAAATCTATTAATAATTAATCTATTAATCAATTTTTTTTATTAATAGAAGAAATTATGGATGAACCCTAATTCTAGAAGAAATCAATTTGTTGAGCAAGTAAATATTAGGACTGCCACAATTTCTGGCAGTCCTAGAAGTATTGAGGACTGCCAGAAATTATGGCAGTCCTGAAAGGGACTTGCTGTACAATAGGACTGTCACAATTTCTGGCAGTACTAGAAGTATTGAGTATTGTCAAGAATTGTGGCAGTCCTAAAAGGGCCTTATACAACAGGACTACCACAATTTCTGGCAATCGTAGAAGTATTGAGGATTGTCATGAATTGTGACAGTCATAAAACGGACTTGCTGTACAGCAAGTACATTTTAGGACTGCCACAATTCCTGGCAGTCCGAAAATCGAAATGGCCGAATGAAAAACATATGTTAGGATTTATTTCCATCTTGATAATATAGTGAAATATACATTTTAGGGTTTATCTTCATACATTTTTTGTGAGAATGAATGAAATAAACATGTTAGGGTTTATTTTCGTGTTATTTGTGAGGAATCAAAATGATGAGAATGAAAATTGTGGAGAGAAAAACTAGGTTTTGATGGAAATGATGGAGAAGAAAACTAGGATTTATAGTGAAAAAAATGGGGAGAAGAAGATGAAGAAGAAGAAGATGTATAGTTTGGGGAGTGAAAAATGGTGGAGAAGAAAGAAGAATAAATAGAAGATGAAGAGAAGAAAGTGTTTTGGAAGAGAGAGAGTGAAATTTGCAAATGAGAGTGAAATTTGGGGTTTGGGGGGAGGGGGGTGAGGTTGGGACAGCCCCATAAGTAGAAAAATTGGATAGTCCAGTAATTTCTCCTCAAACATGGGCTAGCCCTGATCAACTTTTGATGTGCCCTTATAAAAAATAAAAAAAATGGCGAATTCTAAGGGCACATTACTTTTTACTATGGGCTAGTCCAAATTTTTTCCTAAAAATTATAAGTTTGCCACTCATTTTCTTTGCTTGGGGCTAGCCCAAATTTTTTCAGAAAGTAAGACTGCAATTAAGTTGGCAGTCCTAACATAAAATAGGACTGCTACCTTAGTTGCAGTACTACTTTGTACTAAATTCGTGTCGGCTTATGCTCACGGGAACCCTTCCTCCTTATTCCTCACCCTCGCCGTCGTCGAAGGAGGAGGCAGCGGAGGCCCCTCCTCCTCATTCTCCCCTCCTCTCATCCGCCGCCGCTCCTCCTCCTCCTCCTCCTCCTCCGCCTCCGCCTACCCCCTCTCCATAGCGTCCGCCTCCTCCAACTCCTCCTCCGCCTACCCCCTTCGCCTCCCTCCTCCCTCTGGGAGGCCGCCATCCGCGCCGCCTCTCCCCTCCCCGACATCCTCTTCCTTCTCCTCCTCCGACGCCGACGACGCTGTCCTCCCTGTCAATTCTCTGTCATCCATGTCGTATCCTCCGCCTCATTCTCGCACCCCCCGCCCCCGCCGGCCACCCCGCCTCCTTCCCCTCTCCTCGTCCTCCTCCGCCGCCTCCTCCTCTTCCTCCGCCGCCTCCTCCGCCTCCTGGAACCCTAATGAAATTTGGTAGGCTAGTCCCAAGTAAATTTTGGGCCGTCCCCAGTAAAAGTTCCACTATTATGGGTTGTCCCCTAGTAAGGGATAGCTCATAGCAATTTTTTGTGTGTCCTTAGAATTTGCTTAAAAAAAGGAGGGGGAATGTCCGAATAATTTTTTTCCCGCTTGGCCGAAGTTTTGTTGATTAACTGGAAAGGCCCGACCCATTTGTAAGTGTGCTTTGTCATATATTTTATTTTCAATTTCTTTTATTGATTCTATCTGTGAATTTTAATTTATATTTGTGTATGATTTTATAAGTGTTCTTTGTCATATTTTTTTTTCAATTTTTTGGATTGATTTTATCTGTAATTTTAATTTATACTAGTTATTTTCACGTGCGTTGCAGATTTTTAAAAAAATAAAATATAAAATTTTAAATTATGTTAGAAATTTTAAATATAATTTTAATATATTTTAGTTATTTTTTATTATAAATATTTTTTTAACTTTTGGATATGTGTTTAGTTAGATAATATTATGTAGTTACTTTAAATATAATTAAGTTTTAAATATTTTAGTATTTATACACAGTCATGCAGTTAGGATGATTTTAAGTTTTAATTTTATTTTAAACTATGTGAGAAAATAACTACGGTTAAGCAACTTAATTTTTTTTTAAAATTTTGAAAACAAAATGGTCGATGAAGTGCATACAATTTAGATAGCTCAATCTTGAGCCGTTTTGATAGATATTTGTGTATGAAATTTTTTGAAGCACAAGCACAATTGTTCGTTTCAGGTCCATTAGCAAATAGGGCCCTTATGTTCGGTCCAGCTTAAAAAATGGTCCAATCGATTAAACCGGTATAATTAAATAGAGGTTTACAACGGTTTCCCTTAAAATCGGGTCGGTTTGATTAAAATCGATTTATTCGATTTTGGAAAATTCGGTTCGATTTGAACCAAACTTTGCCCTATTGTTCGATTCATAGCTATATTTCAGTCCCATCATCTCCTTCTCTGCGGCACTTGTAAGCAATTGTTCGTAGGAATAATCCACCTGAAAATATAGGCAGATCGACTGATACCAGAAACATTATCAGTTTGGCATATAATCTGTGCTATTTACACTTGCCATCCAAACACTTGTGAGCAGAGCATACTTGTTCATCTTTCCAATATTGCATTAGATGCTCTTTTGTCTAAATCAATTTTTATATATTTTTTACTTGTTCATCTTTCCAATATGCATTAGATGCTCTTTTGTCTAAATCAATTTATATATATATATAACCGCCCTCCCTTAGCCGTTGGATCGCGCGGACGGGGGCGGGCCCCACGCGGGCCCCGCACGATCCGATGGTGCAGGGGGGGCAGGGCTTCGACAGGGCTCCGCGGGCAGGGCCTTTGATCCGCTTCCATATATATATATATATATATATATATATATATATATATATATATATATATATATATATATATATATCAAAACTTTGATATAGATACACCAAACACCACTTTGGGAAAAATAATTATATCACAAGTTTACCTAGAGTTTCTTTATAACGATCTCCAATCAAGATAGGAAATCTGTACTAGTGGATGGATGGACCTACATATTCGTGTCCTTATTATTGAACTTCTCGCGGAAGTCCCGTCCGCCCTCAACCGTTAGATCGAGCGCACGGAAGAGAGAGGGAGAGTGTGCGTTCGATCCAACGGTCAAGCGCGGACGAAGCTTCCAGATATTATCCCACGGTCAAACTTGATATATATATCTATATTTGAGATGTCCGACCACCGGACATTGTACATGATGCATTGCATACAATACGTCCCCGTGCATGACTCGATCCACCGATCTGTAAGTAGTAGTTCCAATTCTGTATTTTAGAATCTGAAAATAAAATATAAATAAGCGATCCAACCGCGACCGAGGCTTGAACTTGGTTCAACGTCCTTAAGACAATATCCGTCTCGCACTTCACACTGTATTTTAGCAGCACTTCACACTGCAGAAACTAAATAAAACAATATAAGTAGTCTCTCTCTTGGATTAAATGCTTAACGTATGAATGAATGCTTCCGCCATTCAGCCATGATGTTATACCTCTTTTCGTTAATCACAAAAGACGCTCGGATTTGGTTCTTTGGATATATATAGACTCCATTTAGTAATTGCTTAATACATTAGCTTAAGTGCCCTATATTTGGATGTGTGCGTCTGGTAGCGATGTAATATAGATAAAAAACGGTCTTCCTCTTCCTTACAAAGCAATTAGTGAGAGTATGAGGCACACATGTAAAGAAATAGGAGGTGAGTCGTTAGGTTTATTCGGTATCAACCGAATCAAAATAATCAAAATTAATTAATCCAAAATTATAAAAATTTAAAATCAAAATCAAATTGAAATTAGATACAACTGAAACCGAACCGATAACGAATTTTGGTATTCTCGGTTGGACTATTTTTATTGTTTAATAGATCAAGTCAAAGTTAGAATTATGATTATATATATATATATATATATATATATATATATATATATATATGGGAGCGGATCAAAGCCTCTCTTAGAAATTTTTTTTCACTTTCAGCCGTCCATTTAATGTTAATATTAATATTAATGTTAATATTAATGTTAATATTAATATTAATGTTAATGTTAATATTAATTTTTATTTTTATTTTTATATTAATGTTAATGTTAATGTTAATATTAATGTTAATGTTAATATTAATATTAATTTTAATGTTAAGTTTAATGTTAATTTTAGTATTTAATTAATATTAACATTAACATTAACATTAGCATTAATATTAATATTAATATTAACATTAAATGGACGGCTGAGAGTGAGAAGGTTTTCTAAGGAAGACTTTTGATCCGCTTCCTATATATATATATATGTGTGTGTGTGTGTGTGTGTGTGTGTGTGTTGTATTTCAAAATTGGGTTTTTTTTTTTAATTCCCAAAGTTGTATCTAAAATATATTTTCTAAATATATACATTTGGAATCATAAAATTGAGGGTATGTCTTATTCAATTTGTTTGTTTTGGATCAAACCGAAACTAAATAATTTTTTTTAGTATATTGGAAACTGAATCCGAACAATTTTTCTTTTTCCAAACCGATACCGAATTTCTTATTAGGTTATGTCCAGCTCGGTTCAGTTTGTGGTCCACAATCAAATAGTACTCACCCTATTAAAAATCACCACAAGGTATGTCTAGGATTTGTACAAACATTAAAGCTATAGATGTGTAGTTGGCACCGAGCATTAATTTGGTTATATTCGAACAAAGTGAGATCACAATAGGTTCAAAATCTAGTTTGAGCCTTCAAACTCATCATATACGTACGGGCTAAGTATAGATATGTGAGAATGTTACAAAACCTAGTAAGTGTTAAAGAGTTTAATATATAATGTTGATATGTTCATATTAGTTCAATTTTTTTGAAATATTACTAGTATGGTACCTGCATCAAAGGACTTCCAATACTCCCATCCACCAATTAACTTAAACAACTCTGCTATTTGGCACCCACGGGGCCAAGAACACTTCCGCCGCCGCGACAAGGGGAGGAGGGGGGGGGGGGGGGGGGGGGGGAGGGGGGGGGGGGGTCAGAGCAGTAGAGGGAGGGGGGACTCAGCGGAGGAGGAGGGGGACGGCAGCGACGTCACCGACGTCGAGGACGGCGGAAGCAGCAGGAGGGGGGGGGGAGAGGTCGTCGTCGTTGTAGTCGGAGGAGGAGGCGAAGCAGGTGGCAGTGGAAAGTGTTAGTCCCGGGGCTTGATCAAAGATGGTAAAACAGATGCAACAGAGATCTACGATGATACAAAAACCAAATAACCTGATTACAATATGGAGGAAAAAAATAGAGAAGAGAAGATCTCTCGTTCTTCCTTGCAAACGTGTTGCAATTGGGACAGAACGAGGTACAATAATCTAGAGAAAGATGAGAAGAAGAAAAATGCTGGGGTGTCAAAACACCGTTGCTCAAAGCAAGATTCATCCCACACGAATTGCTTCCAAGAACCAGCAAGTTGAAGAACTTGTGGAACGCTCGAAGTCACCTCTGTTCTGACTCCTCGGATGGACTTGTAATGGCGGCAGCAGCACTCTCTCTCTTTCTCCTTTTCTGACTTATAATTTTGTAGTACCCACAAAGGAGGCCAGAAGAGAGTATATATAGAGAGAGGGTGGAAACCCTAGCCTCCTCTTCAGTTATGTAAAGATTGAATCAAATCCCAAAAGATAGCAACGAGATTAATTCAAATCCCGCAAAGATAGCCACGAAACTAATTCAAATCCTACAAAGATAGGATCTGAATTAATCGCATTGAATCAGTCTTTCCATAACTGACTTGTAGTCTGCACATTCAGCGGAACCCTCCATGCGGCAGCAGCAGCCTGGCCGCATGAGCCTCATGACCGCATGGACCGCATGAGCCGCATGGACCGCATGAGCCGCATGGCCGCATGAGCCGCATGAGCTGCATGAGCCGTATGACTGCTGACGTGCTACGTGCAAAGTGCGCTAACAGAACTCTACATTACGCCTTATGAGCCCATGAGCCCGAGTCCGAGTCGCTAAGCCCCTTTGGGGCTTAGCTCCAAATGGAATTAATCCAAGAGAATGACAAAAGCATTAATGCTTAATCCTTGGAGCCTTATTCTTACCTCCTAGTAAAATCACCCACATGGTTCCCTCCTTAGGGTCACCAGCCCATGTGCATCTCTCAACAACACAACCAAGTATATATGTTGAGATAACTCATGGTGCATTTCATATGTGGGACTAAAATTTTACAAGGTATGTTGAGAGCAAGCTCTCTCCATGTAAAGAAAGTACCAATAATCTTCCACATATCACAACATATATATATGTGTCCAGGGTTGAGCGTTCCCCACAGTAACTGTACATTTTGCATTAGGATAGATGTCGCTGACGACTTGAATCTTCCGCATGGGTTAAATAACAATGTGATACAAGAATAGACTACGCCTTGAATTCTGCACCACAATTGTAATTCTTTCCACTCACAAAGTATAGTTACGTGTGCTTCTGGCTGCACAATAAAGGCCCTGTGCCAGCCTGGTTTCAGAGTATAATTTTGGACGTCTACAAGTTTACCCTCAAGAGACGGCCTGATATCTCTTTTCATACACTATAGGTGAGTTCTTTATTAAAGAGATATGGCATGAAGCCTTGCGCTTCCTTGCGGTGCTACGCTGCTATGACATGGCCTGAAGTCGAGGCATTAACCCTACATGGGAACCTCATCGTAGTGTCATACTACTGTAGCATGAGGTCTCAGCCTCTTTGTAGTGCCAATCTACTCAGCATGAAGCCTAAGGCTTCCTTGCGGTGTTACGCCGCAACGACATGGCTTGCAAGGCCGAGGCTTTACCCCTACCTGGGTACCTCATCGTGGTGTCATGCCACTGTAACATGGGGCCATCCTCCCTTTTGTAGTGTTGTCTACAACTCTTTAATTACGTCATACAGCATTAGGCTACCTGCCTATTTGCGGTGCTACGCCGCTATGACTTGGCTTACAAAGCCGAGGCATTACACCAGACCTGGGAACCTCATGGTGGAGTCACCCCACTGTAGCATGGAGTTTCACTCATTGTAGTGCTGCTCCACCGTGCTTCCTGTAAAGCACACCAGACATTCACTCTGCCTGAGAACTCATTAAGGCGTTTAAGCCAACCTTCCACAGGATCTATTTTTTTCTGCAAAAAATACATAGTAGACAACAGTGGTTATGGGTCCGTATCCCTTCCATGTTTCAGAGAACAAGTACCCACTGTTACCTGATAGTTTCCCAGTCAGTGATCCTCCTTTGAACCAAAAGTTAGATGCCTAGTAGATTTCTCTTTGAACTAATAGCATAAAACTTTATGGTAGGATTACAAAGACACACTATCAGAATACCTTCAAGCCCATTTTACAAGCTGTGTCATCGACCAACTGGCGCTTGAGGCCCTTTGTGAACGAATCTGCCAGGTTCTCCTGACTCCGAACATCAACTACTGCAATTACACCTCTTTTGATAAGATCGTGTACTGTCCTGTGCTTCAACCGTACAGTCCTCTTCTTTTCGTTGAAGAGGTCATTTGATGCCACCGCCGCAGTCGCCTAGTTGTTACAGTATATCGGTATCGCCGGTATCTGAGCCCCAACCACTAGAAGATCATACATGAGCTACCGAATCCATTCTGCTTCATCTGCTGCAGTTTCAAGTGCATAGAATTCAGATTCCATGGAGGAACGAGAGAGTATAGTCTGCTTCTTCGACTTCCACGATATAGCAGCTCCACCCAAGGAAAAGATATATCCACCTGTAGATTTCTCGCTTTCCACCTCTGAACACCAGCTAGCATTACTGAAGCCTTCCACTACTGTCGGATACCCGTTGTAGTGCAGTGCATATGTCTGAGTCTTCTTGAGATATCTCATCATCCGCTTCACAGCTTTCCAGTGCTCAACCCCTGGATTGCTTGTGAACCGACTCAGCATTCCCACAGCGAAAGCTATGTCAGGCCTTGTGGCAGTGGTTGCGTACATTAAGCTTCCGATAATGCTAGAATACTCCAGCTGCCTGACGCTTTCCCTCGAGTTTGGCTTCAGCTTCTGATCACACCTGTATGGCGTATCGATCCCTGGAAGATCCTTATACCCATAGCGTGTAAGCATCTTCTCAATGCAGTGAGATTGTGACAGCGCTACTCCAGTGTCTGTTCGGATGATCTTTATGCCCAAGATGACATATGCATCCCCCAAGTCCTTCATACTGAACTTGGTTGAGAGGAACTTCTTTGTCTCTGTGACACAGCCTATGTCCGTGCCTAGGATTAGCATGTCGTCCACGTACAGACAAACGATGACTCCTCTTCCATCAGCGAACTTTGTGTAAACACATTTGTCCGTCTCGCTGACTCTGTAGCCGTTTGACCAAATAACTTTGTCAAACTTCTCATGCCACATCTTGGGAGCTTGCTTCAAACCATACAATGATTTCACCAACTTGCAGACCTTGTCTTCAAGACCTTTGACGACAAATTCGTCTGGCTGTTGCATGTAAATCTCTTTGGTCAGCTCCCCATTCAGGAATGCTGTCTTTACATCCATCTGATGTATCACCAACTTATGTATAGCTGCTAGAGCGATTAACATCCTGATGGTTGTCATCCGAGCTACTGGAGCGTACATGTCAAAGTAATCTATCTCCTGTTTCTGAGAAAATCCCTTGGCTACCAGCCTGGCCTTGAACTTGTCAATAGTTCCATTTGCCTTCATCTTCTTCTTGAAGATCTATTTACATCCGATGGGCTTTTCTCCTTCAGGTAGATCTACCAACACCCATATGTTATTGGAGGTGATAGAGTCAAACTCGTCATTCACTGCCTCCTTCCAGAAGATAGCATCTCTGTCTTCATCGCCTCATCATAGGTAAGCAGATCTGCTTCCACATGATAGGTGACAAAGTCATCTCCGAAGTCTTTCGGTCTCCTCGCTCGCTTAGCTGACGGCTCTGCGAGTTCTGGTACAAGAGTTGTTTCATCAACAACAGCTTCTTCTTGGACTACTGGCCCATATGAGATTTCAGTCTCATTTGCACCTACATCATTTTCCGGAATGTTCGAAAGAACAATGTTTTTGTCTTTTGCAAACTTGTCTTCAAAATATTTAGCATCGCGAGATTCGATGATATAATTTGACTCAATATCAAAAAATCTCCTAGCATCACTCTTCTCGGCATACCCCAAGAAGATTGCCTTCGTAGTCTTTGTCCCTAGCTTCTGAATCTTCAGATCTGGGAGCTTCACATACGCCAGACATCCCCACACTCGAATGACATTCAAGTTTGGTCTGACTTTGAACCAGAGTTCATGAGGAGTTACGTCCGAAGTTGCATACGACACTCTATTTAGAATAAAAGTGACCGTCAATGCAGCTTCTTCCCAGTAGCATTTTGGAAGGCCTGCAGTAAGCAGCATAGAATTCATCATTTCTGTTAATGTTCGGTTCTTCCTCTCTGCTACTCCGTTGGATTGAGGAGAATATGGAGCAGTAGTCTCGCATATGATTCCATGTTCTTTGCAGAATGATGCGAATTCATGAGACCTGTACTCCCCACCTCGATCACTTCTCAACCTCTTGAGTTGTTGTCCAGTCTGCCGTTCAGCTTCGGTCATGAACTCTCTGAACTTCTCGAAGGCTTCGTCTTTAGACTTGAGCAAGTAGACGAACGCGTATTTTGAGAAGTCGTCGATGAAGGTTATGAAATACTTCATCCCGACCTTCGTGGAAAAATGTTTGAAGTCACAGATATCGGAGTGCACCAACTACAGAAGATCTGTGCTTCGATTGACCCGATGAAAGGGTTTCCTAGTGATCTTCGTCTGAGCACACACTTCACACTTCTCCACCTTACCCCCACATTTGGAGATAAGTCCTAGACTAGACATTTTGTTAATTCTTTTACAATGAACATGTCCTAGTCTATTATGCCACAACTCAAGAGAATAATCAGAAAATGCAACTGCATTAATGTCATCAAACTGGTTGACAAGCTGAATTTTAAACATTCCTTCGGTTTGATAAGCCTTCCCGAAGTATGTTCCTTTCTTGGACATCACCATCTGACCAGCATTGATGTCCATCCTCAAGCCTGCGTTGCAGAGCAGCCTCCCAGAGATCAGGTTCTTGGCAATCGCCGGAACATGCTTCACACCTTGAAGCGTCAGAGTATTCCCAGAAGTGAGTTTCAGTTCCACGGTCCCGATCCCCAGAACTTCAGCTTGGGCCTGGTTCGCCATGACAACCTTCTCAGATATCGACTGGTACGAGACGAACCATTCCTTGCCAGAACAGACATGGCAAGTCGCACCAGTGTCTATCCACCAGTCAGAGTGAACCCCCACAGTTGTGACCTGTGCGATCATAGCAACAAAGTTAGAAACCAATGAAACCTTATTAGGCTCACCTTTATCTGATTGTTTAGGCTTGGATCTGCATTCACTCTTGTAGTGGCCTTTTTTGCCACAATTGTAACAAGTCACGTGGGACTTAGTCTTCTGTTGCTTGAATGAAGTACCCTTCACTTTTAGATTAGTGAAGTCCTTCTTCTTGGGATGAGAAGCCGCCTGCTTCCCCTTGGGATCTCTCGTCTGTACTAGATTGGCTTTGGCCAACTGTTTGGACAGAGTGTCCACCTTCTGTTGGGAACGCATCTCGTCCTCAACATGGATCTCTTGAAGTAGATCTCCCAAGCTAATGTCTAGCTTCCTTCTGAGCATCCTTACATAGAAGGTACTCCACCAGCAGAAAGTTTTGAGATGGTCCCTCCAACGACAAACTTGTCGGGAAGGGGCATCTCTTCGTCTTCCAGTTTCTGACGTAGCTTCAGAAATTCCTTCACCTGTGGCAACATGGACTTCTCGTCCTCAAAGAGCAATTTGTGATATTTTTCAACCACAAACATCTTGCTCATGTTCCTGTCTTCTTCATATAGTTTTTCCATAGACTTCCATATGTCTCTGGCAAGTTCCTTCTTCGAGTAGGATTCTGCCAGGGAGTCCTCTATAGCATTCAGGATGAGAAGCCTGCAGATGCTATTTTCCCTTCTCCATTTGGCCTGGAGTTTGGTAGCCGCATTGATTACGGCAGTAGATCCAGTGTCTGGAACAGAGGGTTCTTCCTCCAACAGAACATGATCAACGTCTTTTAGTTGAAGAGTTAGATAAACCTTTCTCTTCCAGACTTGATAATGCTCTCCATCGAAATTTTTCAACTTGCAGTAGTCCGATTGGACGAGCGAAGCATTAATGTTTTCCATCTATAAGGATCTTGCTTTGAGATTGTTAGTCCCGGGGCTTGATCAAAGATGGTAAAACAGATGCAACAGAGATCTACGATGATACAAAAACCAAATAACCTGATTACAATATGGAGGAGAAAAATAGAGAAGAGAAGATCTCTCGTTCTTTCTTGCAAATGTGTTACAATTGGGACAAAACGAGGTACAATAATCTAGAGAAAGATGAGAAGAAGAAAAATGCTGGGGTGTCAAAACACCGTTGCTCAAAGCAAGATTCGCCTCACACGAATTGCTTCCAGGAACCAGCAAGTTGAAGAACTTGTGGAACGCTCGAAGTCACCTCTGTTCTGACTCCTCGAATGGACTTGTAATGGCGGCAGCAGCACTCTCTCTCTTTCTCCTTTTCTGACTTATAATTTTGTAGTACCCACAAAGGAGGCCAGAAGAGAGTATATATAGAGAGAGGGTGGAAACCCTAGCCGCCTCTTCAGTTATGTAAAGATTGAATCAAATCCCAAAAGATAGCAACGAGATTAATTCAAATCCCGCAAAGATAGTCACGAAACTAATTCAAATCCTACAAAGATAGGATCTGAATTAATCGCATTGAATCAGTCTTTCCATAACTGACTTGTAGTCTGCACAGTCAGCGGAACCCTCCATGCGGCAGCAACAGCCTGGCCGCATGAGCCTCATGGCCGCATGGACGTGCTAAGTGCAAAGTGTGCCAACAGAACGCCACATTACGTCTCATGAGCCCATGAGTCCGAGTCCGAGTCGCTAAGTCCCTTTGGGGCTTAGCTCCAAATGGAATTAATCCAAGAGAATGACAAAAGCATTAATGCTTAATCCTTGGAGCCTTATTCTTACCTCCTAGTAAAATCACCCACATGGTTCCCACCTTAGGGTCACCACCCCATGTGCATATCTCAACAACACAACCAAGTATATATGTTGAGATAACTCATGGTGCATTTTCGATGTGGGACTAAAATTTTACAAGGTATGTTGAGAGCAAGCTCTCTCCATGTAAAGAAAGCACCAACAGAAAAGGGGGGGGTGGAGAAGGCGGCATAAGAGCGGTAGGGGTGGTGGTCGCGGCGGTGGAGGCATTTTCGGCCCCACTGGTGCGTACCGTTGTGAACCAGCGGGTGCCAAATAGTATTTTGGTAACTTAAATTAGTTTATATTGTCTATTTTTTCACACAAGATTGGTTTTTTGCTAAATTTTAGTCCAAGCGCACACTCTAGTCGAACTTTTGTAAATATTAGTTAACTAACGATGAGAGATTCCCTAATTAGATATCTTTATGTTAGTAATTTAAATCAATCATATTACAAGATAATTCCCTCCGAGACTTATATGTGCTCAGAATTCCCACTGAATCACTAACAATATGAGTATATTCCCACCGAATCACTAACAATATGAGTTGCTAAAAATTAAATTCCTAATAGTATTTTGGTAACTTAAATTAGTTTATATTGTCCCCGTGGCCGTAGTCCGTTGAAAACGGTAGAGTACCTCGGCGCAGTGGCGCGGGTTCTAGTCCCCTTGGAGGTATGCCTCCAAGCACCATTAAGAAGTGGACACCCTAAAAAAAAATAAAAAAAATAAAAAAAATAAAAATAAATTCCTAATGAATCACTAACAATATGAGTTATAACTCCACCTATTTAGTTATTAGTTAACTAATAAAAGATAAAAGATGATAAAATCCGGAGGGCTGCCACTGAACAATATCTTCCACTACATAACGAGGCTTCAAAACGGCTCAAAAGTGAGCCGTCTAAGCTGTAATTATATCATGGTCCATTTTATTTAAAAAAAATAAACTATGTAAAAAATTGTTGAATTTTTTTTAATTTGTTATATATATATATATATATATATATATATATATATATATATATATATATATATATATATATATATATATATATATATATATTCAACATAGAGAATCAAACTCAACCAAACAAGAAAAATATCTGACATCTTAACCACATGAGTTAGAAAAAATATTTGAATATAATTGAATACTATTCTTATTATACATATTATACGTACAAAGCTCGTACATTTACTAGTGAGTTATAACTCGACGTATTTAGTTATTAGTTAACTAATAAAAGAAAAAAAAAGATAAAATCCGGATGGATGCTACAAATGCTCTACTCCCACCATCCATTTAATTAGAATGAAATAAATAATACATTTTCTTGACTTGAATCCATTACATTATAGCAGGCCGCCCCAAAATATTTTGATGCCATTAAATACAAAATGATGTCCCTTCTTCAAAAAATATATTGAAAATAAAGTATCAAATTTTTATTTGCATGATACAATAAATCAAAATAAACTCTTTTGGACTGGGGCCTGATAATGCCAACTAACCTTAAATTTTGTATGAATATATCTTGGCAAATGACAATACTACTTCCGTAGTTAAAAAAAAATTCTACTGCAATATTTTTTTTAACATTTCTTGTTTATGCTTTTTCAATACTAGGATTGAGATATATAGGCTTGTTTGCCTAATTTATCAACAATAGAGAAACTCAAGAAACATAAAAAAAGAAGAAGCCAAAATGAGGAGGAACAAAAGTTATAAAATATTTCAGTTTGAAAATGAAATCATTGTGAAATCTAAAGTGCAAAGATTTATGAAAAGATATTCAACACTAGGAACCTATAATTTTAAGTGTGAAATCTTAAGTGCAAAGATAAACGAAAAGACTCATTGCCATCGGCTCATCGGTATTCAACACCAACATGGAATCAACTATAACCCACAACACGTAGTGAGCTAAATATACTACAGAAACTGATTGAAATTTAGTTACTATGAAAACGTGCATAAATAGAGATATTACGAAGGAAGACCGAAGATCTACTACAAACAATATGTATCCTAATTTTTAAAAGATGCAAAATTTCAAGTTTGTGCTTGTGTCTGTGCAAAGTAGATTATATGTAAATATACCTCGAAACTTTCGAAAAAAATAAACATCAATAGAACCCCTCATTCAAAAGATGGGGGCAAAGATGATTGTCCTCAATCATCGACGACAGAGGGAACTAAAAAAACATAACAAAGTCAACATCACGAGGAACAAAAGTTACAAAATATTTCAATTCTCAAAATGAGAGTCTTGCTAAAATATCAGGTTCGCATTGATACCTCTATCTCACCTTTTCGTCTCCTCTTCGGGTCAAGGCTCAAGCAGAAGCCAGAGAGAGAGAGAGAGAGAGAGAGAGATAGAGAGAGAGAGAGAGAGAGAGAGATTAGCTTGTCTGCCGCTGTGGTCTTCTTTGTGTAGTCTTACTTTGCGGAATCCATGTGAATGATTCTAGGAGAAAAATTTGAAGAAAATTAAAATTTTGTGTTTGTTGTAACTCATGGTAATCCTTCATGTTCCCAAGTGACTCTTCACCTTTGTAACTTCCAAGTGACTTTTCACTTTGTAACTCCCAACCTCTCTCTCCCTATATAAAGAGAGGTTGGGATGGCTTGTAGAGACACATTGGGATATATTGATATACATTGAGAGGTTGAGCTAATTGTTCACACAACACGTTATCAGCACCTTGCTCGTGCAACGCCGGAGACCCGACGTACCGATCGTTTTCTCACTTTCTTCCACCATAAGGTAAGAAAGGTAATTTTTTTTTGTTAATATATTCTTCATTTTGAGTAGTTGTGGTTGGTCCATTTTCTAAGTTTCTGAGATCGGTAGGAGAAATTGTAATTGAGTGATTTTTTTCTCTTCTATTTGTCTAGTGAATTTTTCGTCTTCTATTTAGACTCTTCATGGTTCACATAAAAATTCTATGTTTACGATGGTTCGATTGTGTATTGCATGATGTTTCCGACTTATTTCAGTCGTCACGAAATTTATTTTTCATCCGAATTCCGTTCCCAACATGAATTTGGACATACTTACTGTTTAAGAAATGAAGTGTGTGATTTTTAAGAGTAGTAGAAGCTTTCGTAATATATACTCAAAATTTTTTTTGAAAAATATATACGAGTAAATTTTTTTTATCAAATATATTTTGTTACAGCAATATATTTTGTTACAAAAATTTTGTTACGAAAATATACTTTGGTAAAACACAATATTTTTTAATTTTTTTTATCAAAATATACTTTGGCGTGTTTATCAAATAGTCTGCTGTATATATTTTGGTAAAAGACATTTTTCTAAAAAAATTAAACTGACAATTTTAGAATTTTTTTTGTTTAAATAGTACTTATCCAAACAAAATATTTGTTAGTATTGTGTGGACAATTAGCTCAACCTCTCAATGTATATCAATATATCTCAATGTCTCTACAAGCCATCCCAACCTCTCTTTATATAGGGAGAGAGAGGTTGGGAGTTACAAAGTGAAAAGTCACTTGGGAGTTACAAAGGTGAAGAGTCACTTGGGAACATGAAGAATTACCATGAGTTACAACACTCCCCCTTGGCTCTTCACAAACTCTGCTTGTAAACACCTCTGAGCTTCTTTATCTGTCTGTAGTTTGCTGATTCAAATTTGACCACCTACTTGTGCCTCGTCAAAACCTTGTCAAAGAAAACCCAGTGGAAAAAACTTTGGTCGAAGGACAAAAGAGTACACACAGGTCAGTGATGATGGGGGTAAACTAACCATTGCAAAGGTGCCTCGTCAAAAACCTTGTCAGGGAAAATCCAGTAGGAAAAAATCGCTGATCGAAGGACAAAAGAGTACACGATGGATTAGAAGTATACACTGGATACTCCCCCTGATTACAATAGTCCTTAGTGAATAAGAGATTTGAACTGTGTCTCGTTAAAAACCTTACCAAAGAAAATCTAGTGGGAAAAACTTTGGTCGAAGGGAAAAAGAGTACACAAGCATACATCAGGATGCTTCCCTTTTCACTCGCACTCGACAGGGTGCGTGATATACGCACAACAGGGCATTTGGAGGCTCTCGTTGGGGCGCTCCACCTCATATGCACACAACAGGGTGCAGGAAACATGTTTCACTTAGGCTAGCTCTGAAAGTTTTCTAAGTCCAATTGCTCTGACATGTTTCTGGAACGAGTGTTTCGACAGTGACTTGGTGAACAAGTCTGCACGGTTATTCTTCGATCCAATGTGTTGCACTTTAATCTTCTGAAGCGCTTGTTGTTCATGTGTAAAGAACAACTTGGGCGATATGTGCTTGGTAGCATCCCCTTTGATGTAACCATGTTTCGCTTGATCAATAACAGCGGTATTATCCTCATAGACGACAACAGGTTCATCTGGGTCATATGGAAGATCACATGTACTTCGAATATGGCCAATAACAGCTCGAAGCCATACACACTCTCTAGTCGCCTCATAGAGCGCGAGTAGCTCAGAGTGGTTAGTTGAAGTAGCCACTAAGGTCTGTTTGCGAGACCTCCAAGAAATCGCCATGTTCCCAATGGTAAAGAGACGTAACCAGATTGGGAATGCCCCTTGTGCGGATCAGATAAGTATCCTGCATCGGCATAGCCAACAAGGGTCGCGTTGTTTCGAGTGCCAAGAGCGTTGGACTCACTCAAAACCGTGTAGGGATAGAACAAGCCCAAGTTCGTAGTACCCTTAAGGCAGCAGAAAATATCTTTTATGCCATTCCAATGGCGGCGTGTTGGCGCAGTGCTGTGTCGAGCTAGACAATTCACAGCAAATGAGATGTCCGGTCTAGTTGTAGGTCCTAAAAATCAAGTTGTATTTATCAAATAAGCAGAGGAAATTAAATTGTCCACTCTTCAAATGGACTGCGTAGGAGGCAGATTGCGCTACAATTCAAACGCGCAAGCTGAACTGCGCTACCACCCAAATACGCTATGTTGATGTGGCAATGCCATCATTACCTGACAAAAATCCGATCTTCTGACAGCTGACAGCCTGATAAACGAGGAGTCCTTTCGTTTCTTGTGCAGCACAGCGTTCGAGGACAGCTATACAGCCAGCGCAGTATGACAGCTCAACTTCAGCGCGGTTTGACCAAGCTCGAGTCTCAGCGCAGTCTGATGCTAGCGCTTTTCAAGTGGCATAATCTATCAAGATAACTGACATTTATTACGTGGCTTACATGCCATCAATTGCTCGCCACGTGGCAACTGCTTGTACACGACCATGCGCATTTCAATCAAACAATGCCACGCGTCTAATACAGTTGGCCCACGATCGAGTAACTGCCAGCACAGTTTACTGTTTGCGCAGTCTGTTGCTAGCGCAGTTTATCATGCACAATTCAGAATAACTACAAATTAGTTATTTCTAGAACTCTATAAATAGAGTTTAAAGTCCTTCATTAAGGACATCAGATCATTATTATCATCAGAGATCAGGAGTTCTTGTCCAAGTGCTGCTGCATTCTTCAGAGGCTATCATCTTCAAAGTTCACATCGTCCAAGGGATAAAGCGATCGTCTTCAGATCGGATTCCTATAGTTGTACTTTCCCAGAATTCAATTATAATTTTCTTACAAAGTTTATGAAATAAAAGATAGCGACTCTACTGGGGATCGAACCCAGAATCTCTGGTTTCGCAGACCAGTAGTAAACTTCAATTGCTAGCAGAAACTCCAAATAGGCAACTGCATGAGACGCGAACCCAGAATCTCTGGTTTCGCGTCTAATACAGTTGCTTATTTGGAGTTTTAGGCGAATCTTGCCCAGAGGCTCACTTCTTCCCTGGTTGAACCCCAAGATGGTGGTGATTGTGCTAGAAAGACTATGTACTGGGATCTTCAGTGCGTCTAGCATTGTCTTTGGCATGATGCTGAGTGCTGACCCGGGATCTATCTGAATACGATCGACCTTCATCATGTCGTTGTATCCTGTATAGTATAGAGGACAGTCATGCCTATTGTCTTCCATCAGCATATCATCCTGTATGAAGGTAATGTTTGGAATTAACTCCAATACACTGTGACAGTGGAGGCAAGAGACAGGCTATGATTCTGGCTTTTTTAGAAAAGTTAGACAGGTTTTTGCCTGCATGAGAGCTTCACTCAGATTTTCTCGAGTCTCTTTGGAGAGGCGTAAGAGCTCAAAGATCGACAGCCTAGCCGGTGTATTAGCTAGTTGAGCCAAAATATCAAAATTGTATGGTTTCTCAAGTCCAGAAGGGGATGACTTTTTTAAAGGCTTGTCAAAGCGGACTTGTTGTTCATGTGTAAAGAACAACTTGGGCGATATGTGCTTGGTAGCATCCTCTTTGATGTAACCATGTTTCGCTTGATCAATAACATCAGTATTATCCTCATAGACGACAACAGGTTCATCTGGGTCATATGGAAGATCACATGTACTTCGAATATGGCCAATAACAGCTCGAAGCCATACACACTCTCTAGTCGCCTCATAGAGTGCGAGTAGCTCAGAGTGGTTCGCTGAAGTAGCCACTAAGGTCTGTTTGTGAGACCTCCAAGAAATAGCCGTGTTCCCAATGGTAAAGACGTAACCAGACTGGAAACTCCCCTTGTGCGGATCAGATAAGTATCCTGTATCGGCATAGCCAACAAAGGTCGCGTTGTTTCGAGTGCCAAGAGCGTTGGACTCACTCAAAATCGCGTAGGAATAGAACAAGCCCAAGTCTGTAGTACCCTTAAGGTAGCAAAAAATGTCTTTTATGCCATTCTAATGGCGGCATGTTGGCACAGTGCTGTGTCGAGCTAGACAATTCATAGCAAACAAGATGTCCGGTCTAGTTGTAGGTCATAAAAATCAAGTTGCATTTATCAAATAAGCAGAAAAAATTAAATTACGCACTTTTCAAATGGACTGCGCAGGAGGCAGATTGTGCTACAATTCAAACGCGCAAGCTGAACTGCGCTACCACCCAAACGTGCTACGCTGACGTGGCAATGCCATCATTACCTGACAAAAATCTGATCTTCTGATAGCTGACAGCCCGATAAACGAGGAGTCCCTTCTGTTTGCCATTAAAATTCTTTGATTGTAAATTTCAATACAAACAGAACAGTGTTACAATATAGGACTTAGATGTAGCCCTAGAAGTACACTTTTGTTTAATCTGGGTCCCTTGTACCGATGGAGCGAGTGGTAATACGTTGACTCCGTTGACGAGCTGACGACGGTTATCGGTTCTCTGAAGGTTTGGATTGCTCTGGGTGCTGGAGCTTGCTGAGAGGAGGAAGACGTTGAGTGTCTGAATCTGCCTCTCTGGTGATATGTTCGTTCGTATCTATCTGTATATAGGTGGTGTGGAAGAAGGAAATGATCCCTCTATTTATATGGTCTGCAGGCTGGCTGCTCATACGCGCATATGCAGGATGCGCCGATGTGTGGGGACGCCACGTGTTGATTGTTGATGGAGGCGTATGGGTGATGAGCCCTGATCGAGGGGGTTAACTTCTTCATGTTGCTGCTGTGAACCGGTACGTAGCGGAGAAGAAGATCTTTCTGTTGCTGAGATCTTGGATGAGTCGAGTCAAAGGACACGTGTCATCGACTCATGGCTCGGAGATCTCGGATTTGGTGGGGAATGATCTGGTAGGATGCGCCTAGGATTGGGCGCATGAGGAGACTTTGGCTCGTAACGTTTAGGGGTCATGAACCATTCTGGGCGCATGGCTTTTGAGGCGCATGCAGGCGACTTTCTTTCTGTCTTTTGGGATCAGAGAGCAGTCTGGGGTGCATGGCTTTTGAGGCGCATGCGGAGCTTCAGATGGAGACTTTTCTTCTGTCTTTTGGGATCAGAGAGCAGTCTGGAGCGCATGGCTTTTGAGGCACATGCCGATTTGGGCGCATGGCCACGGAGGCGCATGCGGGTGGTCGAGTGGCCACGTGGCAGTAGCCGTCGAAGTAAAGTCATGATGATGCTGATGTCGCCGACGCTTCGTCTTCTGAAAAAGCTGTCGACTGTTCAGACTTTGGGAGACGTGCTGCCAACTCTGTTAGTTCAGCATTTAATGTTTGTGACATTCGATGGACAGCTGAGGGGGCACGTCGATTGACGTTCCACTAGGTATGGGGGGCGCATTCTCTGTGATGCGCTTGGCTCTGGAGGGCGCATCTGTGTGATGCGCCTGAAATCGAAAGGCGCGTGCGGCTGTTCCGTTCCTCGAGTGCTTTAAATAGCCGTTTGGCTGAATTCGAGGCATCCGGTTCATCCATTAAATGTAAGTTCATTGCTCAGAATTCGGAGAGCCACCACTTGGCACGTGGGTTTGATCTGCCCGGCCTATAAATAGTGGCATGGAGAGAAGGTTTGCTCCTCGTTCTCTCAGGTACTTCCAACATGAACTTTATTCGAGTGCACTCTGTTGACGAAGTGCTCCCGAGGGTGAAGATGAGACGCCATGTCGTCGTTGCTGCACTTGAAGGTGACTGTTACATCCAAAAGACGGAGTCGAGGGCTTCCGAGGCAGGCGGAAGGTGCCTGTTGCATCCAAAGATAGTGATGCTCGGGCCTCGTCTCTGTTGTTCTGGAAGGGCCGTAGATCGGAATGGCGGTGCTAGGCTCTTTCTTCCTTCAAAGTGGGTGTCGCCCACTCTGGTTGTGTTGAAAGCTGCTCCTTTAGCCGTATTTCGATTACGATCTTCCTTGGTCTTTGGAGGCTCTTTCGAAGCCTCCCCTGGCCACAGATTTGCGGTGCTCTTCACTTTCTCGGTTCCAGCCAGAGGGTTAAATGCTTCATTAGTCGAGGCACTTATCAGGTGAGCCTGGCTGGAAGAGCAGCACATAACTGGGCTGCTAAAGGGATGCACATAACTGGAGATGCACATAACTGAGCTGCTGAAGGATGCGCCTTGCTGAAGGCGCATAGTGGTGCTGCGCCTTGCTGAAGGCGCATGGTGGCTGCTGCGCCTGACTGGAGGCACATGGTGGCTGCTGCGCCTGACTGGAGGCGCATGGTGACTGCTGGCCGTAGACTCAGGATCTTTCCTTTGTAGAAGTTTTCCTTTGTACAGCCTTCTCTAGACATGTAATAGACTTTTATCTGTGAAATAAAAAGTTCTCTTTTCATGTCTATACTTGTTGCTTTTGCTGTGAAGTATTTTGTCCAAGCTCTGGCGTATGTAGTGTCCGGCACATGGGCTTTCTTGTTGTAAAATTCTATGCTTCTACAAGACCCCCTTCAAAGTTTTCAAAACTTTTGGATAAGTTTTGGAATACTTTGAATAAGAAGTATGGAGGTCAGGGCACATGACTGTTTGGGGGCATGCCTGTTCGGACGCATGCTTCTCTCAGTTAATGATGATGGTACCTCGGTAACCAAAGAGATTAATGATGATCTTTTGGTTTTATTTGTTGTTATCTCTTTACAGAACCCGAGGCGACGGCTGAGATCACACATCATCGGGTCACGCGTGCGACCGAGCCCTATAAATAGGTAAGAGATGGAGAGAGAGAGTTCTTCTTCTCCTTGTTTCTTGCTTTCTTTAGAGTTCTTCTTCAAAAAATCCTAATTTCTTCTTTGAGAGAAATGGCCCCCAAGACATCTCGCGGCGGTACCGGCAAAGGAAAGGAGAATGGAAAGGAGCCTGTGACAGTTGTGGCGACTGACGTCCCCCGTCGGCCTGTCGAAGTTCGGCCTGAGGTGATTGGTGAGTTTCGTACACCAACGCACATAGACCTTGAGTCTTTGATGATGTGCCGCGGTTTTTGCCCGCCGATGCGCATGGGTTTAAACCCTGATGATGCGTCGAAGCACTGCCGCTGACGCGCATGGGTTTAGGCCCTGATGATGCGCCAAAGCACTTTTTCCAAACTATACTTCTGATGGGTCTTAGACTCTTTTGTTATTTCTAACACTTTCAAATCTTTGCTAGTGTCAATGACCATCCCGCCCTTGAATGAAGTGCTTTTGGAAGCTGCCCTCATTCAGGCAGGGGTAGAATGTGACGAAGATGTGATAAACCCTGCTCAAGATGCTCTTATGCTGGATCAGCATCCCGAGAGAATGACTCAAATCCGGGAACAACAGTATGGATTTCTCAAACTGATGATGGAGCGTAGAGTTTTGAAATCTGCCACATCTGATAAAGTGACCTTCTTGAAGCCTGAGTTCCTATTCGGAGACCGCCTCACTTCTACTGAAGCAACAATATTGAAGGTCAAGGAAGACTGGTTTTTTACAGCAAAAGGAGTGCATATGACCGTTAAGCAGCTTGAACGCCAATGGCCTTTGATGGCCTTATGTCGTCTCGCTTCGAAGAGGATGATGTCTTGGGATCTTACACCCTCTCAGGGGGAGCGGTGACTGGCATTATCAAAATTGATTCTGCCTTCGATCAGAGAGATACGTTGACCGCGGTGCGGTCTGGGTCTTCTTTCACCTGGTGGATGCTACGTCCTGGGAGCATTTACAGTGATGTTCCCCTTGATACTTTTGCTTATAGTGCCTTGACTTTTGCACATCGCATGCTGTTGATGGAACGCTCATACCCGAAAGGGGAGTTTCGGGTAGAGGGTTGGTGTCATTACGTTTTCCAATAGGATAAACTGACACTCTGGGTTTTGTCGCGGTTCCAGACTGAGCTCCGAGAAATCGGTCTAACTGCCACGATTCGTGCCACTCAAGCAGGTATTGATGTTAACAGGCATATGTTCCTCTCTCTCCTGGAAATGTTTGATGTCCATACCGGGACCTTTTTTACTCCGGGGGGAGTTAGGGCTCGCACTTCATGAGATGTATGAGGTATCAAAGCTCCCTTGGGGATCGGAACCCTATGAAGAGTATTTCCCGACCAACGAAGAATTTCAAGTCCTGGGGGACAAGGCCGAAGAGATGACGGCCATTTTTAAGGAGGTGGCTAGTCACCATTACTATATGCAGAAGAGGGACAAGGGCCGATTGCAGCCTCATGTAACTGCTTGGAGAGATTACGTCTTTCGGCAAGACAAGGGAGATCCCTCCCAGTTCTCTACTCCGCCAGCGCTCTCTCGTGGTGAAGTGCTCTCTGAGATGAGCAGGTTAGGTGAAAAGAATCCTCGGAAAAACGAGGACCAGCAGTCTGATGAACGCTCTTACAGCTGTTTTTGGCATCTTGCTCATCGAATGTCACCAAAAGCAGTATTGGTCGCCTATCTTATGGTTTGGCTTCAAGATTATGTCTTCCCGGGCGGATCCGGCTCTGTAGAGAGAGTGACCCGACACTTGATCCTGCCAGCTGTGAAGTTGGTTTTTGGCCGGCGTCTGGCTCTGCTCCTCGCAATGGTATGTAATTTACTGCGAGGTTTACGCGAGTTCGCGGGAAATGTGATTCATGATCGGGGTCGAAAAGATAACTTCTCGCGTACTGAACTGCCGTTTCACTATTTGATGGGGTGGTTAATTTTACACCATCCCAGTGTAATGAGTCCGGGTTCAGAAGAAGACTATCGGGCCGGTGATGCATTCCTTCGTCGTTTCCACCAGAGGAGTTGGTCGCACACTGGCGTCCCTGTTTGCAGAAGGGTTTTATCTCATCTTCAAGGATGGGAGATCACCAAAGTTGGTCCGATCTTCTTGGATTTTGAGGCCAATAAAGATTTGAGGGATTCAGGTGAAGACGCCACCGCCCTGCCTCCATGGGGATTTCGCTGGTTGCAAAGTATTCGGCCATCCCACCTGGTGTACCGGAACAGAAATCAGTGCTTCCTGGAACCGTATTTGCCGAGTCGCTTTGCACGTCAATTTGGTTATGCACAGCTGATGTTGGATAATCCCAGTATCACCCTGGGGTATGCTGGAAGTTTGATGGATGGCGTACGAGCTTGGCATTACTATAATGCCGGATGTACCGGAGCTCGCTTTACGTTGCCTGTCCAGGATCCGCGGCCGCCCATCCTTTACTCAGCCGCCAAGTTTTACTGTGTTATGGCTGTCGCGCCTTCCGGATATGATAGGGAGACGAGTCTTGTTGCAGGCACACCGTTAGCGGTAACTGGGCATGTATCGGCTAAGGCTCGACCACACCGTTCACCGGGGGTGGGTCAGGCTGCAGCTTCGGTTGATCAACCGAGATGACGTGCGGATGCAGGGGCTGGATCACCTGCGGCAAAGAAGCTAAAGAAGGCATCGTCACCGACAGTGTCAGCCGACTCAGTATCTGCAGAGGTAAGGATCCCCTGCCTGGTCTGGTTTTGGGCTCGACATTCTATGTAATCGATGCTTCCCCTTTTGTACAGGAGCCGCTAAAAAGGAAGCTTCGTACTCCAAAATCCGGTGGGAGTAGATCAAAGGAGATGGCGGGTTCGTCTGAAGTGCGCATCCCGCCGACTATGATGTCTCCTATGGAGGAGAATCCAGAGAACGCTATTGTCGTGGAGGTTCCAACATCCCTGGATTATGTCAGGAGGGAAGCTGAGGATACAGCAACCTCCGAGATGATAAAGGCCGCGACTGGGGCCTTGGATGCCGAGGGTCTAGCAGACACGAGGCTCCCTGGTGATGATGTGGGGTGGAGTTCGTCATCTTCGGATGACACTGCTCCAGAGTTGCAAGAGCCTGTTGCGGGGACAACAGATATGGTTGGAACGGAGGAGAGGGTTGATTTCCCTCTTTGTCATGATGAGGGAAGATCGGCTGTATCAATGCCAAGTCCTACTCCGGCCTCATCCGTGGAAGTTGAGGTGGCTACCGATCAGGTGGTAGCGACAGATCCTGTCCCTGTAGAGGGACTTGAGAAGGATGAGACTCATCTGCCAGTCTTGTCTCTCGGAGCGGGCCAGGAGATGAGTGTTGATCTCCCCGTTCTACCAGGGGAGGTATTGACCGCCGATAGGACGTTAGGGGCGGAAGAGGTGGCCGTAGATGTCGGTGGTTCCTCCGAACTTGAGAAGGGTAAGGGTGTGGAACCCTCTGTTGCTCCTCCTACTTGGGGTACTATCTCGACGCCTGTGCGGGCTTCCTCTGTTCCTTCGGCTCCTCGGGCTAGCAGTCCGGCCCGTGTTGATGAAGAGCCTATTGATGCCGAGATTCCAGTCTCGCAGATTGAGGTTGGCGGATCTTCTTCCGATCCGCTGACTACAGCAGCCCCTCCAACTCCCGCTATGATGCCGCAGGTGCTGGCGGACACAGATGAATATGTGAAATTCATCGTTGAGGGGGTGTATAAAATGCTGCAGAAGGGTGTATCTGCTGTGATGGATGCCGACGGGAGTTTCGCGACGGCAAGAACTCTGGCAATGCCTTATATCGAGCTGATCTGCGTTCACCAAGGCCACGACCATATGGCCGAGATCCTGAAGGCTTCGGTGATTGAGCTGGACCAGCGGCTCACGGAACTTCAGCACATCCAGCAAAATGACCTTTCCGTCTTGATAGATGCGGAGAAGGAGAAGTTGATCGCTGAGATTGAGTGTTCCTACCAGGCCACTGTGAGCATCTGGGAGCAGGAGGTGGCTGAGACTGAGGCTGCGGTGGAACAATTATCTCAGTCCATAAAGAAGACAATGGAAACGCGAGCTACGTTGGACGCTAATATCGCGGAGATCAACGCCCAGATGCGCCGTCTTGAGGACCAACGGGCCCGGCTCCAGTTAGATGCCGAACGTGTCCAGGCTGAACACGTAGCTTTCAAGAAGGAGGAAGCAATCTTCACTCACCGAGCTCTTGCTCTGGTTCGACAGCGATAACAGCTTGATGAAAAGCATGAGAAGATACTTTTGTTGAGGCCGTTGAATTGATGCGTCGGGAAGCTGAGCGTCGAGTCCTGGCGACTGTGGAGGCTCATGCAGCCGACTTGAGACGTCCAGTTAGAGAGCTCTCAGCCAACCCTGGAGATGTTTAGGGACTGTAGCCTCTCTTTTTTATGTTTTTGCAACTCTTGCTGGGGGATAGTGTAGTTTTGTACTCTCTCTTTCAGAAATAAAGAAGTATGCAACTTTTTTTGTGATGTGTTCATTTTTGTTATCATGAACTTGATGATTTGTGTGGACCTATTATCTTTTGCGCACCTTGGTTTTTAGGTACAGATAATAAGTTTGAAGGAACCAACATGTTTGCTCAGAGGTAATGTGGACGTGGCAATCATTGAGGTTCAAATGATAGAATCTTCCTACTCAGAGGTATCATGGACGTGGTAGGAATGATCCAGGAGAATACGCTGAACAACTCAGAGATAATGTGGATGTGGAAGTTCTGCGATCAATGTACGACAACGCAAGGGTTGTTTGTACGAGGTGTTTACTCAGAGGTAATGTGGACGTGGTAAACATGAAGGATAGCGTAGGCTTACGAAGTGTAAGATTCTGCTTTGTAGGGTGTAGAGGGACAACTCAGAGGTGATATGGACGTGGTTGTCTTTCTACTGGAGGGTGCTACGGAACAGCTGGGTTCCGGGAGCGTATGGTTTTGTTGGAAGGGAATTGTCTGTGAATCCTGATGATTGGGTCCATAGATCCCCTTGTGGAAGCACATATCTGGAAGATGTCAAGAGTAGTACTTCTTCAGGAACTTGCCGTTGATGGGCATCATGAACAAGTCCCCATTGTGTTTGGCGAGGCGGTAAGCACCGTTTGAGTATACCGTCTCTATGATGAAAGGTCCTTCCCACTTGGGCTCGAACTTTCTTGGTGTCTTGTGAGTTAACACCATCGGCCTCCTGACTGCCAGAACCAGGTCGCTAACTTGAAAAGTTCTCTGTTTGACCTTTTTGTTGAAAGCCTGTGATATACGGGCTTGGTAGAGTTCGATACGTTGTTGAGCTAGGAGACGCTTTTCGTCAAGTGCCTCCAGCTCCCGCAGACGACGACGTTGATTGTCCTCTTCTGTGAGTTTGTTTATGATTGCTACGCGGAGTGAGGGTATCTGGATCTCGAGAGGCAGTACCGCTTCACTCCCGTAGACCAGGGAGAATGGTGTGTTGCCTGTTGGAGTTCGTACCGTTGTGCGGCAGGCCCAAAGACATTCGCCCAGCTTTTGGTCCCAGTCACGTTTGTTGGATGACATGACTTTTTTGAGCAGCCTAACGATAGTTTTGTTGAACGCCTCGGCCAATCCGTTTGCTGCCGGATTGTAGGCGGTTGATGCCACGTTTTGAATGCGATTCTTGTCACAGAATCTGCTGAAAACATGGCTGATGAACTGAGGACCATTATCGTGGATGATCCTCCGGGGTACTCCGAAGCAGTAGATGACATAGTGTTTGATGAAGCTGACTACCCTGGAGCTCTTTACTTCCGCCAATGGGACTACCTCTGCCCACTTGGAGAAGTAGTCGGTAATGGCCAGGATGAAGCGGTGCCCCCTTGATGAAGGAGGGGTGATCGGTCCTACGATGTCCATGCCCCAGGCTTCGAAGGGCCAGGATGCGACTGTAGGATGCAGTGGTTCTGACGGCGTATGAATGAAGTCTGCGTGAAGTTGGCGCGCATGGCACTTCTTAGCATAGTCGACAGCATTAGCGGCCATGGTTGGCCAATAGTAGCCCATACGTCGTAGTCGATCTTGCAACTTAGGACCAGGTTGATGAGCTCCACAAGTTCCGTCATGAGCTTCTTGAAGGGCTTCGGTCGCCTCTTCGTTGGACAGGCATCGAAGGAGGAGCCCATCGTAGGAGCGACGGTACAGCATTTTAGTGGCTGTATCGTAGTAGAATCGAAGAAAATGTCTCCTGACTGAGACGACTTCCTTCGGGTCCTCTGGGAGAATCCCGTAGACGGCGTAGTCGATGAACGGGAACCTCCAGTCTCGGACATTAACACCAGTACTTGTCGGTATGGCGTGGTCCACTCGTAAGCATAAGTTGTTTTTAGGACAAACCAAGTCTCGACCAATCACCGTGACGTAGTGTTGAGTCCCAAGGGGTGCTGCTAATGAGGCCGCGAGGCCAGCCAGAGCATCAGCCTCTAGGTTTTGTAGACGAGATACGTGTTCGATGAAAAATCCGGTGAAGGTTGAAATGATGTTCAATGCAACTTCATGGTAAGGGATCAGATCTTCATGACGAACTTCATATTGCCCTCGGATTTAGTTTACAACGAGTTTCGAGTCGCCGTAGGCTTCCAGATGATCCATCCCCAGCTGTTGTGCTAGCTGGAGTCCCATAATGAGCGCGTTGTACTCGGCAACATTGTTGGAGCACGGCTTCGAAAGAGAGTAAGCACGCTGGATAACTAGCTGATCGGGGGAGACTAAGACTACCCCCACTCTTGCGATGATCTGGCCTTTGGGGCCTGTTCTTGAAGCGCCATCGAAAAACATCCGCCAGACGGAGCGTTCTTCGGTGACGTTTGATTCTTGGACCTCATCCGGGATGTCTTCGTAGAGTCTTGAGGACTCCGGGATGGAGTGTACAGCTAAAAAGTCGGCCAGAGCTTGACCCTTAACAGCCTTCTGTGGAACGAACACCATGTGGTATGGCGTTAGCAAGATCGCCCATGTGGCTAGCCGGGAGTTCAGTGATCCTGGCTTCGTCATAAGGACTCTGAGTGGATTGACTCGGGAGATGACATGAATTGTCTGGCCCGAGACATAGTGGCGAGTCTTCTGGATGGAAAACACCAAGGCCAAGCACTCCTTTTCAACGGGGTTGTACCGGTGTTCAGCCCCGATGAGCGTTCGACTGAGGTAGTAGATCGCTTGCTCGTAACCTGTATCGCTGTTTTGAGCCAGCAGAGCGCCCAGGGAATGATCCATGGCACGGACGTAGAGCAGGAATGGTTTGCCAGCGACAGGTGCCACTAGAACTGGAGGGCTCGTCAGGTAGGCTTTGATGTCGTCGAAAGCCTTTTGGCATTCCTCTGTCCAGACGTAAGAGACTCCCTTCTTCATGAGCTGGATGAAGGGTTGACATTTGCCGGAGAGGTTTGCTATGAACCTCCGGATGTATGCCAGATGTCCCTGTAAGCCTCGAAGTTCTCGAAGATTCTTCGGAGGGTCCATGTTGAGGATAGCTTTGGTTTTCTCGGGATCGACATGAATGCCTTTTGCCGTGATGACAAAACCCAAGAATTTTCCGCTAGAAATCCCTCAGAAGGATTTAGAGGGGTTCATCTTGAGTTGATGTGCTCGCATGAGATCAAAGACTGTCTTCAGGTCTTGTAGGTGATCTCTTTTAAGGTGGCTCTTGACTGCGATGTCGTCAACATAACATTCGACTGTCTTACGAAGATGTTGACGGAAGATGGTGCTCATAGCTCGTTGGTATGTCGCACCGGCGTTCTTCAAGCCGAAGGGCATTACTGTGTAGCAGAAAACGCCCTTTGGAGTCCTGAATGACATATGTTTTGCGTCATCGGAGAACATCTTAATTTGATTGTAGCCTGAATACCCGTCCATAAAAGACATGCGTTCGAAGCTACACATGTTGTCGATCATCACATCAGTGATTGGAAGCGGGAATTCGTCCTTCGGGCAAGCAGAGTTGAGGTCTCTGAAGTCGATACAGACTCGTATCTTCCCATTCTTTTTGGTAACAGGTACGACGTTGGCTGCCTAATCTGGAAGTTGCTCTTCACGGATGAAGCCGCTAGTCAGGAGTTTATCTACCTCCTGATCGATGGCATTCATGATGTCCGGACGGAAGCGCCGCTGTTGTTGCTTGATAGGCTTGGCATCAGGCAAGATATTCAACCTATGCATCGCAATCTGGGGATCAAGTCCCGACATATCTTCGTAGCTCCAGACGAAGACGTCGATATACTCCTTAACCAGTTGGATTAGAGACTCTCGGTCTTCTCCTTCTAGGCTTTTGCTGATGAAGATGGGTTTGGAAGAAGACCCGTCTCCAAGGTCGATCTGCTCGACTTCATCCTCGGTGGGAGGTTCACGTAATTCGTAACGAGACTCCCATTGTTGTCCCAGGCATTGAGCGCAGGGTTCTTCTTCGAAGGGTTCCGGCGCTTGGTCTTCGTCTTCACCTTTTTGAGGTTGTGCTGATGTCATGTTAGCTGACAGCACTTTCCTGAAGACTGATCCGATACTAGTATCGGAATCCCAAGTCGATGCTTCGGACGAGTGGGAATGTTCTACGTCTTCTGCGTCTGAACTCTCCGGAGTTGATGGCGGCGTGACATAGCCTACCCCCCGTCGAGTTTTGTTGTAGTAGTCCTGCGGCTTTCCTTTGGGTGTTGGAAGCCGGAGAGGGAGACGTCGACCTTTGCCGTAGTTCAGGCCTTTGTCGCTTTTTAGGTCGTAGCCCATCTTTTGGATGAGGTACTTTGCCTTATCCGTGTACCGATAGAGTTGCATTCTGCCGGCATCTGGTTCTGGCTCGAGCGGCGGAAGGTCTTGACGATGCTTGCCTTCACCAAGGATGATGGATGCTTCATCTCAACTTCGTGGAGGGACTATGTAGCAGACTCCTTGAGACGGGACTACTCAGTTTACATTATGGACGGTCGTTATTTGTGTTTGCAACGATCGTAGAGCGTTATCTAATGTATACATGGCATTCCAATATGGAAGACAAGAATAATTAAAAGATACTCTATTATTGATGAAGTACGAGATTTTATCCCGTGGGATTGCATTGTCTAAGGAGGGTGCATCTACATCAGCAGAGATATATTCGCTAAGCTCCTCATCTGTAAGCACTGGGGCTGGATCAGGAGAGTCCACCACAGCTTTGATTTTGGGGTCTGAGAGGGTTATGTGAGCCCTCTCTGGCGTCTTGGATGACTGCGGGGGCTTGCCCTTGAGACGCACCTTCAGTGGCATCTCAGCTGCGCCTCCAGTGATTGGTGCCTTCCCCTGTAACTTTGCCACCAGGGGAGCCGATGTTTGAGGCGGCTTCCCTTTGAGGCGTATCTTCAGGGGAGCTTCATGAGTTGGTGCTTTTCCTGATAGCTTGATGCTCATTGGGGGCACCTTCTGGGGCGGTTTGCCCTTGAGTCGGATCTTCAGAGGAGCGTCGGGGGTCATTTCAGGCTCCATGTCCGGCTCGGCTGCCGTCTCTGCCTCGTCATCAGCATCATTGGCTTCCTCCTCGTCAAGTGATTTGTACAAGTCAGAATCGGTGAAGTAGGCTTCAATCCCTTTGAAAGGATCGATGTCTGCAAACTCCGTCCTGATAACGCCGTTGGTGGATACATACTTCATGCATTGGTGGAGCGTGGATGGCACCACCATATACTCATGTAGCCATGGTCGACCGAGCAGGATATTGTAGTTGACCTCGGCATCTACCACATAGCAGGTCACCTCAGTTTTGAGGTTACCGATGTGACACTTCAGTCGAATTTTGCCCAGTGGCTCGCTTTTGCTAGCGTTGAAGCCACTGATGGTTGTGTTGGAGGGCGCCAGCCGTTACATTGGGATCCCCAGTGTTGATAATAGCGCCTTCGGAATGATGCTGAGAGACGACCCCGGATCGATCTGAATCCGGTTCACCTTGACTGAACCGACATACCCCGTGTAATACAGCGGCCGGTTATGTCGGTGGTGCTTAAGCAGCATGTCTTGTTGGGTGAAAGTTATGTTTGGGATAACTTCATCCGCACAATGACAGTGCGCGCAAGTAATTGGGAGGTCTTCAGGCTGCTTGACCTGACTAAGGAAGGATTCGGCATCCTTCAGAGCTTCACAGAGAGCTTCTCGGGAGTCTTTGGAAAGACGCAGGAGCTCGAACAAAGATAGGCGGGCGGGAGTACTGGCCAGTTGTGCCAGTATGTCGAAGTTGTGGGGCTTGGCTAACCCCGAAGCATTCTCCTTTCGTAGAGGCCTGTCGAAACGAACCTCCACCTGCTTCTGCTTATTGGCTGCTGAGGGCTTAGACGGGCCCTCTTCCTGGACAGCAGGGACGGTACAAGGAGGCACCGCTTCGGCGGCAGCTTCGCCGGGTTGGATGTTCTGTTGTGAACGCGTCTGCACAGGAAGCGCCTCTTCTGTTGAAGAAGAGACCATGCGGCAAGACTTGATCTTCCTGCCTTTGGATTTGGAGGTAGGACATACCTCTGGTTGAGTCACTTCGGAGACGAGGTCGGGGTGGACCCATAGGACCTCTCCTCGAGATGTGGTGAGTGGGGTGAGTCCACTCACATTATCACGGGTAGGTGGTAAGTTAACCACCTCCAATGTCGCTTTAGGGATGGAGACGACGCCATCTTGGGTGGTAGTTGGCGGCAAGGTGCCGAACTGGAGTGACACCACATTGGCTGACACCGTCTTCTCTTCGTAGTCGACGAAGATTACATCCGTATTGATCATGCGCTGGATGTAATTTTTGAGGACATAGCAGTCCTTGGTCGGGTGTCCGACAAATCGATGGTAGTGACAGTACCTCGGGTTATCCACTTTCCCAACTTCATCAGGCCGCTTTGGGTCCGGTAGCTTGATCTTGTCACCCTGTTTGAGTATCTCAAAGAGCTGCAAGGTGTCTTCGTCGTTGAACGAATAAACCTTCTTGGGCCTTGGTGTAAGTGGAGGCTTCTGAGTAGGCGCATATGCGCCTTTTGAGGCATTGACAGTCAATGCCTGCTTCCCTTTTGTCTCACGTCCGGGGTTGTTGGCCGCAGACCTTTTCCCCTTGTCATCAAAGACAGGGAAGCTGACCCCCAGGAGACGTGCATTGGCCGCCTTCTTTTCTGCGGCTTCTGCTTCGATGATGAGGGAGCTCCAGTCGGGGGAAGGAGTAGAGTTGAGCCAGAGTTTGACTGCAGGCAGCATGTTCATGCTGCAAGAGGAGAGGAGCGCATGTTCCGGCATGCCTGGAGGTAATCTGAAGCAGGCCTGTCGGAAGCGTTCGATGAATACCCAAACCGTTTTCTTTTCCTTCTGGCGTATCTCTATGAGGGATGCCATCGTCATATCCTTCCCGCCGTCGTAGAGGCGGTCGAGGAAGAGGCGCGTCAAATCATCGAAGGATGATACAGAATTGTCGGGGAGGCTGCAGTACCAGTCATACGCTACTCCCTTCAATGCTCTAACAAATATGCTGGTGAGGAGCGCGTCCTCCTTCGGGAGATGCCCCGTTTGGGACTGGAAGTATGTCAAGTAGCGACGCGGAGAGTCCTTCCCGTCATATGGCGTCAGAGTTTATGGTTTATACTTTGGAGGATAAACCACCTTGTTCCACTCGAGGGGATAGGGTTGGGGGATGCCTATCTTCTGGCGCTCCTCTTGCCTGTTCTTGGACTCGAAGCGCTCTCGTAAATCCTTGATCATTTCAACCACATCCTCCGTGGAGCTGGGTGTTGGGGAAGGTGGTACCACCTGGAGTTGAGCGTTTGAGGGCTCAGACGTCCGGGGTACTTCTCGGCGGTCTGTGCCTGAGGGTACCCGTTGAAGGGGTACACTCGACTCCCCATTGGCCCCTGGGTCTGGACCGGTCGAAGGCGTTTGGGTCAAGGCCGACCGTATTTCAAACATCGCCTGAGTCAGTATTTGCATGGAAGCAGAGAGGGTTTTGAGTCCTCCTTCTAATGTGTCTATGCGCTGGACGATATCCTGCGGCGGCGCATCAGACTCGACATCAACCTCAGTCACATTCACTGTCACGACGCGACCGGGAGTGGAGGGATGAGTTGAGGCCTCACTCTCGGCTTCACTCTCATGTAGGGGAGTCGCCTCCCTTGGAGCTTCATCATGGCTACCCGCAGTCACGTTCTGGAGGTTATTTTCGACGGGCGCATCTACAAAGGTCTGATCACCCTGAGCTCTGTCTTGAAGGGCCTCTTCGTCTCTGGAACTCGGGTCCGCAGATGCTAGGCTACCCCAGCTATGTTCTGGGGGATGTCCTTGTCTTCAGAGGCTTCTGGGAGGCTGACTCCGCCTCGAGGGTCTGCCCCAAGTGTGCTTTGGACACACTCGTCTTCGGAAGGAAGCTCAACAAGGGTCTGACTACCCCCAGCCTCCTCCAGGAACTTCTTCCTCGACCGAGTGCTTTCAAACACTCCGGAGGACGAGACCACCGTCTTGGTTTTCCTCAGCTGGCTTTTGGATAAGGACGAGGAATTGCCAGTCATTTTTTGAACTGACGAGGAGTTGGAGATCACGTTGCATGAAGCAATCCTCGGTTCCTCTTCTGTCGACACCTTCCTTCTAAGGCGATGTCGGAGGGGTGTCGATGATTGTAGCCTCTGGAAGACTGACTGCCTTGGTGGTACTGTCGCCTTGCAACAGCAGTTGATGGTGACCACCGTACAAGTATACCCCGTGAGAGGCGTATCATGCTTGTTGGTCGACTCTCCTGACCGGCGTTGTGAGTGATCACATCACGCAGGTCGTTGGAAGAGAGTGCTACTTTCGTACCCCCTTCAAGCGCATGGCAAGGCCAAGCGTTGGGGTGGTCAAGTGAGTGCTGCGCCCCCTGATCTGATACCAAACAGGCATCCCGATCAGTAGTGGGGGAACCACAACATTTGTTTGTCTTGTTTGACTTGGTTATACACGCAATTGATGAAATGAGACAAGGATTTTGAAGGTCGACTCGTTCTCGGTGCCGCAGCACTTGAGCCGACCTTATACAACTTACCATCAATAGCGCGCGTGATTGTGAGCGCAGGCTTCTAGCTTGTTGCTGGCATAGCACGTTTGGGATACGTGGCCCGTGCTGCCTTGGACTTCTTCGTACCAGACCGCTGGGGCGCGTAGTACTCAGAATCCAAATTCTCCTTGCCACTACAGCGAGTGAGTCTGTCAAAGACAGAGATCTTCTGTGGCGCATCAGAGACGATGCGCGGGGCATTGGTTGCGCCCCTGCTCCGTCGACGCATCTTCCTCGCCTGAGAGGGAGATGGCTGGGGAATGTGGTTAGCCGCACGTTTCCTCGAGAGATGCGCTGCATCAGCGGGCACATCTTGGTTGCTGAGGACGTCAGCAGGAAGGGAGGGCTGGATTGGCGCATCGCCTTCGGTGGTGGTGCCCGAGGCGTCGACCTTGCGCACCCAGACTCGGCGGTTCTTCTTCGGCTTCGGCAGTCGCTTCGAAGGACTCGCGCTGCCTTCAGATATGAACTCCTCATACGCCTGTTGATTGAGGCGTACGACCAGCGTCTTGTGGGAGTAGCCCACCTTCACGTCGTCGGCTTGCGACACAACTTTCTCAGTGGAGAAGAAAGAGGTCCCCAGCAGAGTCGCCAGCTTGTTTGCCATTAAAATTCTTTGATTGTAAATTTCAATACAAACAGAACAATATTACAATATAGGACTTAGATGTAGCCCTAGAAGTACACTTTTGTTTAATCTGGGTCCCTTGTGCCGATGGAGCGAGTGGTAATGCGTTGACTCCGTTGACGAGCTGACGACGGTTATCGGTTCTCTGAAGGTTTGGATTGCTCTGGGTGCTGGAGTTTGCTGAGAGGAGGAAGCCGTTGAGTGTCTGAATCTGCCTCTCTTGTTATATGTTCGTTCGTATCTGTCTGTATGTAGGTGGTATGGAAGAAGGAAATGATCCCTCTATTTATATGGTCTGCAGGCTGGCTACTCATGCGCGCATATGCAGGATGCGTCGGTGTGTGGGGACGCCACGTGTTGATTGCTGATGGAGGCGTATGGGTGATGAGCCCTGATCAAGGGGGTTGACTTCTTCATGTTGCTGCTATGAACCAGCACGTAGCGGAGAAGAAGATCTTTCTGTTGCTGAGATCTTGGATGAGTCGAGTCAAAGGACACGTGTCATCGACTCATGGCTCAGAGATCTCGGATTTGGTGGGGAATGATCTGGTAGGATGCGCCTAGGATTGGGCGCATGAGGAGACTTTGGCTCGTAACCTTTAGGGGTCATGAACCATTCTGGGCGCATGGCTTTTGAGGCGCATGCAGGCGACTTTTCTTCTGTCTTTTGGGATCAGAGAGCAGTCTGGGGCGCATGGCTTTTGAGGCGCATACAGAGCTTCAGATGGAGACTTTTCTTCTGTCTTTTGGGATCAGAGAGCAGTCTGGAGCGCATGGCTTTTGAGGCGCATACCGGTTTGGGCGCATGGCCGCGGAGGCGCATGCGGGTGGTCGAGTGGCCACGTGGCAGTAACCGTCGAAGTAAAGTCATGATGATGCTGACGTCGCCGACGCTTCGTCTTCTGAAAAAGCTGCCGACTGTTCAGACTTTGGGAGACGTGCTGCCAACTCTGTCAGTTCAGCATTTAATGTTTGTGACATTCGATGGACAGCTGAGGGGGCGTGTCGATTGACGTTCTACTGGGTATGGGGGGCGCATTCTCTGTGATGTGCTTGGCTCTGGAGGGCGCATCTGTGTGATGCGTCTGAAATCGAAAGACGCGTACGGCTGTTCCGTTCCTCGAGTGCTTTAAATAGCCGTTTGGCTGAATTCGAGGCGTCCGGTTCATCCATTAAATGTAAGTTCATTGCTCAGAATTCGGAGAGCCATCCACTTGGCGCGTGGGTTTGATCTGCCCGGCCTATAAATAGTGGCATGGAGAGAAGGTTTGCTCCTCGTTCTCTCACGTACTTCCAACATGAACTTTATTCGAGTGCACTCTGTTGACGAAGTGCTCCCAAGGGTGAAGATGAGACGCCATGTCGTCGTTGCTGCACTTGAAGGTGACTGTTACATCCAAAAGACGGAGTCGAGGGCTTCCGAGGCAGGCGGAAGGTGCCTGTTGCATCCAAAGATAGGGATGCTCGGGCCTCGTCTCCGTTGTTCTGGAAGGGCCGTAGATCGAAATGGCGGTGCTAGGCTCTTTTTTCTTTCAATGTGGGTGTCGCCCACTCTGGTTGTGTTGAAAGCTGCTCCTTTAGCCGTATTTCGATTACGGTCTTCCTTGGTCTTTGGAGGCTCTTTCGAAGCCTCCCATGGCCACAAATTTGCGGTGCTCTTCACTTTCTCGGTTCCAGCCAGAGGGTTAAATGCTTCTTTAGTCGAGGCACTTATCAGGTGAGCCTGGCTGGAAGAGCAGCACATAACTGGGCTGCTGACGGGATGCACATAACTGGGGATGCACATAACTGAGCTGCTGAAGGATGCGCCTTGCTGAAGGCGCATGGTGGTGCTGCGCCTTGCTGAAGGCGCATGGTGGCTGCTGCGCCTGACTGGAGGCGCATGGTGGCTGATGCACCTGACTGGAGGCGCATGGTGGCTGCTGCGCCTGACTGGAGGCGCATGGTGGCTGTTGCGCCTGACTAGAGGCGCATGGTGACTGCTGGCCGTAGACTTAGGATCTTTCCTTTGTAGAAGTTTTCCTTTGTACAGCCTTCTCTAGACATGTAATAGACTTTTATCTGTGAAATAAAAAGTTCTTTTTTCATGTCTATACTTGTTGCTTTTGCTGTGAAGTATTTTGTCCAAGCTCTGGCGTATGTAGTGTCCGGCACATGGGCTTTCTGGTTGTGAAATTCCATGTTTCTACACCTTCGTTTCTTGTGCAGCACAGCGCTCGAGGACAGCTGTACAGCCAGCGCAGTATGACCGCTCAACTTCAGCGCGGTTTGACCAATCTCGAGTCTCAGCGCAGTCTGATGCTAGCGCTTTTCAAGTGGCGCAATCCATCAAGATAACTGACATTTATTACGTGGCTTATATGCCATCAATTGCTCGCCACGTGGCAACTGCTTGTACACGACCATGCGTATTTCAATCAAACAATACCACGCGTCTAATACAGTTGGCCCACGATCGAGATTCTGGGTTCGCCAGAGGCTCATGTATTAGATGTTCCAGAGATTCTCTGGTATATGAAACTCCAAATAGGCAACTGTATTAGGCAACTCTAAATACGTACTATTTTGTTGGGATAAGTACTATTTAAACAAAAAAAATTCTGAAATTGTTAGTTTAAAAAATTTCAGAAAAATGTCTTTTACCAAAATATATACAGCAGACTATTTCATAAACACGCCAAAGTACATTTTGATAAAAAAAAAATTGAACAAAATATTGTGTTTTACCAAAGTTATATTTTCGTAACAAAATTTCTGTAACAAAATATATTGCTGTAACAAAATATATTTGATAAAAAAATTTACTCGTATATATTTTTCAAAATTTTTTTTGAGTATATATTACGAAAGCTTCTACTACTCTTAAAAATCACACACTTCATTTCTTAAACAGTAAGTATGTCCAAATTCATGTTGGAAACGGAATTCGGATGAAAAATAAATTTCGTGACGACTGAAATAAGTCGGAAACATCATGCAATACACAATCGAACCATCGTAAACATAGAATTCTTATGTGAACCATGAAGAGTCTAAGTAAAAGACGAAAAATTCACTAGACGAATAAAAGAGAAAAAAAATCACTTAACTACAATTTCTCCTATCGATCTCAGAAACTTAGAAAATGGACCAACCACAACTACTCAAAATGAAGAGTATATTAACAAATTTTTTTTACCTTTCTTACCTTATGGTGGAAGAAAGTGAGAAAACGATCGGTACGTCGGGTCTCCGGCGTTGCACGAGCAAGGTGCTGATAACGTGTTGTGTGGACAATTAGCTCAACCTCTCAATGTATATCAATATATCTCAATGTCTCTACAAGCCATCCCAACCTCTCTTTTTATAGGGAGAGAGAGGTTGGGAGTTACAAAGTAAAAAGTCACTTGGGAGTTACAAAGGTGAAGAGTCACTTGGGAACATGAAGGATTACCATGAGTTACAACAGTTAGTTTTTTTTCTGAAAAAATAATTTTTTTTTGATTTTTTTTTTCATGTTGACGAAGAAAATTTAAATGCTAACATTTTTTTGGTAATGCTGGATTTGGAGAGCCCTGGCGAGCACCTCAGTGCCATCTGCGCCCTGCCGAGCACCTCAGTAGCATTTTTTTTCTTTATGTTACTCAGTGAATTATTGTAACAGATGGGTATTAAAATTGTATTTTTTTTCTCGCTATTTTTTTGGCGTCGCTTCATTAGACGTCGAAAAAATAGTTAACATTTTCTTTGGTGCCGCTTGCTTAGGCACCAATTTTTTTGTGTGTTATTGCCTGTTTATGTTGTACATTTTTTTTTTAACGTAATAACGAAAAATCTTGAAAAATTGTCTTGGCTACATAATCAAATTCCGGCACCGCCAAATTTGGGCCTTCCAAAATAATTTTTTTGGCTAATAATTTTTCAAAGGCAACGCTCATTTTGAGCACGCACTAAATTGTCACCTATTTTGCACAGTTCGCAAATAGTGTGAATTTCTTGAAAAATCTTATTTATTCTTACATTTGAAATTTTTTTTACGAAGTCTCTCCGAATAGGCTCATCTATTTGGGTATGATGTCAGAAAGAACTTGGGCTTGGTTCTTAAGAGGTCCTCGGTGACCCTCCTCCCTCATTTTTCCGCCTGGTCATATTCACGTAGAGCTACTGAAAGGTGTTGACCGAATATTTTTTTTGCTCAAATTATATTTATAATTATGCATTTTTACAAGAAACTAATTTAACTCTCTATATCGGCCCGTCGATCGATATAAGAATTTTTTTTTAAAAAACAAAAATTGTTTTACGATTGTTTGTTCTTGCTTATATAAACCAAATCCATATAAACCTATCGTTTTATATGTTGACTGATCAAGATTTTTTCTCCTGTTGTAGAAAAATGTCGATCAAGATTGATTTTCCCATCCTTGAAGCCTCTGGCAAGAACTACTTGGACTGGACGCAAGACATCCAGAACCATCTAGATGCGCAGGGCCTCTTGGACGTCATCTATAACGAGGAAGAGCGTGAAGTGGAAGTCACTCGCTCAATGAACGCCAAAGCGATGATTCTATTCCGCAGGCATTTATCTGACGCCATGAAGACGGAGTTCATTGAAATATCCTCGCCGAAGACGCTATGGGACTCTCTGAAAGAGCGCTTCGACCACCAGAAGACCATATGGCTGCCTGAAGCGCGCCATGACTGGTTAAACCTGCATTTTCAAGACTTCAAGAGTGTAACTGATTACAACAATGAAGTCTGCAGGATTCGATCACTTCTCCAATATTGCGGTGATATATTAACCGACAGTGATCTATTGGAGAAAACATACACCACATTTCCTTCCACTGACAACTTGCTCCAGAAGCAATACCGCCAGTCTAAGTTCACCAAGTTTTCCGAGCTCATCACCCAGCTTTTACTAGACGAGAAAAACAGTCTCATTTTAATGAAAAACAATAATTCTCGTCCTGCTGGAACAAAGGCAATTCCAATGCCTGATGCAAACGCTCTCCGTGGACCAAATCTACGGTAGAAATGAGACAAGGTCCAGTCGTCCCAGCCAAGGAACAGAGGCGAGTTTAAGTCTCGTCACCCAAAGCGAGGTTCTAACAAGAACCAAGGACCTTTTGTAACCCCTCTTTTCGAATTTTTTTTATATATAATATTTTATTATTTATTTGAATTTAATGATGATATTTAGATTTTATAAATAATTATTTAATTAATTATTACGTAGATAATTTTAGGCATGGTTAGGAGTTAGAGTACAAGGCGACTAGGAATCGAGGCACGAATAGTGCAGCGGCATGCCTTGACTAGTGTATTAGCCCTGGGTAGGGAAGTGCCAAGCCATCGGTGTGTCCTAACTAAGAAAACCAGGCCAAGTTGCGACTTAACCTTACCGAAGATTAATTATTTATTAATTAAATTATTGAGTTTTAGGGAACCCGGTTGTATCAAACCAGTCTGGACGAGACCCGAATTGAGCCAAGCCCAAGTAGTCATGCGGCACGTTCAATGACATACGTGTTGACGTATTTTGTAAGATGGTGTTGTATTCCATTTCGATAAATTGATAAATATTTCTAACTATTCGTATTTTAAATATTATTATTAGTGAGAATCAGCGACGTCGTATAAGTCATTATGGATTTATTAAATCTCGTTATCAATATTATTATTTTATTTATTATCAATATATTGTTGGGGTTATTATTATATAATATTATTTTATTATTATGGGTTACATCATTTTGTCAAATAAGCTGATTGTAAAATTGTCTTATTAATGTCTCCATTATCTACTTAGTGACCTCCTTAGATAATATTCTAAGAATAATGTATTTATTCTGGTGGGTTTAATGAGCTTCTCAATAAGTTTAATGCTATTTATGTTTTCCAATTTTTGGTGAAGAATTGGGAAATCTTCAGTTATTTCTTTAGAACCACTAACAGACTAATAGATTGCATTAATAACCCAACCCCCCAGGCCAGCTGAGCCCACGCCCAGCCGGGCCAGGCCACACCCCGCGCGTGCAAACCGAACAGAGAGACCCTTGTTAAACAACAGAGAACCGAAGTATATATATATATATACACTTGATAGGAGTTCGAGAGATCAAGAAACACGAAAAAAAAAACCCTAAAACTCAAACTACCGACGACTCCGCCACGCCACCCAGACCTGGGCGCACACCTCCATGCGCGCACGCGGCTGAGCGCCACCACCGTGCGCGGCCGATCGCCGGAGGCCACAAGCGCGCGTCCAAACCGCGAGCAATGGATAGCAACAGCAGTAAACGACAGCTACCGTGCCGACTTCGTGTCGATGTTTCTCACATCTCGTTCGTTTGTTTCGCGAACAAATTGCTCAGGTAAATACCTAACCTTACCCTCTGTTTTTCCCTTCAACTAGATTCCATCGCCATGCGTCAGATTCTTCGGAAATTCGATCCAAAGATCGAGAAAAATCTCGAAATTCTGAATATAGAGACTGTCCCAAAGTCCCCAGTTTGAGTCCCGATTTCTTGCAACCCAGGGATCAAATTCAAAATCCACCTGAAGGCGTTTATTAACAACATATAGGGCTTCGAATCCCTTCTTGCGGAATTTGAAATCATCGACTGAGCGTCGAGAAATCGAATTCCAAAGTTTTCCAAAAATCTGTTTTCAAAACAATAAAAATCGCTCCACACGACGTGCATCACGCCAATCCGGATGACGTGGTCGCGCACGGAAGGCATCGAAAGCTGCATAACAGCTTCATGGTCGTGTGGGCTTTGACGGAATTCAAATTGGTCGTGTGTGCGCGACGAAATTGATGCGTATCCGTCGAAATTCACCGTATCGTGTACGTTGCAAATTCTCTAATTACTTTATGCACGCTCGTCAGATCGAGACGAAACTCATGCCAACAGAACCGTATCATTTTTCTGGTCCTGTATGCCAAGTTTGGTCCAATTCTGAGACAGTCGAATCCGACATCGTTTTGTGGGTCCCGCGGTTCCACTCAACGGGCAATTTTGTGCACGGCCCGCCGGAATCCAACTTTGGACATACGGTTGGGTTCGTCTCGGAAAACTGGATCCGTAGACATGTAGTTTGATGACTTTAGAGACCGTTGACTCTGGCACGCTTTTCGGTACAAAACGGGTCCAACGGCGGACATCAATTTTGCTCGAAATTACCGTTTTGCCCCTGTGTCCAGAATTGGACGTAAGGACAGGCAATCCTAGCTAATTTGACTATTCTGAGATCATTGGTAATATTTATTTCAGCTTTCGGGGACTGTTGTACGGGTTTTGACTATAGTGGCACATGGAGTAGTTCAGATTGTCGGTTTCACCAGCAAAGGACCACAGGCGAGTACAGTTTATTATCTGCATTTCGATATTGATTTTCACTATATTTCATTGGTTGGTCATTGGTTATGTAATTATTTTCTATTATAAATTGTTGAGTCGGGAATGAGAAGTACCAAGGATGTGTGATCTGACCTTAGACCGTGTAGACTGTGTTGCATTTATTTCTTGTAGACCGTGTAGACAGTGATTTATTTATTGCAAAGTAGACAGTGTAGACCATGATTATTATTGCATTTTAACTGTGTAGTTCGTGATTATTATTCTGTAGACAGTATTTCTTTATTGCAATATTTTCTGTAGACCGTGTAATTGTAGACCGTGTAACTTTAGACCGTGTAGACCGTGTCGCATAATTGTCCCGAGACCGATCACATATCAAAGGTACTTCTAGCAGTTGGGGAGAGTTTGTTGTGTCTATTTATTTACTATTATTTTTCTGTATTTCCTGCTTATTTTCAAAACTCATGATTGATGTCTAACCTTTGTTTTATAGTCATCTTCTTTATTTGAAATTGCATTCAGTGAATTGTGCTCGTTCCATTCCTGACTGGAAACCAACATTTTCAGGTTAGCCGTGGATTCACTTAGCTTGGGGAGTGACGGGAATACTTGCAGACAAAGGCCTAGAGACTAGCTAGAAAGTCGGGTTATAGTCATTCAACAGTTGTACAAGTTTATATTTTCTGCAAATATAAAACTTGTGATCATTGTAAATTAAATTAATTTTGTGAATGAGTATTATTTGTGATATTGATCTTCATGGCCGTGACAGCGTTCTACCGTCGACACTGCGGCGTAGGCTGGCTTGGACACGTCTCGTATCCGTTTAAAAAAAAAAACGGGTGCGGGTCGTGACAAGTTTTTGTGGTGGCCCATGCAGGTAAGTCTTCGCAAATCATGTGAACTCATGATAGTACTTAAGTTAGTTGTACTATTGCGAGCCTGCGACTAGGAAATGCTCATTCACGAATTAGAAATTAATTTAATTTACGAGAATGACTAGGACTAGGAGTCCCTTATACAAATTTACCGATGGGTAGTCTAGGCCATGCAATGTAGATAAGGAGTACTTATTAATTTTGATAGTTATCAGACCCCCATAGATACACTAGTATCTCTTGATATGACGATGTAATCTAATTTGGATAGATTATTCCCTTGGTAAGGCAGGGCTTCATAGAATTAATGATCTAACCTTGATAAATGGTGCAATTTTTCTCCTTGCCCATTGGATATCATCCTTACATCTTGGTCAAACTGCCTATTTAGTTCCTATTTTTGCCCTAAGAATTGTTATTTTTATGTTATCCATAGATGAACCTCAAGTTAGTTTCGATTCAAGTTTTTCCTCAAAGGTTTGAATACACATGGATAGATACTAGGATGGTTGTATTTCTTTGTCTTCAGTTATTTCCCTCCTTGTTCGATTTTCTATTCTAAGGATTATGACTGATAGATACTTACGCTTATTTGCATAGTCAACTTGTTCGAATTTCTAGAAGCCCATGATTTTTACTGATATAGTTAAAGGAATGTTAGTTAACCCATAATGACAGGACAGCAGCGCACTGTCACCATTTATTTGAATTATGGAGACTATGGATCCACTGCATCCAGCAGCGCACTGGCAAGGCACGATCCCTAGAGTTGGAATAGGTTTAAGGAAATGCAGGTTATAGAATATTTCTAAACTATAGCTAGTGGTCCTCTTGATCGTAGACACCCTTGAGCCAATATGGGATAGAGTTAAGAAGGGTTCGATTTTGTATCATGTTGAGTTACGAAACCAATGGTTTACCACAGCCAGAGTATACGGGCGAGACGTAATCCACGGTGAAAGGACTTCAAACATGATTACAAGTTTGGGATACCATAGAGGATAGGACAATGCCATGCAAAGACGATATTAGTAGAAGTTTTTGTAAGTTGGGTAGCGTGTCTCTCGACCTAGCATTCTGTAGTCCTTGTGACTTACTGACGAGGATATTGATTGACGCTAATAGGTTACCTGGAATATGGAATCTAGAAGTCCATAACCCTTAGTCGACCAAGGCTTTGCGGATAAGAAGATTTTAGGATGACCGTGTAAGCGAGAACACCGGATAAGGTTTGATTCTCACAAAATTCGAATGACTTGTGCCTTCTTTCAAAAATCTCGCATAATTGTATTTGACTATCTTAACAAATGTTGTTGTTACAGCTTAGTTTTGCAAGCTCACTCTATTATCGAGCTTGATTCGAGGCATATGTTTAGTAGGGACGCCTGCTAACTTATTGTCTAATCAGAATCAGTGTATTATGGTCTGATCAACCATGATGCATTTGGTTCGCACTTTATTTAATTACCCTACGTGGATTGAGAGATAGATGTCTCTAGGATCTCATCCACGACAGCTTGACAATTCCTCTTGAATTATACATTCGCCCTTGAATTACGTAATTGTATTCGATGATATCTTTCTTGAACTCTTTATTGTTTTTGTCTTTCACTAACTTAGAAAGACGAAATCTCGTATTTGGTAGAGAGATACAGAGTATCCTCCATGGCTATGGTAGTTGTATACACAAGTGTAGTTATCATCGGCCAGCCAGGTGACTAGAACCTCGCCTTAAGTTACTCGTCCTCTCTACGACCCTAAACCTACTACCTTGATCTTCTAGTCATTGGAGTCCGAGAATGATTAGGATTTTACCCTTAGTCAGAACTCCAACCTAGGAGACTATCTATTCTCAAGAAACCAAACGTCGTGAGTCTCTAATCATTGCCAGAAGTTTGCCTTAACTAGAAACTCTTGAGCCTTAACCCAACCCTTCCTCGACCAAAGCCCACAGTTAATGAGTGGACAAGGAAAAGGACAATCATTTATCGTGACTATGGTAGACACTCACCCCAGAGTGGTTTCCAACAAGTATTGCCCTAGTTATGTAAATTTTATTATTAAGACCTAACTAGTGTTGGAACACCACAGTCACTAGTTTAGCCAATACCATAGCTTAAATACCCTGTCATATTATGATCTATCAGTGGTCAACAGCAATGCATGATCACTATAATTCTTGTGACAATAGTCTGGCAGGCTTGACGCCAACAAAGATTCACGACTCAGTTGTTAGAAAGCTTTCCAGATGATGTGCCTTAGAGTTGGTTACCCAGTCGATAACTCTTGAATACCGAGGACGAGTAGGTCATTCTACTTTATCGACCATGTGTCATTGCACACGCACTCATTTATTGAGGAACGGTCTTTGACTTGACTTATATCAACCGTATCCCGTTACGCCGTGCCTCATTCTCTACTAACAAGAGTCGAGGTACAGTATCTGGATTTTGGGAACCTTCTAACCTCATTATTCCTAAGAGCATGCCCTAACTTCTAAGGTGGGTAGACTGTAAGCCTTCCAAAATTTTGGATATACAAGGATTACCGATTGATTATAATAACTTCCATTAGGATGATGATTAGTGCCCTTGGACTTCCACTTTCCATTTAGATCATTCTGTGCACCCGACCGTGTCATTAATATTCAGAGCACGAGACTAGCTGTTATCTTCCAACAGATTTCATATGCGAGATCTAGACGAGCCCACCTTTATCTAGGTATATCATGTCCCACTCAAACCCGTTCCCTTGTACTCTATTTTCATGGTACGACTTTCAGGACAAAAAGGATTAGCTATAACCCCTACCATAAAACCGGTATGCTTCCGACTTTCATTAGAGCTTCAACTTCGTCTCGAACCTTTCGATCTAATATATGGTGGTGATATACTCGAAGCCACTACGCATGTTGTCATTAGTGTGCCCCTCATTAGTGTCTTCTCGTGCTACTTAAACACAAAGGTCACAGAAGGCGCATCTTCAGGGCTCTAGAGACCTAGCTAACCAATCCGACTGCACCTAGCTCAACCACTTGGGTGAAAACTTGTTCTAGGTTACCCTAACCAAGTAGAAATAGTTTTATCATTGGGTCTTGTCCAGTCAATAGAGATTAAAGTCCAAGGTTCATCCAACCGACGACTGATGCCAATTGGGGAACCCATTAAGACCCAGTAATACCCATTCATGCGTACCACCATAAGTTGTACTATAAAATCGAACTTTCTGAAATAGGTACCTATACCCATTATGTTGTCTTCCCTTCTTAGAATGTGAAGTCATTCGTAACCCTTATCCCATCTACCTGAAGTCGCGATGCGACTTTGTATCGTATTTATATTCTTTGCTCGTGCATTTAAATAACCACGGAATAGATCGCAATCTTGATTTCTCAAATTCTGTTCTATCATGAAATCGTGCTTAATTTTAATTTCGAGAACGGGATTTTCGTATTGCATGGATTGTAAGATCCTCCAAGAAACGAGGAGTTCTTCAATTTAGCAAGTGACTAGACTAGAGTAACCCAATCTAGCAAATAAGGCAATGGTTCGTAAACTTTCCCCTACCTGCATCATTGGATACCCTCTACCGCTTTGGGAACTTCATAATTGCTTTCGGTTATTCTTTCCTATCTTCATGTCCTTCCTATTTCGGAGAGAGAATGGGCATGCTTATTTGAGTTACCAATATTTCTTGGCTATTTGTGTGAATTTGTTGCTTGCTAGGGTTATTTGATAGATATGAAGGGATTATAGGTGCAACAAGCAGTAGATAGCTATTGGTAGAAATAATTGCATATAGTTGGATTATTATAAAGGTTTAGTGACATGAGATTAGAGGAAGCAGTGTGACCAAAGGTGGGTAGAAGTCCTCGAGATTTTTTTTGTTGTTTGCCAAAATGGCCGATGAGAAGGATATAAACTATTTTTGAAGAATTAAAACCAAGGAGATTAAGGTAATAGTAGACCTTTTTGAATTTAAGGAATAGTTACGAATTTGAATTTCGAGGACGAAATTATTTTTAAGGTGGGTAGATTTGTAACCCCTCTTTCCGGATTTTTTTTTATATAATATTTTATTATTTATTTGAATTTAATGATGATATTTAGATTTTATAAATAATTATTTAATTAATTATTACGTAGATAATTTTAGGCATGGTTAGGAGTTAGAGTACAAGGCGACTAGGAATCGAGGCACGAATAGTGCAGCGGCATGCCTTGACTAGTGTATTAGCCCTGGTAGGGAAGTGCCAAGCCATCGGTGTGTCCTAACTAAGAAAACCAGGCCAAGTTGCGACTTAACCTTACCGAAGATTAATTATTTATTAATTAAATTATTGAGTTTTAGGGAACCCGGTTGTATCAAACCAGTCTGGACGAGACCCGAATTGAGCCAAGCCCAAGTAGTCATGCGGCACGTCCAATGACATACGTGTTGACGTATTTTGTAAGATGGTGTTGTATTCCATTTCGATAAATTGATAAATATTTCTAAGTATTCGTATTTTAAATATTATAAATATTATTATTAGTGAGAATCAGCGACGTCATATAAGTCATTATGGATTTATTAAATCTCGTTATCAATATTATTATTTTATTTATTATCAATATATTATTAGGGTTATTATTATATAATATTATTTTATTATTATGGGTTACATCATTTTGTCAAATAAGCTGATTGTAAAATTGTCTTATTAATGTCTCCATTATCTACTTAGTTACCTCCTTAGATAATATTCTAAGAATAATATATTTATTCTGGTAGATTTAATGAGCTTCTCAATAAGTTTAATGCTATTTATGTTTTCCAATTTTTGGTGAAGAATTGGGAAATCTTCAGTTATTTCTTTAGAACCACTAACAGACTAATAGATTGCATTAATAACCCAACCCCCAGGCCAGCTGAGCCCACGCCCAGCCGGGCCAGACCACACCCCGCACGTACAAACCGAACAGAGAGACCCCTGTTAAACAACAGAGAACCGAAGTATATATATATATACACTCGATAGGAGTTCGAGAGATCAAGAAACATGAAAAAAAACCCTAAAACTCAAACTACCGACGACTCCGCCACGCCACCCAGACCTGGGCGCACACCTCCATGCGTGCGCGCGGCTGAGCGCCACCACCGCGCGCGGCCGATCGCCGGAGGCCACAAGCGCGCGTCCAAACCGCGAGCAATGGACAGCAACAGCAGTAAACGACAGCTACCGTGCCAACTTCGTGTCGATGTTTCTCACATCTCGTTCGTTTGTTTCACGAACGAATTGCTCAGGTAAATACCTAACCTTACCCTCTATTTTTCCCTTCAACTAGATTCCATCGCCAAGCGTCAGATTCTTCGGAAATTCGATCCAAAGATCGAGAAAAATCTCGAAATTCTGAATATAGAGACTGTCCCAAAGTCCCCAGTTTGAGTCCCGATTTCTTGCAACCCAGGGATCAAATTCGAAATCCACCTGAAGGCGTTTATTAACAACATATAGGGCTTCGAATCCCTTCTTGCGGAATTTGAAATCATCGACTGAGCGTCGAGAAATCGAATTCCAAAGTTTCCCAAAAATCTGTTTTCAAAACAATAAAAATCGCTCCACACGACGTGCGTCACTCCAGTCCGGACGACGTGGTCGCGCACGGAAGGCATTGAAAGCTGCGTAATAGCTTCATGGTCGTGTGGGCTTTGACGAAATTTAAATTGGTCGTGTGTGCGCGACGAAATTGATGCGTATCCGTCGAAATTCACCGTATCGTGCACGTTGCAAATTCTCCAATTACTTTGTGCACGCTCGTCAGATCGAGATGAAACTTGCGCCAACAGAACCGTATCATTTTTCTGGTCCTGTATGCCAAGTTTGGTCCAATTCTGAGACAGTCGAATCCGACGTCGTTTTGTGGGCCCCGAGGTTCCACTCAACGGGCGATTTTGTGCACGGCCCGTCGGAATCCAACTTTGGACATACGGTTGGGTTCGTATCAGAAAACTAGATCCGTAGACATATAGTTTGATGACTTTAGAGACCGTTGACTCTGGCACGCTTTTCGGTACAAAGCGGGTCCAACGGCGGACATCGATTTTGCCCAAAATTACCGTTTTACCCCTGTGTCCAGAATTGGACGTAAGGACAGGCAATCCTAGCTAATTTGACTATTCTGAGATCATTGGTAATGTTTATTTCAGCTTTCGGGGACTGTTGTACGGGTTTTGACTATAGTGGCACATGGAGTAGTTCAGATTGTCGGTTTCACCAGCAAAGGACCACAGGCGAGTACAGTTTATTGTCTGCATTTCGATATTGATTTTCACTATATTTCATTGGTTGGTCATTGGTTATGTGATTATTTTCTATTATAAATTGTTGAGTCGGGAATGAGAAGTACCAAGGATGTGTGATCTGACCTTAGACCGTGTAGACCGTGTTGCATTTATTTCTTGTAGACCGTGTAGACAGTGATTTATTTATTGTAAAGTAGACAGTGTAGACCGTGATTATTATTGCATTTAAACTGTGTAGTTCGTGATTATTATTCTGTCGACAGTATTTCTTTATTGCAATATTTTCTGTAGACCGTGTAACTGTAGACCGTGTAACTTTAGACCGTGTAGACCGTATCGCATAATTGTCCCGAGACCGATCACATATCAAAGGTACTTCTAGCAGTTGGGAAGAGTCTGTTGTGTCTATTTATTTACTATTATTTTTTTGTATTTCCTGCTTATTTTTAAAACTCATGATTGATGTCTAACCTTTGTTTTATAGTCATCTTCTTTATTTGAAATTGCATTCAGTGAATTGTGCTCGTTCCATTCCTGACTGGAAACCAACATTTTTAGGTTAGCCGTGGATTCACTTAGCTTGGGGAGTGACGGAAATACTTACAGACAAAGGCCTAGAGACTAGCTAGAAAGTCGGGTTATAGTCATTCAACAGTTGTACAAGTTTATATTTTCTGCAAATGTAAAACTTGTGATCATTGTAAATTAAATTAATTTTGTGAATGAGTATTATTCGTGATATTGATCTTCATGGCCGTGACAGCGTTCTACCGCCGACACTGCGGCGTAGGCTGGCTTGGACACGTCTCGTATCCGTTTTAAAAAAAAAAAAACGGGTGCGGATCGTGACACCTTTGACTCCTAGACAGTCTCATGGTGAGAACCAACGGGCCAGTCGTCCCAAAGCGAGAGTGGAAGGCCAAGCGCCTACTCTCTGCTATAAATGTGGTGCTTATGGTCATATGCAACGGACTTGCAGGGCAACCCCCCAAGAAGTTGATAACTATCAAAAGGGGCGCCGGGCCGAAGCAAATCTGGTCAACGAGTGCGAAAATTTAAATCTTGAGACCCCCGATTTTATAGCAGAAATGGAAGAATGAATCTCCATTTTCTCTCTATATTTGATTTAAGTCATGAAACTTTTGGTGGTTTGTATTTTTTGTTTTCTCGATAAATTAAAGTTCTATTTCGAGCACTTTCCTCAAACGTGTGATAAACTTTAATTTTCTTTACTTATAGGCATGGACCACGGGGCAGTAGATTGTCTGGTTGATAGTGGAACGACTCACACTATCTTGAAAGATAAATCATACTTTATCTCCTATACGCCTAAAGTAACCTCAGTGACAACCATTTTGGGACCCTCAACCCTTGTTCAAGGTTTTGGCAAATCCCATTTTTCGTTGTCCAATGATACTCCCGTTGAAGTACCAGAGGCCTTATATTCTCCAAGGTCCAGTCGTACCTTACTGAGTTTTAAGGATATTCGAGAAAACGAATTTCATGTTGAAACTGCTCGAGAACATGGCTTCGAGTATCTTTTCATTACCTCCACTCAGTACGGCCAAAAGCGTATCATGGAGAAGTTGAAAAGTCTTTCAAGTAGTTTGTATCTCACTATGATACAACACATCGAGAGTAATCTCATCATTCGCCGAGCGCCAGTTGATGAGAGCATTTTTATGCTATGGCATGACCGGCTGGGTCATCCGGGTCAAAATACGATGCTTCGTACTATGAATGCATCGCATGGGCATCCTCTTGGAGGAAAGAATTTTGTTATAAATCCGAAAAGCCTTTGCCAAGCTTGCTTGATTGGGAAGACGAATCTCAAGCCGCTCCATGTGAAACCTACGAGATTGGTTTCTCAATTCCTTGAAAGAATTCTTGGAGATATTTATGGACCAATCCAACCAACATGCGGACCATTTAAATACTTTATGGTTTTGGTTGATGCATCGACTAGATGGTCACACGTAGTGTTGTTGTCCACCCGAAATGCAGCGTTTCCTAAACTCCTCGCCCAGATCATTAAGTTAAGGGCTCACCATCCGGATTATCCGATAAAGTCTATTAGACTTGATAATGCCGCAGAGTTGACATCGAAGACTTTCGATGACAATTGCATGACTTTGGAAATAAATCTTGAACACCATGTTGCCTATGTTCATACCCAAAATGGCCTAGCAGAAGCTTTTATAAAGCGACTGCAAGTGATAGCGCGGACCTTGGTTATGCGCACCAAACTCTCACTATCTACATAGGGCTACACGATTTTTTACGCCGCAAATTAGGTCCGTCTGAGGCCTATGGCCATCCAACCACTTTCCGCGTACCAGCTGGTTACTGGATGTGAGCCTGACATCTCACATTTATGCGTGTTTGGGTGCCTAGTCAATGTTCCAATTGAGCCAATAAGGCGTTCAAAATTTGGACCACAGAAGCGACGGGGAATATATGTCGGTTATAACTTCCCGTCCATCATTCGCTATTTAGAGCCCTTGACAGGCGATCTCTTTACCGCGAGACACGCGGATTGTGACTTTGATGAGGCAATCTTTCCGTCGTTAGGAGGAGAAATGCACGCTAACGTTGATGAGGAACGACGTAAATTAGCGTGGCATGTGCCCGCTTTTGCTCATCATGATCCTCCCTCTGCACATAGTGATAAGGAAGTGCAGAGGATTCTAGGTCTGCAAGATATTGCAAATCAAATGCCAGACGCATTTAGCGACCTAGCAAAAGTCACGAGATCAATTATACCTGCTGCAAATGTGCCTGCAAGGATAGACGTCCCTGAGAGACGCCATGTTCCTGTGAAACATGTTGCTTCGGTCGAACCCGTCGAGCAAAGGATGCTGCCATCGGCCGTCCAGTCCACCGCTATTCCCAAAAAGAAGGGAAGACCGGTTGGTTCCAAAAATGTTCTGCCTCGGAAGCGGATAAATCTTGTTAAAAACATTTTGCCACATGAGATCATTAAGGATCACGGCGATGTATTAGAAAAGCGTGTTCCAGATGAAACGCCTATTCCTAAGCATGCTGATAACCTCGAAATATCCGTCAAGTACGCTAGCGTAGACGATATTTTGAAGCGAAACGAAACTTTCATCGATGATGTGTTCATATACTCAGTGGCTACTGACATTATGAGCAATGATGACATGGAACCTCGCAGCGTTGCCGAGTGTCAACGACGAACGAACTGGCCACAATGGAAACAAGCAATCCAGACTGAATTAGATTCCTTAGCGAAAAGAAGCGTGTTTGGACCTATAGCTCCAACACCACCCAATGTTAAACCAGTTGGTCACAAATGGGTTTTTCTAAGGAAGCGTAATGAGAATAATGAGATTGTGCGATACAATGCTCGTCTTGTGGCGCAAGGCTTCTCACAACGCCCTGGAATTGATTACGAGGAGACGTATTCTTCCGTAATAGACGTCATAACGTTCCGCTACTTAATCAGTTTAGTAGTTTCTAAAAAATTGAATATGCAGCTCATGGATGTGGTCACAGCCTATGCAGGATACTTATCTGATCTACACATGGGGCGTTCCCAATCTGGTTACGTCTTTACCATTGGGAACACGGCAATTTCTTGGAGGTCTCACAAACAGACCTTAGTGGCTACTTCAACGAACCACTCTGAGCTACTCGCGCTCTATGAGGCGACTAGAGAGTGTGTATGGCTTCGAGCTGTTATTGGCCATATTCGAAGTACATGTGATCTTCCATATGACCCAGATGAACCTGTTGTCGTCTATGAGGACAATACCGCTGTTATTGATCAAGCGAAACATGGTTACGTCAAAGGGGATGCTACCAAGCACATATCGCCCAAGTTGTTCTTTACACATGAACAACAAGCGCTTTAGAAGATTGAAGTGCAACACATTGGATCGGAGAATAATCGTGCGGACTTGTTCACCAAGTCACTGCCGAAACACTCGTTCCAGAAACATGTCAGAGCAATTGGACTTAGAAAACTTTCAGAGCTAGCCTAAGTGAAACATGTTTTCTGCACCCTGTTGTGTGCATGTGAGGGGGAGCGCCCCAACGAGCGCCTCCAAACGCCCTGTTGTGCGTATATCCCGCACCCTGTCGAGTGCGAGTGAAAAGGGAAGCATCCTGATGTATGCTTGTGTACTCTTTTTCCCTTCGACCAAAGTTTTTCCCACTGGATTTTCTTTGGTAAGGTTTTTAACGAGACACAGTTCAAATCTCTTATTCACTAAGGACTATTGTAATCAGGGGGAGTATCCAGTGTATACTTCTAATCCATCGTGTACTCTTTTGTCCTTCGATCAGCGGTTTTTTTTCTATTGGATTTTTCCTGACAAGATTTTTGACGAGACACCTTTGCAATGGTTAGTTTACCCCCATCATCACTGACCTGTGTGTACTCTTTTGTCCTTCGACCAAAGTTTTTTCCACTGGGTTTTCTTTGGCAAGGTTTTTGACGAGGCACAAGTAGGTGGTCAAATTTGAATCAGCAAGCTACAGACAGATGAAGAAGCTCAGAGGTGTTTACAAGCAGAGTTTGTGAAGAGCCAAGGGGGAGTGTTGTAACTCATGGTAATCCTTCATGTTCCCAAGTGACTTTTCACCTTTGTAACTCCCAAGTGACTTTGCACTTTGTAACTCCCAACCTCTCTCTCCCTATATAAAGAGAGGTTGGGATGGCTTGTAGAGACACATTGAGATATATTGATATACATTGAGAGGTTGAGCTAATTGTCCACACAACAGTGTTTCAATTATAAGCAAGAGAGAAAATGAAGAGAGGTTTAAAATGAACAATTCAAAAAAAAATTTATTGCTGGTCATCTGGAATCGGAAGCGACATGAAGAACTTTTTTTTCCTCTGAAATGCAAAAGGAAATGTGAAGTGATGGGAAGACTAGGTTTTTTTTTTTTTTTTTTTTTTTTTTTTTGAAATTGAAGAATCGAATGACTATCCAATTCCTATGCGCCATGACCTATTTGTTGAATTGCTATAATAATTTTTTTTCCGACCTTGAACTTTAAAGAATAAATCATAATAACAATATTTTATTATTTATTATTATTACTAAAATTTAAATTTTTTTGGGACTTCTTGAACTTTGGGGCCAGGGCGCAAGCCCTGTTTGCCCCCTCCTCCGGGCTGCCCCTGCCCTCACCTGATATCATAATATATGCACCAACTCATCATAACTGATTGAATGGTGGCTCAATTGGATAAAGCTACGAGCTTCTACTTACCATGTCTTGATTTCACAACATATAGCCATAAAATGAAAAAAAAGAAAAAAAAGAAAAATTCTGGCTCGACCTACATTACAGAAGAAAATCTCAATTTGACAGAATTGCAATTCTAAATTTGACAAAGAAAACATACAATTCCAAAAACCACCAAGTTCCCAACCGGACTAGAGTACATTCCACATTCCTGAGGCATCACATATTCATATGCACGAATGGTAGTGATAAGACATGCAGTCCGAGTGGACAGGAATTCGATTTCTCAATAAAAACATTCGACACAATTATTATTTTCAAATATATATACATATAAAATGAACTTGCTAGAGTACACTAAAGAACTCGTGATCGTCGGATGAGTTGGTGTCGTCGGATGGAGTATGTGTATGCCTGCCCTCATACGTGGTGATAACCATGCGGCAGTCCTCCGACAATCGCTCGACTCTTTTCTTTACTCGACAATTATTATTGGTGCAGCGATAATAACTTCTGTCATAAATTACAATAACACATAAAAAATATCAGCATATTAATCACTTATTATTATACCAAATATTACTTGAAACAAAATTAACAATTTTTCATACCTAGTAGTTAATAATATGTAGAAATCAAAGATGGAAGAGCCACATAAGCAACAATAAAGCAAATGAAGAGAATATATACGATAAAGCTGTTTGGCACGCTAGCCAGCGTGCACGTACAGTCGATACATGTGCACAGCTAGCCAGCGTGCACGTACAGTCGATACATGTGCACGGCCGAGGACTGTGACGTCGCTGCCATCAACCCTCCTCCTGCTCCGCCGATGCTGCCGTCCACCTCCTCCTTTGCCCGACGCCTCACCCCCTCCCTACTGCTTAGCTCCTCCTCTTATGCCGACGCCTCCGCCCTTCTCCCCCTACCGCTCCGCCCTTCTTCCCCTACCGCTCCGTTGTCCTCAGCCACACGAATATAAAAAATAAAAATAAATATATATATATATATATATATATATATATATATATATATATATATATATATATATAAAAGTTACATTGTAAAATATTTGTAGAGCACTATTAATGACCTATTATTAACGAAGAATAGCCTGATATATATTTATATAGGAAATGATATTTGGACCCGTCCAAGGGGGTGATTGTGGGACTTAGCCGCAGACGTGTCCCCTCCCCCTCCGTCTCCGACCCTACCCCCTCCCCTCCGTCCAAGCTCCGGTGCCTACTCCCGGAAATCCCGGACCCCCTCCCCAATGGAGGGCCAACATACACGTGGCCAGCAGACCAAAACCGCAGACAACGTACCTATCTGTTAAAGTCTCTATCATTGTACCACAACCTAAAAAAGGCGTTGGAGTACCACAAGACTACAATTTCATGACATTTCACCACAAATTATGTTTCATGACATTTCACCACAAATAATGACTCTAAAGTCGGTGAGGGTTTCCAAAACACCCTCTGCATACGTGATGTCGGTTTCCGAATGAGAGGTATCTAATTAAAAGGGGATGCAAGAGATTTGAATTTTGATCGATGGATCTCCGATACAATGTTAAAGTCCTTGTACACCAAAACTATGAAGTTGTGAGTTTAAATATTGACACTTACTTCTCATAATTCTCCTTAATTTTATTCAACTTTACCGTGTTTAACTAATTTCTTAAATGAAAAGTATGAATTTTTAGGTGCTCCCAACTTTTTATAATTCTGGTGTGATTTGAAGTACGAGGAAGACTAGAGCAAATCGACTTGTATATTAATCTTTACAATGGCATAAATCTCTCACAAGAAGAATTAAATGAACATGTCAAGATTATTTCAAACAAGAAGCTACCTATACCTATACCTATACACATGCACCTTGATCTAACATTGGCAGTACAATATATAATCCATTCTTACTGTTAAAGTTGGGTAAAGTGCAAAAAAAAACCCACGTTAGATTTTCGTTTTTTGCACTAAAAGACTCCATGTTTTTAAATTTTCTAAAAGTATGAAATTTGCTCATTTTGTCCCCTTTTCGTTAACTGTTGCTTAGTGGAAATGTAATGACCATTTTATCCCTCTCCCCCTCTCTCTCCGGTGGTGCGGGGAGGAGGAGGAGGCCGTCGGGGAGAAGGGGGGCTGGCTTGCGGGGAGGAGGAGGGGGCTGGCCGGCGGGGAGGAGGAGGAGGGGGGGGCGGGGGAGGAGGAGGGGGGGCGGGGAGGAGGAGGAGGGGGGCTGGCCTGCGAGGAGGTGGAGGGGGTTGGCCAGCGAGGAGGAGGAGGCCGGCGGGGAGGAGGGGGGCTGGCCTGCGGGAAGGAGGAGGGGGCTGGCCGACGGGAAGGAGGAGGAGGAGGGCAAGGGAGGAGGAGGGGGGGCTGGCCTGCGGGGAGGAGGAGGGGGGCTGGCCGACGGGGAGGAGGAGGAGGGGGCGGGGGAGGAGGGGGGGGGCTGGCCGGAGGGAGGAGGAGGAGGGGGCGGGGGAGGAGGGGGGGGCTGGCCGGAGGGAGGAGGGAGGAGGAAAGAGGTTAGGGAGGGGGAGGGGCTGGTAGGGAAGGAGAGAGGGTAGTTTATTTATTTTTTTTAAATGGCATTAACGACTATTTCTAACGGTCAACAGACGGCAGGTGGCTTTTCGAGCAAGTCATAGATTGCGGGGGTCTTTATTTACTAAATTTGACTAAAATGTCTTTCTATGCAAAATGTGCAAATTTAACGAGGAGTTTTTTGCACTTTATCTGTTAAAGTTTATCAAATCGCTAATAGGTTCTTCATGGACATTACATGGTATAATATATAGTTTAGGATTATTTGGTATAAGGGTGCCAGGTTTAGGGCCTAATTAGACTTTGGGTACTAGGTTTGTCCGTTTCAGACTTTAGGTACTCGAATTTTTAACACATTTTAGTGACGAATGTTCGTCATTAAAAAACGCATTTCGTCCAATTTCGTCACTAAAAAGTTAGGATAGCCAAAGTCTAAAATGGATAAAGCCAGTACCCAAACTCTAATTATGCCTATATCTGGTACCCTTATACAAAATACTCCTATAATTTATGACATAGAATTAGGGTTAAGAAGAAATTAGGGCAAAACATAAGTATGTATTACCTTGGATGGAGGCTATTCTTTACAATCTTCTGCCCATATTTCCTCCACTTGTAACCATCATCTAGTACATCCACATCGCTTCTTGTTTTGAAGCAGAACCTCGGCTCCCTCATCTTCCTCCTCACCTTCAATTTCCCCTTCTCCGACGCCGCTGCCGCTGCCGCCGCCGTTGTCGTCGCCGTTGTCGTCGTCGAGCTCTTCCACCTACTCATCTCAATCCAATTTTAAGTAAGGTTTTTGTGCAGCTATCACTTAATATATATATATATATATATATATATATATATATATATATATATATATATATATATATATATATATATATATATATATATATATATATATATATTGAAATCTTTATTTTCAGCAGGGAGAAAACAAATCAAACATATAATTACCAAGAACTGCACCCATCTCTACTTTGATGATTGCCAACTTTGCAATTCCAAGACCCCAACTGATGCATATTTGTATACAAAGATGATCAAATGGGAAGTACATACACATATATAATGTTTCAATTCTCTTGGTTATGTACAATGCATGCATGCATACCTGATCTTCATTCCTGCAAGCTGGCTTGGAATGGTAATTAGTACTGCCGTTACTACGATCGACGGCCGCCGAGAAGTTCTTGAAGGGAAGATGATCGGCAGCAGCGGCAGGTGGTGGCGCGGGACGACGATCGGCCAAGAAACTGATAAGACTCTGTAGGTTGCCTTGATCTGCAGGCTGCTGCTGCCAGTCCCCAAACTCCATTGAGAGAGTTCTGCAGACAGCTCCTCACAATCCCATGAAACCCTAGCTAGAGGAGATGGACTCGGACACGCAGCTCTCTCAGTAATTAAATTGTTCGATTGTTGGCTAAGTCTTGGGATCTATATTACGAGTCCCTGTCAAGTTGTCAATTTATAGAGGACATGTAGGGGTAGCTGCCCATCTGATCATTAGGTATTTACTTGCTGTTGTTATTATAGCTAGCTAGCTAGCGCATGTAGTATTAAGCATGATCATGTTTATCTTGACCTAGCAGCTTCCTGTGACAACAAAATGTGTCACATTTGTCACGTAAAAGTATGGAACATGGCTATTTTAGGACCCCACCTTAAATCAATGGCAGTTCAAGGAATAGAACAAGAATCAATGAAATATAAACAAAATTCTTGTACAATTCCAGTTCAAAAATATAGTTGTAGAAGCTGTTACGCTTGATTAATGTTGATTTACAGGACCTGCCCAAGAGGTTGGGTTATTGTCCTATCCGGAGTTAGTTTTGGTTGTCACTTGACCTATATTGTAAACCTATCCTGGAGGGTCACCCGCGACCCCGACCTTTATTGGGATCACGCTAATCTTGAGATTTGCCTTAAGTAGAGGAGGGTTGTCCAAGCCCGAAGTCATGTCGACCCCCTGTTGATTTACATACTACTGACCTACAATTTAACACTACATCCTAGCTATCTGCTCAAGCTAGCCTTTAGCTTGACCTACTCACATAGAACAAATGATATATATATTTATATATGTAATGGCAATATTTTGGTCTGTTGGTCATGGAAGAAATTATAGGATTTCAATTCGAAATTTATGGATCTTATAATTTTCTTTCTTTACCCCTAAGTTTTTGATGAGTTAGATTCACATTCAAAAATAATCTCAACTATGAAGACAAATATGTAAAAGAATGGAGCTCTGCTACATGGACCGCAGTCTGTGACCACAGTCCTGGCCCGCAGCCACTTGTTGGCCCCTATTGGAGGGGGCCTGGCGAAATTTTTAGCATTTTCGAAAAGGATGGCCGCGATGATACTCAATTGTATATCTTGATCAACGCTTATATCCGGATTCTATTATCTCAACTTTGTGGTTTGGAATAGTTATAAATCTGACATTTTACACCTTAAAAAAAGAACAAAAAATAAATAAATAAAAAAAATCTGACATTCCAATTGAACTCTTCTCTTCAGCTCTAATCTAATGAGAAGTCGAAGATACTTAATCAAAGAACTCCTGACACCTCTAAATTTGTGTTTAATATTTGCCTAATATTCTCAAGGTCAAGCTAGCTAGCAGTCCTCTGCAAAAAGGAAGGGAAAGGAGGAGGACTTTGGAGCAAAGGGAAAAAGGGTTCTGCCAACATCATGGCATGGCACCCAATTCATTTTCATGGTTTGTCTTATTCAATCATTTCTGAACCAACAACAACAGCGTACACTGCCAACAGAAATGCATGCTATGCTATGCTATGCTTGGAAGTGCACAACATGACCTTCACTGTTCTTTCTGAACGAGAATAGTTCTTGATTGCTTATTTCTCAGATTCATATCATGCCCATGGTGAAGAAAGAAAGAAAAAGAAAGGGAGATTCTTTTGTTCTGCAGTTCACTACTTTTACAATGTACTAGTAGACTTATGTACACCATCATTCTTTGTTATATGTCTCTCAATTGAGAGGAACTGCCAGCTTGGAACACTATTTTGAAAGAGTTTTGCAGAGAAATGTTGCAACACATGGAAATCTTGTTGTGACTTGCTAAGTACATTATTCCTCAAGTTTTTCAGAAATCTGTTTAATTTTCAAAAAATTGTAAGCTAACTTTACTTGTGTCTGCGTGTGGATTATTATTGTGTTTAGGTTTTTGTTTTCATGTACTCAAATCGAGTAGTACAATGTAGTGTGAGTTTATATAACTATCTTTAGAAAAAAAAAAATCTATGGAAATTTTTTCCTTGTCTCATATAATTTTGTTACTATTCCTGTCATTAATTGCTACTCCCCATCAGCTAAAAAAAATAATGTAATCGATACACGAGAGCGCTCATAAAATTATGTACATAGCCGTAAATAAAACGAAAATTCTATTTTCTCCGCAGGAGATTGATCGTGCATGACCGCACATCGACGTGTCACCCTCCATTGCCCCCCTGCACCCATCGGGCCCACGTCCGCGAATTCTGTGCCCCCCCCCCCCCCCCCCCACCCAACGGAGGGGCGGCACGTGGCCCATGGGCTAGGAACGCGGTCCAAACCCACGGAAAACGTGGCACTGCTCTAAATAAAATCTTCATGCAGTTCCGAATTCGGTCTTGCATAAGATTTTATACAAAATCTCCTACATCCCCCTATATGGTATAGCTGTATGCGAGACTGCACCGGAGATTGTACGCTGAGTGAGATACACGGGCGGAGCCACCAAGCTAAGGTGGACTCCAGCCCCTCCTAAAAAAATTATGTTTTTTTTTTTAAAAAATTCTTTGATTTCATGAGTCTGTTGACGCTTCAGCCCACCTTAGCCTAATCTAGTATTTAAATTCCATGCGTGAATACTAGAGTATCTCTGCATCACTGAGTCAGAAGATATATATATATATATATATATATATATATATATATATATATATATATATATATATATATATATATATATATATATATATATATATATATATCAAAATATCTCCCAAAATATTTGGGTGATGCCATCTCCTATTATGTGACATATGACATGGTTGCTGACATGACAGCTGACATGGCAAAATTTAACATTAAAATTAAAATTAAAATTAATATTAAATTAACATGATAATTAACATTAAGATTAACCTTAACATTAAAATTAACATTAATATCAAAATTAAAATTAATCTTAACATTAAAAATAATATTAATATTAACATTATTATTAACAATAGCATTAATATTAATATTAATATTAACATTAACATTAATATTAAAAAAAATTTGGATAAGTAATGTTTTGGGTTAAAATTTGCCATGTCAGCTGTTATGTCAGCTGCCATGTCAGATGTCATATAATGGGAGATGACATCACCCAAATAATTTGAAAGTCAAATAGCATATATATATATATATATATATATATATATATATATATATATATATATATATATGGGGTCAACAATATATATCAATATATATTGTGTCACTGGATCATTGGTATCTAGTTCTCCACTTGTTGCAGTGTGTGGAATCATGAGGTTCTCGAATCAAAATCCTTGGCTCCCCCATCCAACGATCAAATTGATATATATGCTTTGATCCTTTCTTTCTATCACTCCACTCCACTCCAGTACTCCACTCCACTCGGCCGTCCTACTGAATAAGCTATCATGACACCCGTTCCGTCGTCAAGAATCTCCTTCCTCTCTCTCTCCCACTCACTCACTCACTCACTCTCAGCCTTCTTCTGAAGTCCCACTGTTCTGCTGCAGTCATTCTACACCATGCTTTTCTGATCGATCAACTCTTTTTCTCTACATTGTGCGCTAGCTACATGTCACTTTTTCCCTTGACTTGAAGAGGATGTGAATGTCTGTGTGTGTGTGAGTGAGAGAGAGAGAGAGAGAGAGAACAAGCATGCTTGTTTCTGTTTTGAACATATAGTTAGGAGAGTGTTGGAACTAGATTAATTTTTCTTTTTTAAAATAAATGAGAGGAAAAAAATTGTGTGAAGTTGTTAACCTAAATTATTAGGTTTAAGAACTACATATTTTGAACTTCAATTTTTCAATCTCAACATGCTACCCTGTATGCCAATGGAAGGAAGAAGGGTATCAGTGTTGATGGGGCAACAGGGAGAGCAATTTGCAAAACTGGAAATAAAGTGGAGATCTTGGGTTCTGAGTCCATTCAGGGCTGGTCCGGTGGTTGGGTTGTCCTATCCGGAATTAGTTTTGGTTACCTCCGACTTCTGCTGTAGACCGTTTCTGGGAGGATCACCTACGATCCCGACCTATATTGGGATCACGCTAGCCTTGGTTGGGGTTGCCCTAAGCATAGGAGGTTGTCCAAACTTGAAGTCTTGCCTGGTTTACCCCTAAGTCAACCCTGAGTCCATGTAACTCGTTTATATGTATATAAAGATAAAGAGGATCATGATTAAAGGATGTATACTAAATGACAACAAATGTAACACATGTATATGTGTATATGTTACTAAAAATAATAATAAAAGATATATAAAAATATGATTACATGTTATAAATGAGAAAGTATTTTAAAATTCGAATCATCAAAGAATGTCAAAGTTACGGGAATAACTAGTATATAATAAATAAAGTGGTATTTTTTTCGTCAAAACATAAATGGATAAAAATACAAGTTGAGTTAAGTGGTTAACAGGTCAGAAATATGCGTTTATTTTTTAGGGAAAAAAAAATAAGTAGAGTTAATTAGTTTTAAGTGAAAGGAAGTTAAGTTTTTTTTTAAAAAAAAATCTGAAAGGAAGTAAAGTGAGGGTGAAGGGGTCATTACATATAATCTTCCTTGGATTAGAGTAAGAGTTAAGCGTGGTGTATTTAATAACTTTTAACGCAACAATTATCAAAATATTCTTATTATATATGATATAAAACTAGATTTGAAATAATGGAGTATTTATAACTTTTTAAACAACATGTCCTCAGTTTTCCTTATTAACCCATGATTTAGGAGGTGGAAAAAAATAGACAAAACAAGGTTAAACTTTTCCTTAACTCTATATGACTCTCCATCCTAAACCCACAACCTCAAAATTTTTTTTACTTAACTCTCCCTCACTTAACTATTTTCACCCTCAATCCAAACGGCCCCTCAATGTGTTGCTATTATTATTATTATTATTATTATTATTATTATTATAGATTTGATCGTCTAGATCTGAACCAACACTCCGTTTAGAGTTTAAATCCTGACTTGTCCAATTACAAAGTTTAGATCCGAATTGTTATTATTTGTTTTATTTTTTTCATTATACCCTCCCTCACATGCTTGACAGTGAAACCATTGTATATATAAAGACTATGGAGGATATAATGAAAAAAATGAAAGAAAAAAATTGGACATATCATAACTTAAACTCTAAGCTGATATAAAATCTAGGTTCTAAAGTCTAATTAGCCCTTTCCTTGTTCATCTTTTTTCTGATTGACCCCATCATGATCCTTTTTTTTCATCCTTGGAATAAAGTTTTCCTTTTCTTGTATGTTTTTTTCCCCTTCCCTCAGGTGTTGTGATGGTGATTATATTGAGATGATTCCTCCACATCAAAGTTGGGTGGCCCACAACTAACCTTTGGCCGTGTTGGTGATTCACACCTCCAAACTTGCTTCTGTTTAGCGTCTAATTGTTTATATATGAATTGATTGTATCCCGTGAATTTCTTTTATCTTGTCTTTATTTCATTATGTTTCACTTCAATCATTTTGATTTGAGTATGTACTCTTAATTTACTGTATTATAATTTCGTGTTTTATTATGCTTATAAATCATTGATTTTTCAATGGAAGTGCCGTCAACCAAGCTGTTATTGCCATGTAATTTTGTACTTATATTATGCTTATAAAAACATTTGATTTTTTTTTTTGGGATATTTTGTAAAACCTCCCCTAAATAATGGGCTAATTTGCGAAATACCCCATAAAGATCTCGAATTGGTAAAACCTCCTTTCCGTCAAGACGGTGTTTAATTTTGGGTGACGTGGCTATCCGTGTGTGGCTTTTCCCAGTCAGACGAAAATACCCCTGCGTACGTGGCTTTTCCCCCTCTCTCTCTCCTCTCTCTCTCTCTAACGGTCATCTTCTTCCTCTCTTACTTTTCCTCTAACCTATTTATACCGATCATCTTCCTCATCTTTCACTTGATCCTCTTCCAGCGTACAACTTGTCTACCAAAGATCAGGTTCCTACAAGCATGGGGGTGTTTCTTCATCTCTAGAGAAGGAGGCAATTTCTGCCATTAAAGGAGGGAACACAAATTATTCTAATTACAGTAAGGAGGAAACACAAATTATTCTATTTACAGTAAGGAGAAAACACAAATTAAGCAGCAAGCGAAAAAGACAACCAAAGTCAGCCCAGCCAAGCTCAAAGCTGTTGGACATTTTTTATTTTGAAACTTAAACTCTCACACACATTCTTCTTCTTGTTGTTGTCGAACACGGCACTACTTTCCTCGTCCACCAGCGGACACCGACTCCCTCTCCGCCTTCCGTGCCCTCGTCGACGCCCACGGCAACCTGGCCTCCAACTGGACCGGCCCCGACGCCTGCTCCTCGCGCTGGGTCGGCGTGGGCTGCTCCGGCGGGGCTCCATCGCGAGCGTGTCGAACGTGGCCGGGTGCTCGAAGGGGACGTGGCTCCAGGAGGAAGAAGGGGAAGGGGGATGGAGGAAGGGTAATTTGGAAATTTCATAAAATTTGGAAAACAGAGTTGTGGCCATGTATGCAACAATTGCCACGTCACCCAAAATTAAACACCGTCTTGACGGAAAGGAGGTTTTACCAATTCGAGATCTTTAGGGGGTATTTCGCAAATTAGCCCAATATTTAGGGGAGGTTTTACAAAATATCCCTTTTTTTTTTAACTTAGAACCTTGCGCTCTTTATAGCTATAGTAATTATTGTGTCCATAAGTTTTAAAATGCTAAGTTATATATGTATGTATATATGGCATATAATCTGAGTCACAGGAATAAGTCCACTGGACTCGTGCACGTTATCTCGTCTCGAGCGAGCGTTCGTGAGGATGCGACCGATCTGTGAACATGCCTCGACTCGAGCACGGGATCAGAGAAGTTACCTCGTCTTGTGCATACAATCGAGCGGGTGCGTCCGGCCCGTGGAAGTTTCTTATCTTGTGCACGACCGAGAAGGTGCCAGTGTTGACAGAGGTGCAATGACAATGATAAAATACCGTGAGGACCTGCATCCGTCCCATCCACGATCCCACAATATCAAAGGCCTAATAAACGTGGCATAATCTCAGTCTGTACGGAAAAAAAAAAAAAAGCCAAAAAAAAAGAAGAAAGAAAGAAGAAGGTATATATGGCATATAACTTTTGTATCAAATGGTTCATGGAGCTTTGAGAAACTTAGTAATGAACTACATAATTTGTAAGAATAAATCTCGACCTATGAGCCTATGGGCCTGTGGCAATTGAACATAACAGAGAGAATCTCTGAGTCGTTCTTTGACAAAACTTTTGAGAAGTAAACGTTGAAAGTGTAGACATAACATGCCATTGCCATTGCCATGCTCAGCAGCTCAGAGAGAGAGAGAGAGAGAGAGAGAGAGAGAGAGAGAGGGAGGGGACATCGATTCTGCCATGAAGCCCACGGGCTGGCTGTCAACACAGCTGAATTCCGTGAGCCTCATCATGGCTCCACCACCACACATGCTTCCTCCATTGTCCCCTCTCCCCTCCCCCATTGGCATCATACAATAGTAATGTCACTATATATGTATACATGTAGTAGTTGAAAATTCTTTAGCTACTCCCTTCTTCTTGTTGGGTCCCATAGGCTTCTATTCTTTCTTGTCTCATCCCTCATTCCTTGTGGGTGGGCCACTCAGATAGTAGGGATTAAAATTATAATTTTTTTTTTTTATAAAAGTCTAGATCGCAATTGTTCATTAAACTCCTTCGAAAACTTTTTTACAATCGTCTAGATGACAACTGTTAATTGGATACACTCTATCGAAGGAATTCAATTGACAACTGCCACATAAGGGTTAATAAAAGATCGTAAGACTTATAATTGTAATCCTAGAATTATTAAATTAAATATAAGCATTTCTTTAATATTATAAAGGATTTTTATTTAGTACGTAGGTGGAAATGGATGGTTTGTCAAAAAAATTATCTATAAGATAACAAATTTTGGGAAAAAAAAAATAGTAAAGGGTACTAGGTTTTAGGGGTGAGCATTTGACGGTCTGAACCGGAAAAACCGACCGAACCGGACCGAAATTAGTGTTCGGTTCGATTTTTTTAATTTTCGGTTCGAAATTCGGGTATGAGAAATTTGAATTTCGGGTTTCGGGTCGGATTACGGTTTTGGATTTTGCGGGCCGATCCGAACCGAAACCCAAACTAAACTAATAAAATTACCAGTTTACCCCCCATATTATATAAAAGCAAAAACCCCTAAATTTCTCTCTCATCTCTCATTCACTCAGACTAAAAAATCCTAAAGTTCTCTCCGAGTCTCCTGCCGGCTGCAAAAGCTCGGTCGTTGAGCCTGAGCCAATCCGCTCTCTCCTCCCGCTCCGGCGCTCCGCTCTCTCCTCCCCTTCCGTTGCTCCCTCCTACTCCGGCGATCTGCCCCCATTTTCAGAGAGACAAAGGTTGTCCTCTCCCAAACCCTACTATCTATTCTCGTCATCTCGGGGTGAGCAAACGGTCGGAGACAAGGGTTTTCCTCTCGATGACAAACCCTAATCTCTAAATTTGTGGCTCTGTTCAGCTGTTGGTGTCCCCGACAAGGGTTTTCCTCTTCCGAACCCTAATCTCAACATTTGTGGCTCTGTTGGTGTCCCGAACAAGGGTTTTCCTCTTCAAAACCCAAATCTCTAGATCTGTGGCTCTGTTGGTGTCTGTCCCGAACAAGGGTTTTCCTCTTCCAAACCTAATCTATAGCACTGTAAGTTTTATTTTTCTATTAATTTATTTGTTGTTTGTTTTTATTTAGATTAATTTATAATGTTTCAGTCATGATGATTTATTTTGTTGTATTTATTCCTTGACAGATTTGTGAAGTGTGAACTATATACTCGGTTCTGAACTTCTATTTCTCAAATCTCAGTGTCAGACTATCACTCTATCAGTGGTATAAAATTCTATTAATCTGTAACGCCCCAGTCCCAAAATACGTAGGACTAGGTACGTATCCATGCCAGCTGTATTCATACGAAGTATACTCCAATATATGGAAGCCTCGTATAAATACATAAGCTGTAAAATGCAGTAGAACCATAACTAATCTCATCCACACAAAATAAATGAATAAAAGATATCATATAATGAGAATGAATTTGTCTTGATACAATATGTTGGGCGGAGACAAATCCACTACCAACAAAATAAGAAAAAGTACATAGAAAATAAAATGTGGCGAGCGAAGCGAAGATGATCCAAATGCAATCATCCTCGAAGAAGTAGCGATGATCACAGCTAAAGCTAGAGCACCTGCAAAAGACAATAGCATACACCTGGAGAGATAACCAGATCCTCAGAGGGACGTAACAAGACACATAATATTATGCCATATAAACTGAATAAATATTGCTCAAATAAATAAGTAAATCGAATTATAACATGGTCCAATACGCACCTACTGAACGAGCGCACCATCTTCCCAACCAAACAAGGACAGGAGATGGTAAACTAATTCACGACGACGTATCTTTCCATGCTAAGAATCCAATATGGTATCCGGACCCCAACAAGGTTCAATACCTTCTCATCGAAGTAGTAAGTCACACCTACAACCAAACAAGGACAAGATGTAACAAACTAGTCCGCGACAAGTTATTGTTCCAAGCCACGGTCAGATACAAGTACTCAAACCAAAAGTACTCGTACCTAACGGATAAGGGTGCCTAACCAAATCTAGGTAAATGCAATTTTAAGAACAGTTCATGGTCGCATAACTACCGGGTCAAATCAAGAAAATACCAATGCAGTACCTCAGTAGCGAGTCACAACACCATATACTATTCCTCAGTATCAAGCGAGTCTATAGCATATAGACTACCTATCGTTCCTCAGTAGCGAGCGAGTCTACGATAGATAGGGTGGTAGTCAACTTTCAATCATGTTCTTTCCGTCCAATGCTAACTCTATAACCGCTAAGTCAAACTAGCATGCAACCTCTATTAGCGGTTATTCCTATCGCACGGCTTGTACGTACTGGTGGCCAGCCAATCACGCACTTTCGTGTTCTACATGCGACACACAACTTCGTGATACAACGTGTCAAGGCCATGAATGCAACACACAAAGGTGGTCCCTTAAATCTAGGTTTAATGTGTTAGAAAATAATACATAGCAAGAAACTGAACAGTAAATTCTAACAGTTATGCTATGTATCACAGTTTATTTTGCATAAAGAAAATAAATAATGCATGAAATATGAGCTAAAATAAATAAACAGCAAATGA
>JANAVB010002199.1:22263862-22638862 GCA_029216955.1 Iris pallida | reverse complement strand
AATAGGGAGGCGGCTCCGGGGGTTTAGGCGAGTGAGGGGTTTTCGAGCGCGGGGCGGCTGGAGACGGGCAGATCTGGGCTGTGAGGTCAGGCGGAAGGAATGGAAGAAGTCGGGATCGGAGTGGGAGGCTGAGCGGCTAGTCGACGGAGGAAGCGGACGGTCGGCGACAGGGGAAGTACTCGAGCGGAGGTTAGGGCACGAAGTTCAGGGGTCGCTGGCTGACCGGAGAGGGTGGCGCGCTGCGACGCCGGCAGTGGTTCGCCGGGCTGGACGCGCGGCGGACGGAAAGAGGGTTTCGGGGCTCTTCGGCAAGGCGGTCGACGGGTGGCTCTTGGCGTCGAGCGCCCACGGAGGCGCATGGCGGGGCTCGTGACTGTGGAGGTGACGGCAACTAAGGCACCCGGCGGCGGAGTGCCGGTGGCACGGCGGCGCGGATGGCCGAAGATGAAGGTTAGGGTTTCCTATATTTTTTTTCTTCTTCTTGTGGCGTGTCACGTCCCGCTTCCCATATTTGAAACGGTGACGCCATAACACATCTCCAGGCTACGCGCCGAAATCGCGATTGTTGCCTGTAATCATCAGCAAGAATAGAAAATACAAGGAGTTTACATGGTATTAAATATAGTGATAGTGAAGCTATTATACAGGAAACTTTTCCAACAATGCTTTTACAGGTTTATTACAAAAGTAATTTACAAGATTACTACGATAGTGCTGGTCATAACTGTAGGTAGTCCGGACAATTTACTCCTCGTTATAGTGCGGCGATGTCTTCTTCTTCACCTAGTGAACAAATACTAGGTCGTTTAGAAAACGACAAGCAAGTCCTCGGCCAAGAACGGTAAAAGTTAAGCAAAATAAAGAAATTTGTAGTTTTTCTTTTGAGAAAAGACAGGGATATGCCAACTTGCACTACTATATATATATATCTTTGCTTTAGTAAATCAAAGAATATAAACATCGTCCTACTCCATGAATAGTAAGATTTCTGAGCTTCCCTTGAGCTTTTAGTAGGAATTTGATTCCCTTGAACGAACAGGAAAGTTGCCTACTTAAAATAGGCAGAGTTGTTTCTGGAGTAAAGAATGAAATTTAATGCAATGCAGTTTTAAGAACAATACTCTGAATAATCCTCTAAATATTTCCCGTGAACAATCCCGTTAACCTGGGATCAGGCTGTGATTTTCGAGCCTCCCTTGGGCTAAAAATCATCTATTTGATGTTACTGTCAAAATAGATGCATTGATTTCCGAGATTTTCGAGCCTCCCTTGGGCTAGTACACCCTAGTTGAAACTAGATGTACTGATTTACGAGATTTCCGAAATACTGATAAGCTTTTGTTATTTATGTTACGGGATATCTAGGGATATTCAGTTGTTCTCCCCTCCCAAATGCTTCCTAGATAAGAAATTTCCTAAAAATTCCTGAAAGTCAGAAATTTGTCTATCTTCTAAATTTTCCAAAAAATTTGGCAGAGTCTCCTTTGTATTTAGGAGCCCCAAAAATTTACAAAAAAAAATATATATACGATAAAAGTAACCTCTGGGCTCACCGACCCATTCGGTGGAGCAACTCTCAACACCGGAACCACGCAGTAAATAATTGGGCTCGCCGACCCCTTCGGTGGAGCAACTCTCAACACCGGACCACGCAGTTATAAAAGAACAAAAAGGAACTTGAGACTTTTTACCTGAGCAAGCAATGGTTGCCTTTCTTTTAGCAATTAGTCGGGTCGTGGCTTGCGAATTGTTTTGCAGTTTATCAGGATAGAGCAATACTTTAATGTTTACCCAAAATATACTAGTTAATAGGCGAAGGCTTAAAATGATAATATATATATATATATATATATATATATATATATATATATATATATATATATATATATATATATATATCATGTAGATAGTATGCAAAATCAAATCAAAACAAAATCCTTCCATATCAATCCTTAAGAGTGCACGAAGCAGGAAAAATGTAGAAACGAGATTTAATTCTAATTATAAACACACAAAATTGAGCACTTATTTGTAAGTAGGGAAATACAAGGTTCTTGTACTTTTTACCTTCCCGGTGTGCAGTCCAGTTGTTCAGTTCCCATGTATATGTCAGACTTACCTTTGGAGAGTCCCATATGTCCACATATGTTCAATTTGTTCAAAATTCAAGTCCAGATAATTCATGTCCACAAATGGGTTCCTTTTGTATCCAATTGTACATAACTTATCCGTGTTACGTCACATGTAATTATTCCAGTGTCTAAGTATAAAAATTTAATTCCTTTACCTATGCTTATCAAATTGAAGTTTTACTAGAAATCAGAAATTTTAAATTTTAGAGATCTCAAATTGGTTAAGCAATATCAAATTTTCAGAATTTGAAGCTAAACAACAATTAGAGGAATTATCTTAACTCTGTATTCCATATTATGTTCTTAAGAATAAAGAAATTGGCATCTAATAATGTAATTTCAGATTTTTAAATAAACCTGTACATGTTCAAAATTAATCTAGGAATCAAAATGGTGTATTCCTAAAGGAAGAGGAAGAGGGAAAGGGGACTTGCAAAATAATATTAAACTCCTAGTAATATTGGCTTCTTTAAGGTGTGAAGTAGCAAATTTACTTGAAAAGCTTAACAAGTGGGGTTACCTTCCTGTGTTCAGTGCGAAGTAGCAAATTTACTTGAAAAGCCATATATAACTGAGTATTTATACATACTTATATCCACTCCTAACATTGTTGATTAATAAATTGTACGATGGAACAATGAATATGTCAGACCAAAACCTAAGAATGATCAGAGAAATCGACAATTAATATAAATACGTCAAACACACATTTTGGTTACCTTCCTGTGTTCGGTGCTATCTTTGGTAGTCTAATTATTTATTTTAATTCTAATTTTAATGGTATAATGATAGTTAGTCAACGACAGACCAAACTAAGACATATCATATACAGATGCAGAACCCTTTTTAATCATTTATAAATCATCGATATCCTGAATACATTCATACAGAGGTTGACGGTTTCAATATAATGAACCTACTGCACAACTATCTACTTTCTTTGGAACAAAGCTTACATCCATTATATCCCTAATGGAAAGCATATCTTGACACCAATAACAATACTCTAGATACCAATGAACCTATAAATCAAAACTTTCTGTTAAAAGTAGTGCATATCCCAATATGACAATTTAGATGTATTGTCTTATTAACTGACTTCTCACATATAACAATTTTATGAAATCAAAATATAATTGCTAATGTAACCAAAAATAATGATGGAAAGAAAAATTTGAAAGGAAAGTAAGGGTGAGGACTTGCCTTGGGTTCTTGAGTTGGACCTAGGATTTTTCCAAACTTCTTCTAAATTAACCCCCTAATGTTGATAATTTCAACAAATAAATAATTACCGAAAATTATAACCAAATTTGTCAAGGATAAATAAAATATTTAAGAAGAAAATTTATACCCAGATGGAGTTGGGGGACTAGGGCTTGGTTCTTCCATTCTTCTTCATCTTCTTCTCCAATTTCTTCTTTCTTTCTCTTTTTTTTTCTTAGAAGAAAAAGGGGGTTTGGGTTTAGGTTTTGAAGGTGGTGGAGATGGAGATAAAGATGGTGGTGTGGGAAGTGGCAATAGGGGATGGCGGTGAATGTCACCCCCAGTTTTCAAACTAGGGTTATTTTTATCATTTTTCAAGTTTTATAATTTTTAGGAATTTTATTTGATTTTATGTGATTTTTTTGGGATTTATTTGGGTTGGTTTGGATTTTATCCAATTCGGACTCAAATTGGAGACCCGGGTAGCCTGGACCCTAGCGGGACCCACATACTAGCTGAACTTGGCCCACATACCATCATAATTAGGTTAGAAATCTTAAACCCAATTTTTCATGGCTTAATTTGTCATTTTAGAGCTTAATTGGTTAACCGAAACAAACCGAACCAAACCGAATTCATTTAAACCCAACACCAAGTCAAATGGGTTGGGGGCTTATTGGATCCCAACCCAATAGCCCCCCAAGCCATGGCCGGCCATGATAAGTCCACCCCCCCCCCCCCCCCCCCTTTGCTTCTCCTCTAAGAAAAACACTCTCTCTCTCTCTCAAATTCTTCTTTCTTCCAAGCTTTCTCTCTCCCTCTCCAAGAACCTAGGTATGCATTTAAACCCTAATAAATTCCTCTTTTCCATTAATGTCTTCACATTTATTGTAGGGAATGACATTCTCCACACTTTGTCCACCAATTTATAGGTTTTTCCTAGAATCTAGGTTAAGGAAATTAATAGGGGTTTTAATATATATAGTGGTATATGTATATGTATGTATATATGTGTATATATGTATACATTAATGTGTATTTGTTTGGGTAGAGGAATGGAAATGGTGGTGGTGTTGTCATGGGAGTTATGGTGAGAGGGTGTGTGGTTGTGTGTGTTTGTGAGAGTGTGTGTGTGTGTGAGTGTGTTTATATATATATATATATATATATATATATATATATATATATATATATATATATATATATATAACACTCATACACACACACACACATATATATATATATATATATATATATATATATATATATATATATATATATATATATATATATATATATATATATATGTGTGTGTGTGTATGAGTGTTTATATATATATATATATATATATATATATATATATATATATATATATATATATATAATATATATATATATATAAGTGTGTGTGTGTATATATATATGTATATGGAGATGTGTGTGTGTGTGTGTGTAGGTATAGGTATGTATAGATGAGGGTGTGAGAGTTGTGGAGATAGATATATGGATATGGGTATATATATATATATATATATATATATATATATATATATATATATATATATATATATATAGATAGATATGTATATATATGTATTGATATATATATATAGAGAGAGTAGAGGAAGGAGGGAAGGAGGTAGAAGAGAAGAAGAAGAAGAGATAGGAGCAGCAGCAGCAGTGGCAAGAGCCACAGCAGCAGCAGCTGCTTGCTGCAGCAGCAGCACAGCTGCTGGAATCAGCAGCCCCCCCCATTTGATTGACATTTTACCCCTTAAAACCCCCCATATCTATATATATATATATATATATATATATATATATATATATATATATATATATATATATATATATATATATATGTTTATAGAGAGAAGAAATGAAGAGTAGAGTTGAAATGATAAGAAGTAGAAGGAGAAGTTTAGAAGAAGTAGGAGAAGAAATTTAAGAAGAATAAGGAGAATGAAGAGTAGAGTAGAGAATGAGAGAATAGGAAAATTAGAAGAAGAAGTTAGATAGGAGTAGAATTTGAAGAAGAAGGGAAAGGATAAGAAGAATTAGAGGGTAAGGAAATTTAGAAGAAGTTAGGAGTAGAAGGGAATAGGAAGAAGGAAGGAAGGTAGAAAAGAATAGAAAGGGTTTTTAGGAGAATCGAGTTAGAGGGCGAATTTGAGCCCGGAGTATCGGATCGCGATAAAACTTGACATAGGCCTAGGTTAAGTGAATTAGATTTTACGGGTAAGCTCCCGAGTGGGAATCGGGGTCGTAGGGCGCCGGTATCGCGCCGTATCAGTGCGTATCTTGAAATATTCAAGATATCTGCAACGGGCCGTGAGGTGGACTAGACGTCCACTTTATCTAGGTATTTTGGTAGATAACGAACCTATAGGATAGTACCCTACTACCCTAGGGAGATCGGGTCAAAATATCAAGCGTAGGTAGGCTAACTAGCTAATCGCCGAAGTAGGAATTTTGCCCTTTTTAAGGGTAAAATAGAAAATTGGCCTATGGCCAAGAAATGAGTTTCGAAGTCCAAGATGGACTTGGATATAGGTTGTAGAGGTTGGTAATGGGTAAAAATAGCCGTCTAGACCTAGTCTTGACCCCGGTTGACCACGGTTGACTTTTTAGACCAAAAGTCAACTATGGGTCAACACTTTACCCAATTTAGTCCCAAATTCCATTAGACTTGTGCAGTTGACCAAAAGTCAACTGTTAGTCACCAGTGACCTAGTGTTGACCTAAGGTTGACCACAGTTGACTATGGTTGACCAGAGTTGACCGGTTGACCAAAAAGTCAACTGTTGACTCAAATCGATCTCGATTGATTCCATTTGACTTGTATTGACCCAGTTTGACCCAGCTAGACCTAATATGACTTAGATTGACCTCGTACAGTCTAGTTTGACGTGCCCTGACCTAGAATGACTTAATAGGATTCAAATTGATTTGACTTTATTTCCTAAGTATAGTATTGATACGTCTTGTTCTCTATAGGTCCTCGAGACGCTGCATTTGCTCCGGTTGACGTACCATATCATATTTCAGGCGAGTACATTCTCTGACACTTTTTCAATTTATGCTGATTGATATAATCCATGTAATTAGTGTAGATATGCTTGTTCTCGACACATTGGTCACACGGGTTGGTATTCATGGATCCCGACATGAGGTGTTATTTCTTGTTGTCTTGGTATGTCTTGTGCAAGCCCCCTTGTAGTTCTTGTGCAGTACATGGACGCCGATTCTCGAGGAGACTTGCTCTTTTCTCGTAGAATCCCGTGTCGTGACGTGTCTTGTTTGGATCCACTCTACCAGTCGGGGAAGGGGAGTATTAGTGTAGACATGTGGTCATTATCCACCTTTTTACTCTTGTAGACCTTGTGAGTGTTAATCATACACTCCACGTATGATTAACCAGGCCAGTAGACCTTGTGCAAGACCCAAGCCGGCCACATGTTGTAGCTAGTATTCACACACCTAGATATATGATTCTTGATTCTTGTACATGTCATGATCAGTTTACTTGTCTTGTTCTAGCTCTAGTTTTACAGCTTACCTTGCCATGATTCTCACATGTACATTCCATGATTTTCTTGTATATACTCTCTATTTATAGATTATAGCTTTTGTCATATCTTATGAAATGTTGTTAGTGGATTGTACTCGTTCCATCCTAACAGGATATGTTAAAAATATTACAGATGCAGATGAGGGAGACTACAGTACCTACTACGGTCCGGATGACGTAGTGGGCCTAGACCTGGAGACTTTGGTCCAGCAGGACTTAGCTCCGCCTGGCGAGACCTTACCCTTTGCTTAGTTAGAGTAGGTCTTTTATACTGGACTTTGTCTCCAGCTACTTTTGAGACTGTTATTACTATGGTTTGTATTAAAGACTTGGACTTGTATATTGTTTGGTGTTTGGACTTGACAGGTTATTATTTTATTACCGTCTTGTTGTCTTTTCATTTCAGTCTTTACTTTGTTATCTTAGAGTTGTGATTGAGTACTTATATATATTCACTGCTTGTCCTCCGTTCGGAGTTGACTATATTCTCGACAGGTTTTGTTATATATATAACTGTTTAGAGTAGAAAAATCTACAGCGTTCTACGCCGATTTTTCGGTGAGGGCTGGGCATTATCGCGTCACGTGCCCTTATAGCAGGTGCGGGTCGTGACACGTTTTAGTGGTGGCCCATGCAGGTCCTGAAGTCGCAATTAGTGCGATGTCGTAGTGGCGCTCGACTTAGAGTGCTATTACGAGCCTGCGGTACGTATCTAGGATAGGCTATAGGCTAAGAGTGCTCAATCACAGTAGGATCTTTCCTTGCTTATCTTGTTTATCATCTTTGATATCGATTTACTGTATTCTAGCTGTCCTCCTTTGATATTGCCTTCATGTGCCATATTGATATCTTCTTTTCAATTTGTCTCCAGGATAGTGATGACTCATTCTCCTGGCGAGGAGCACGGGGAGACGGAGAGGTCTGCCACCTCTGGCGGACAGGCTCCGGTCACCTCCCCTGCAGATGGGACTTCTGTTGGAGCTCTCGGAGGTACTCCTCCAGCTACCTCGATGACAGTCCCTGGGGTTGCGGGTGCTCTTCCCGTAGTGCCGGAAGCTGTCGTGGGCGCTCTTCCTCCTCCTGCGCAGCGGATTCCTCCGCCAGTTGCAGACGTACTTCCACCTCTACCTCCTCTGCCTACAGATATGGGGCAGATGCTTACCTTCCTCCAGCAGATACTGAAGACTCAGAGAGCCCAGACCGAGGCTCAGCAGAGGCAGACAGACGCGATGCGTCAGGGCATGGAGGATGCCCATCAGTTGGCCCTTGCAGCCGTGGAGCAGAGGGCTCCTCATCCGGGGACGCGTACTAGGTACGAAGATATCCAGGACTTCAAGAAGCTCGGGCCCCGTAACTTTAGCGGGACCGGGGGTGTGGTCTATGCAGATGATTGGCTCGAGGATATCGAGCGACAGATGAGGGCCTCCCGCCTAGCTGACGACCTGAAGGTCGAGGCGGTAGGTTTGCAGTTGCTAGACATTGCACGCACCTGGTTCAGGAACGAGCCAGCCCTAGCTGGCGAGGGCCGTACTTGGGCATAGTTCAAGCTCCTCTTCAAGGAGAAGTTCTTTTCCTCCACGGACAAGATTGATCACCTGGTGCGACAGTTCCAGGATCTGCAGCAGGCCAGTCTATCTGTGGAGGAGTACGCAGCGGAGTTCGGCCGTCTGAGCCGATACGCAGAGTACATGGTTCGAGACCCGGAGATTAGGGCAAGCCATTTCAGGGAGGGGCTCACTTGGGATATCAAGATCCACATTCCCTCCTTCTATGAGACTTATACCCAGATCTGTGGGGCTTGAAGCCCAAGAGGGATCGTGAGCTGTTCTCGGGGGCCAGTAGCAGCACGGGGGCTGCTAAGCGCCCTCAGCTTCAGCATCAGACTTTTCAGCATCAGACCAGAGCACCGGTTCAGCAGGTGCAGCACACTCAGCCGAGGCAGGCTCAGCATGGGGCTCCTTGCCATTTATGCAGGAGACCTGGTCACGTCTGGGAGGTTTACCGGAAGAGGCTGGGTTTGTGCCTCTACTGCGGGGAGGCTGGACATCAGTTGAGAGATTGTCCTGCGAACACTCGCAGGGTTGCCCGTGGAGCGGTAGCAGCTCAGGAAGCACAGGGTAGGCCACCTATGGCACCGCATTACGCCCTCCACCAGCAGCGGGATATACCCCGCTAGGATAGGGCTTTTGCGATGGCAGTCGAGGATCCTGCACGCATTGGACTAGGAGGTAGGGTCTTGCTCTTTCTTTTACCTGTTCTCTCCGTCCATTGATTGATTATTGCTTTCTTAGTACCTTTAGTTTGCATATGTGATGATCATGCTAGATTAAATAGAAACCCCAATGAAGACCGCAATAACATGATACTGTAGAGATTTAAAACCATGAATGTGTTCTGATTTTCTGGATTACATGTTATATATCTTAGGATAAAATTTAGTAGACCTTGATTGTGGGGTGCTTGACTTAGAGAAGAGTATGACCGTTTGAATTTCGAGGACGAAATTTTTTTAAGGAGGGTAGATTTGTCACCCCCAGTTTTCAAATTAGGAGTATTTTTGTCATTTTTCAAGTTTTATAATTTTTAGGAATTTTATTTGATTTTATGTGATTTTTGGGGATTTATTTGGGTTGGTTTGGATTTTATCCAATTCGGACTCAAATTGGAGACCCGGGTAGCCTGGACCCTAGCGGGACCCACATACTAGCTGATCTTGGCCCACATACCATCATAATTAGGTTAGAAATCTTAAACCCAATTTTTTATGGCTTAATTTGTCATTTTAGAGCTTAATTGGTTAACCGAAACAAACCGAACCAAAGCGAATTCATTTAAACCCAACACCAAGTCAAATGGGTTGGGGGCTTATTGGATCCCAACCCAATAGCCCCCCAAGCCATGGCCGGCCATGATAAGTTCCCCCCCCCCCCCTTTGCTTCTCCTCTAAGAAAAACACACTCTCTCTCTCTCTCTCTCTCTCTCAATTTCTTCTTTCTTCCAAGCTTTCTCTCTCCCTCTCCAAGAACCTAGGTATGCATTTAAACCCTAATAAATTCCTCTTTCCCATTTAATGTCTTCACATTTATTGTAGGGAATGACATTCTCCACACTTTGCCCACCAATTTATAGGTTTTTCCTAGAATCTAGGTTAAGAAAATTAATAGGGGTTTTAATATATATAGTGGTATATGTATATGTATGTATATATGTATATATGTGTATATATGTATACATTAATGTGTATTTGTTTGGGTAGAGGAATGGAAATGGTGGTGGTGTTGTCATGGGAGTTATGGTGAGAGGGTGTGTGGTTGTGTGTGTTTGTGTGTGTGTGTGTGAGTGTGTTTATATATATATATATGTGTATGAGTGTTTATATATATATATATATATATATATATATATATATATATATATATATATATATATATATATATATATATATATATATATATATATATAAGCGTGTGTGTATATATATATGTATATGGAGATGTGTGTGTGTGTGTAGGTATAGGTATGTATAGATGAGGGTGTGAGAGTTGTGGAGATATATATATATATATATATATATATATATATATATAAAAATATATATATATATATATATATATATATATATATATATATATATATATATATATATATATATATATATATATATATATATATATATATATATATGTATAGATATATAGATAGATATGTATATATATGTAAAAAAAAAATGTATTGATATATATATAGAGAGAGTAGATGAAGGAGGTAGAAGAGGAGAAGAAAAAGAGATAGGAGCAGCAGCAGCAGTGGCAAGAGCCACAGCAGCAGCAGCACAGCTGCTGGAATCAGCAGCCCCCCCCCCCCCCCATTTGATTGACATTTTACCCCTTAAACCCCCCCTATCTATATATATATATATATATATATATATATATATATATATATATATATATATATATATATATATATATATAGATGTTTTTAGAGAGAAGAAATGAAGAGTAGAGTTGAAATGATAAGAAGTAGAAGGAGAAGTTTAGAAGAAGTAGGAGAAGAAATTTAAGAAGAATAAGGAGAATGAAGAGTAGAGTAGAGAATGAGAGAATAGGAAAAATTAGAAGAAGAAGTTAGATAGGAGTAGAATTTGAAGAAGAAGGGAAAGGATAAGAAGAATTAGAGGGTAAGGAAATTTAGAAGAAGTTAGGAGTAGAAGGGAATAGGAAGAAGGAAGGAAGGTAGAAAAGAATAGAAAGGGTTTTTAGGAGAATCGAGTTAGAGGGCGAATTTGAGCCCGGAGTATCGGATCGCGATGAAACTTGACATAGGCCTAGGTTAAGTGAATTAGATTTTGCGGGTAAGCTCCCGAGTGGGAATCGGGATCGTAGGGCGCCGGTATCGCGCCGTATCAGTGCGTATCTTGAAATATTCAAGATATTTGCAACGGGCCGTGAAGTGGACTAGACGTCCACTTTATCTAGGTATTTTGGTAGATAACGAACCTATAGGATAGTACCCTACTATCCTAGGAAGATCAGGTCAAAATATCAAGCGTAGGTAGGCTAACTAGCTAATCGCCGAAGTAAGAATTTTGCCCCTTTTAAGGGTAAAATAAGAAAATGGCCTATGGCCAAGAAATGAGTTTCGAAGTCCAAGATGGACTTGGATATAGGTTGTAGAGGTTGGTAATGGATAGAAATAGCCGTATAGACCTAGTCTTGACCCCGGTTGACCCCGGTTGACTTTTTAGACCAAAAGTCAACTATGGGTCAACACTTTACCCAATTTAGTCCCAAATTCTATTAGACTTGTGCAGTTGATCGAAAGTCAACTGTTAGTCACCAGTGACCTAGAGTTGACCTAGGGTTGACCACAGTTGACCATGGTTGACCAGAGTTGACCGGTTGACCAAAAAGTTAACTGCTGACTCAAATCGATCCCGATTGATTCCGTTTGACTTGTATTGACCCAGTTTGACCCAGCTAGACCTAATATGACTTAGATTGACCTCGTACAGTCTAGTTTGACATGTCCTAACCTAGAATGACTTAATAGGATTCAAATTGATTTGACTTTATTTCCTAAGTATAGTATTGATACGTCTTGTTCTCTATAGGTCCTCGAGACGCTGTATTTGCTCCGGTTGACGTACCATATCATATTTCAGGCAAGTACATTCTCTGACACTTTTCCAATTTATGCTGATTGATATAATCCATGTAATTAGTGTAGATATGCTTATTCTCGACACATTGGTCACACGGGTTGGTATTCATGGATCCCGACATGAGGTGTTATTCCTTGTTGTCTTGGTATGTCTTGTGCAAGCCCCCTTGTAGTTCTTGTGCAGTACATGGACGCCGATTCTCGAGAAGACTTGCTCCCTTCTCGTAGAATCCCGCATCGTGACGTGTCTTATTTGGATTGTCACGCCCCGCTCCCGTAGGAGCGATCGTCCTCGCTAAGGCGTGATGCCGTACGAGCCTAGATTGCGCTCGTGCAAGGCGGGTTCCATAACGGCCAATTTCAGCGGCTGCGACGGGGTCGTCGCACAGAAGTCCCAAGCAGAGACATTGAATACTAGCAGCAGAATTTAGAACAAACACAAGTTATTCAAAGAAACTCTTTTATTGATATTGAAACCAAGGTTACAATGGGGCGCAAGGCCAATGTTACAATCACTCAAGCTCACTCATCTCACATTTACAAGTCACTCAGCTCTCTCTCATCTCTCAGTTACAAGTCTTGATCCAGCGGAAGCTTCGGATGGCGATGTCCATACATTATGTCCTGTATAAGTCTTCAATCCATGCGGCCGCACACTTCGAATCGCCAAGGAACTTCGTGCCTCGACGCATCCAAGCGAGCTCCATGCCACGAGCTTCTACCTGTGCCTGCACATGAACACTGTGTGGGTGTCAGTACTCAACTGTACTGGTGGAATGAGCTCCTCGCCCACCCATACAAAACCCGCACGTTTTATTTACTTTGTACAACATAGTCCCTTCTTATCAATTGTCTTTCTAGTCTTGCCTTAGGATCAATTTTATGACCGACGCCTTGCTTATTTTGTGTCTTTAGACCATCTCGTGCTTGCAACATCAACGTTAACTCATACCTTGCCTCAAGACCCTTCTCGTGCCATCAACATTAACCTATCGAGTCGTGTTTGCCTTACGGCCAAAATCAGAGACGCAACTACGCTATAAGATCCCATTCCCGTATGACCGTGCTTCAAACCCTTGCTGAGGCTGTGCCTCGCAATTCAGTAAGACTTAACCATAGCGCCGCTCGCGGCCCTTGCTGCCTAGCGGCCCTTGCTACTTTGACCACCAACTGACCCAATCAAGACTTGTGAATGTTAGTGTCACTCAACCAACTTTGCCTTGCGGCGGTTTCCCGACTTAACTCAAACAACTTAAGCAACTTATATGCCGACAACTCAAGATCTGACGCCACATCTCGTGCCGAAGCACAACGCCTATGTTGAAACCCAAATCTTAGGCCCAAACTTTGTGTTCTAACTGTACACACCTTCAACTCAACTCAATCCAAAGGCATACACGCGGTTAGCCGCTATTTGCTGACATCTATATGAACTTGGCCACTGGCATCACAAGCCATACCTTGACGTATAGTTTTGTTAATCGGGATCCTTTCGACGCAAGTAGCTAGTCCCGTTGCAAGTCCCCGCTTAACCTGTGCCAAAACCTTACGTACGACTATACCCTGTTCCCTCCTAGGCCGAGTCGGCCCCCATGGCCCAGGGGTTACCGCTCGAGGGTTTATCGCCCTTGTCGACAAGTTGTCAAATGACCATGCAAGACTCGACACAAACTGACGTCTCACATAGTCATTCCTTTACCAAAACCAAGACTTCTATCCTTGAGACCCCTCGACGACCCATGGTCGCGAGTATTCTTTCCTTGAGACCCCTCGATGACCCACGATCGCGAGCATTTCCTTCCTTGTTACCCTATCATTTGGTTCAACTCATAAATGCCTATTTGATATCCCTTTCTTAAAACTCACCTTGAATCATAGTCCTTGCCTTAGACACTAAGCTCGTGCATCGTGCCTTAAGCCAATCGTGCTCTGCATGACACCCCTGCCCAAGTCGACGGGCCTTGAGATCGTGGGACTACTTAACTTGACAACCGCAGAATGAGCGGGACAGCACTTGGAATAACTTAGGTCGACCGGCATAACTTTGCCTAACTTACTCAAGCCTACAACTTAACCCGAGGGACGAGCAAAGTCTATGCCAAGCCTTGCGCAGTGGAAGCGTGCATGCTTTATCAAGCATTTATGCGGGCGACGCCTATGACTTAGGCTAACTCTTAGCTTTTGCACCGAAGACCAGCATTCCTTCTCCCAAGCCACGGGACGAAGGACCGAGAGTCATTTTTAAAGCACGCCGTGCACCAACTCTAAGCCGACCGTTGGACCTTTTTCCATGTTCTAACTCATTTCGACCCTTCGGGATTATTCCCTTTAGCTATGTGGATTCATCTCTTTTATTATTAAGCCTACTTGTGCAAGTTGAAAACATGCGTATTATTATGTGAAGGCAAAGATGAGGCAAGTTCACCGAAACTGTCACGACCCGATCCCAAGTTAATGGGTCGAACCGGACCATGCCCAGCCTGCACCGTGGTGAGACGGCGGCAGTAAGCTGTTCCATTGCAGGTATTCACAACAACACAAGTACATTTGTCACAACTGTTATATTCGGAAATTGAAACTTTATAAAATATTTCGAAGTACAACTGGAAAGGAAATGCTGAAATAAAACTACAAGATCCAAATAAAGAAGAAAATGCAGGAAGGAAAGACTATCTAAACATCTGGTTCAGCAGTCCCTGGATCAGCGTCCTCTAGAGACAGCTCCGGTATCGTCGCAGGGTAGAGAACCGGGTCATAATAGCTATCATAATATAGCTCATCATCCTCAGTGTTACCTAAAAATGTTGTCTCCAGTCAGGAGGGAGCAAGAACGAAATATGCATCTCATAATTTAAATAGTAATTGGAAAGTGCAGGATAAACAGTTTGAAATAATATTTTTCAGCAGTTTAAAACAGTTCAGTGTGTTTTGAATATACAAACGTCTATGATCGGCTTGGGTTGAGCAGTAGTATCCTAGCGATACGATATGGCTTATCCTCATGTGTAAGAGGGGTAAGCTAATACAGTTATGTCATAAGGGCTTTGGTCATAAACGCCTACACCATTCCCCCAGTCCCACAATCAGTAACAGTATCAATCAGTAGTTGAACCCCAAGATAGAGTTCCGTGTCAGCAGTGTGGTTTAACATGCAGCTTAACATTACTAAGGAAAATATAAGAATACATTATCCGAAACTTGTCTTGTATTGAATGACTGGAAAGACGAGTTGATACCGAGGAGGAACGTCAGGTATGTCTTCGAGTTCCTACAGTTGAGAACTCGACTTAGATCCGTTGTATAGCCATACTAAGTGTGCTAGATGCAATCTCTAGTAACAAGTCCTAGTCAGGTTTTAAGTTGTTATTAAGCCACAGCTAACGTTTACGTCGCAAGCTACGTGCGTTGATTAAACCAGTTAATTTGATTATTTGGGAAATAATAACAAGAACCAATTATCTTTGGAAAACTTTGTGCTTTTGTAATATATCTATAAAAATAGTTTCTTTCAGTGCCAAAACATAATCTAGTTATCTTATTAATATTTTATCCATTTATTTTACTTGGTAATTCTTAATTAATTATATACGAGAAATGATTACGTTCTAACTACGGGTTACACGTCCAATCCAAAACCACCCAAAAGAATCAACATCAACCACCCAGAAGAGAAATAAAACTTACACTATGCAATACAGGGGCACAACTAATCAACCTAGAGTTATGGGCTTATGCCCTTTACAATTTTTATATAAAATAAGAGGAAAATGTTTAGTTCCTAAATATAATGTGCAGTAACCAATTATCTATAATAATTAATTTAAACATTAAATAAAGTAATTTAAATCAAAAATTTGGAGTCTCAGACTTGGTCCATCGTCACATCTAGCTAATACCTCAACGCCCGGTCGAACCGGTGCGTTTGCATTTCGCTAGGGCCCACAGACCGGTACGGTCGTCGCCCGAAAATCAGTTTTAAAAACATTTTCGAAAACCAATTTGAAATCCAAAAAGATAAAGTTTTGTAAAAATTTGGGCAGTATTTCCTCTATTTCGGGACAACCCAAAACTGGGAAATGCGCCAACAACGAAATCCTGCAATTGTCCCAACCAAAAAATAACCCATTTATACCGAAATATAATCCACAGAAATTGTTTTCGAAGCCAACAGAACCTTCCCGAAATACTCGGGAATTCCGAAATCAAACCAACATCATAAAAATCTCAGCAGACAATCATCACAAAATGCTAACGTAGCCAACCGAACTACCACGTAGCTAAACCGGATTTCCGAGGGGAAACCGGGGACCGTTATCATCATCGACTACCGAAATAAACGTAACAGGGCAGAGAATTTATACCTCGGGATGCTCGGCTAGAGCTCTCAGATGATATAATAAAAGAAAATAGAAATCCAGCAGCGACGTTCCCGAATTAGGGCTGAAATCAGCGACGTCGAAGCGACGCCGTAAACTCCAAAGCTAGGGCACGCTGGCCAGAAGAGGGAGACGCTGCGAAGAGGGAAACCGACGGGGTTGCCGCGGCCAGAGGGCAGCGCTGTCGGCGGACAGCAGCGCTGTCGGCGTCGGGGTGACGCTGCCAGAGGGGAATGGGCTCGCGGGGAGCGGCGGACAGCAAGGAGGACGCGCGGGGGGCGCGCGCCGGAGAGAGGTCGCGCGGGGCGGTCCTGGACGGCGGGGCTTGGCGTCGACGGGGTCGCGCGGAGGGCGGTCGGTGGCGCGGGACAGCGCGACCGGAGGGGGCGCGCGCGGAGGCGGACCCGCGGGGGAGCCGGCGGGAACGATCGGCCGGCGCTCGGCGGTGAGGGCGAGAGTGGTCGGGTGCGAGGGGGTTTGAGAAGTGGGTTTTGGTGGGAATGGTGGGGGAGTGAAATGAGAACAGAGAGAGAGGGAAAGAGAGTAAGAGAGTTATGGGGAAAGTTCTCCTGTGTGAGAAAAAGTGGAGCTTATCTCTTCTGTTGGTGGTTAAGTGATGAGGGGAGTGGGAGCTAAATAAAGGTGATGGGTTGTGAACTAGTGGAGTAGAGAAGATTAGGGAAGAGAAAATAGGGAGGTGGAAACCAAGTCCAAACGTGTGCTGGTCCTTCGGGACCAGCCACAAATAATATATTTTTTTTTTACATTAATAACCAAGTCAAATCTGGATTTGGAAAAAGAATGGATTTGGGCTCAGGCCTGGGTCTGGGCTCGAAAATCAAAAGCCCTGTTATTATAATTTTTGAAATTCTTTTTCACACAAAAATATTTAATAATAATAATATTAATAATAATAATAATTTTAAAATATTAATGATAACATTCTATTAATAAATACAAGCATGGGTTTCACAATCTTTCCTCCTTAGAAAATTGTCCTCGAAATTAAAGTAAGGTTAGGGATTACCTCAAGTCTCAAACAGGTACGGGTACTGCTCCCGTATCTGGTCTTCTCGCTCCCAGGTCGACTCGCCTGGTGAGTTGTGCCGCCACATCACTCTGACTATTGGCGTCACGGTGTTCCTGGTTCTCTTCTCGCCTCGGTCCAAAATTGCCACCGATTTCTCCGGCACTGTGAGGCCGGGTCCAATCTCCAGCTCTGAATGGTCCAAGATATGGCTCGGGTCCGGGATGTAGCGTCTCAGCTGCGAGACGTGGAAGACGTTGTGGACACCTTCGAGACTTGGGGGTAGAGCCACCCGATAAGCTACTTCTCCAATCCTGTTAAGTATTTCAAATCGACCAATATACCTGGGGCTCAACTTCCCTGCTCTGCCGAAGCGAATTGTTCCTCTGGTAGGCGAGATCTTCACAAATACAATGTCGCCTGCTTCAAACTCCAAAGGCCGTCTGCTGCAATCGGCCCAATGCTTCTGTCTGTCTTGGGCTATCCGGAGCTTGTCTCTGATCATTCTTACTTTCTCTGCTGCTTCGGTCACCATCTCAGGTCCAAGCAACACTCGTTCTCCGACGTCGTCCCAGGCAAGAGGGGTGCGGCAACGACGTCCATAGAGTGCCTCGAACGGTGTCATCCCGATGCTAGCTTGGTAGCTGTTGTTGTAAAAAAACTCCACCAAGTGCAAATGGTCTTCCCAAGACCCTCCAAATTCCAGGACGCAGGATCTCAACATATCTTCTAGCGTCTGGATTGTTCTCTACGATTGCCCGTCAGTCTGAGGGTGGTAGGCGGTGCTGAACTTCAGTTGGGTCCCCAAGCTGTCATGCAAACTCTTCCAAAAATGAGATGTAAATCTGGTATCTCTGTCAGATACAATATTTACTGGAACTCCATAAATCCGGTAGATATGCCGCATGTACAGAGCTGCCAATTTCTCGGTGGATAAACCAACCTTGAAGGGGATAAAGTGAGCTGACTTCGTCAGTCGGTCCACTATAACCCAGATGGCATCCTTTCCTCCTTGGGATCGAGGCAGTCCCGATACAAAATCCATCGTTATGTGCTCCCATTTTCACTCCGGGATGTCGAGCGGCTGCAATAATCCTGCTGGTCTCTGCCTGCTGGCTTTAACTTGCTGACAAATTAAACATCTTGCCACATACCTGGATACGTCCTTCTCCATTCCGTACCACCATACTATAGTCCGCATATCCCGGTACATCTTGTTGGCTCCAGGGTGTATAGAATACTGCGACTGGTGCGCTTCTTGCATCAGCTCGTTCCTCAGTTCGCCAGTTGGTACGCACAGCCTCGTACCATTCTTCAATGCTCCGTTGCTGGCGATTGAGAATCCTTCAAGTGTTCCTGCCAGCACTTGGTCTCTGAGTTTGCAAAGCATCTCGTCTTGGAATTGTGTCTCCTTGATCTTGTCTATAAGACTCGAACGCACTTGCAACTACATCAATGATGATTCAGCTCCTGGTACGATGGCTTCTCTTCCAAGCTTCTTCATTTCCTCCTCGGGCAGTACAATTTCCAGTCCAAGCTTCTCCATGTCTTCCAGCAAATGGCGCTCCTTGGTCAAGAACATCGCCATTGGGTATCGACTAAGTACATCTGTAACAACATTAGCCTTACTCGGGTGGTACTGCAGGTTGATATCAAAATCCTTCATTAGCTCCAGCCATCGTCTTTGTCTCATGTTCAGCTCCTTCTGAGTGAAAACATATTTCAGACTTTTGTGGTCTGTAAATATTTCCACTCTCTCTCCATACAGGTAGTGCTTCCATAGCTTCAAGGCAAAAATTACCGCTGCAAGCTCCAAGTCATGTGTGGGGTAGTTCTTCTCATGAGTCCGCAATTGTCTAGATACATAGGCAATCACTTTTCCGTGTTGTTGAAGAACGCAGCCCAGTCCTTTTCCGGAAGCATCACTATAGATTGAGAAACCGCCAATACCTGCGGGTAGCGCAAGTATCGGCGCAGTTGTGAGCCTCTTCTTCAGTTCCTCAAAAGTTGACTGGCACGCTTCAGACCATATGAACTCATCGTTCTTCCTGGTAAGCTTCGTCATTGGCTCCGCAATCCTGGAGAAATCCTTCACGAACTTCCGGTAGTAGCCAGCTAGTCCCAAAAAGCTCCTGATTTCTACAACCGAGCTTGGTGCAATCCACTTCTCAATAGCAGCTATCTTCTTAGGATCCACCAAAATTCCTTTTCCTGTGACAACATGGCCCAAAAATTCCACCTTGTCTAAAAAGAATTCATATTTGGATAGCTTACCATAGAGCTTCTCCTTCCTCAAGGTACTCAGCACTTTCCTCAAGTGCTCTTCATGCTCTTCCTCCGTCTTTGAGTAGATCAGTATGTCGTCGATAAAGACAACAACAAACTGATCCAGATATTCATGGAAAACCTTGTTCATGACGTTCATGAATACCGCATGAGCATTTGTCAGTCCAAACGGCATGACCAAGAATTCAAATTGTCCATACTTGGTGTTGAACGCCGTCTTGGGAATATCTTCCTTCCTGACCTTGATTTGATGGTAGCCCGATCTTAGGTCTATCTTTGAAAATACTTTGGCTCCACTCAGTTGATCAAACAGGTCGTCGATCCGGGGTAGGAGGTACTTGTTCTTGATGGTGATGTTGTTCAGCGCCCGGTAGTCTATGCACATCCTCACAGTTCCATCCTTCTTGGGCACGAACAATACTGGTGCTCCCCAGGGTGAAGCTCCGTCTCTGATAAACCCTTGCGACTTCAGCTCTTCGATCTGATCCTTCATCTCCTTAGCCTCCTTAGGGTTGACTCTGTAGCATCCCCGAGAAATAGGGGAAGAGTCGGGTACTAGATCGATGGTGAATTCTACACCTCGATCCGGCGACAATCCTGGAAGACTATCTGGAAAGACGTCCATAAATTCCGCAATAATAGGATGAGAAGGCCCGGGTTCTTCGGTGATAGAGGAGTAGGAAATACTCTTCATATCTTCCGGAGCCCGAGAGATTACAAACTCCGGTTCTCCTGGTGGGCTGAAGATTACACATCCTCGGTGACAATCTTTCAGTGCATGCTGTTCACTTAACCAGTCCATCCCTAGGACTACATCATAGTTGGGCAGGGGCATCACTAGTAAAGGTGTTGAAAACTGATGGCCAGAGATGGTTATGGGACAATTACAAGCCTCAGTGATGGGTATAGGTCCACCACCGGTCATAACCCTACTAATCACCTTGCTATGTCCCGAATCTATGTGGTGTGCAGATATAAACTTGGATGAAATAAAACTATGTGATGCACCCGAATCAAATAATGCTAGAGCAGGATATGAAAACACGTAAATGGAACCTGTGATAACATCTGCGGTGGGTTCCTGCTCTGGCTCCTGCTCATCAGCTGCTAGGACAAAAGCTCGCCCAGTATTCTGCTGGTGCTGTCCGTATCGTTGCTGCTGAGTAGGTAGGGGAGCCTTCTGTTGTGCTCCTCCGCTCCGAAATTGGGATACGGGGCAGTCCCTCACTTGGTGGGTGGCAGACCCACAAACTAGGCAGTGCCCTAGTCTCTTCCTGCAGATATTCGCCTGGTGCCCTGGTCTCTTGCAGTAGTCGCAGACAAGAATCTGCTTCTGAGGCGACTTGTCGTTGTTCCTTGCTTGATGGTGCTGTTGCTGGTGTTGGGGCCTGTTGTTGTTGAAATTGCTGACATGGGGCTTCTTCTGATTACCCTGGTAGTTGCTATTCCCAGGGTACTCCCTCTTGGATCGAGAAGGCTGGCTCTTCTCCACATCCTGAGCTCGGATCAGGATCCTCTCATAGGTCTTCGCGCCACCTGCGATCACAGGGGTACGAATCTCTTCTCGTAAGCCATACCTGAATCGCTCAGCACGATCCTTGGGGTCAGCTACCAGGTTCTGGGCAAAGCGGCTTAGTCGGCCGAACTCTGCCGCATACTCGCTGACCGTCATGCTTCCCTGCTTCAGGTCCTGGAATTGCCTCTCCATGTCCCGCATCTCCGATGTCGGGAAGAACTTCCTACGGAACAGTTTCTTGAAAGTGTCCCAGTCGAGCTGCATGTCCTGGAGTCGGGGTTCATTCCGATACCAGATGCTCGCCACATCCTGTAGTTGGAGTCCTACAGCTTCAGTCTTGAGGTCCTCCGGGAGTCGAGCGACGCTCAAGAGATGCTCCATGCTATCTAGCCATTCATCGGCGTAGATGATACCCTCGATTCCTTTGAAAGGTCGAGGGCCTTGCTTCTTAAAACTCTCTATGTCACCGACCGTCAAACATCATTATATCTCCTATCAGATTGAATGGCTCTTAAAGTTGCATAAACTAACTATAGAACTATGCTTACCTTAGCCGGTCTTGGTTCCAATTGAGGCGCTTCTCTTCTCTCGAAAGCAACCATCGCCAGTTTATGGGCATTCTCCATGCCCTCTCTCATGATCGCGGTCTGCTCGCGATGAGCTTCTGCTTGAGCTTTCTGGGCTTCAGCTTGGGCTTTCTGACCTTCAAGTACACCTCGTAACAGGCTTGCGAGGTCGGAGGAGTTATCAGGCACTGAGGCCACAGCTTGAGCAGCTACTGCTGCAGTGACCTGCACCTCAGCCCGAGAAAAGGTAGGATCCGTCGCTTGATCTGCAGTTCCAGAAGCGGCGCCAGGTGCTGGTGATTCATGAGGCCGATCGGTCAACTGCAAGGATGGGGATTCTAGTCGTGCTGGGGGAGATGGGGTGCGATCGGGGGATGGCACCGCATCACCAGCAGGGGTGGTCTTTCCCTTGGTCATATTCTGGAAAGTATAGGTTGCAATACATAAGCAAGGTAGCCTACCAGTCTATATCAATCAAAAATATCTAATAATAAAATATTTCGGTCCTATGTCGTGACAAATTGATGTTCTAGTGTTCTAGTTGCTTCTAGATAGGTTTTCCTAAGTTGTTGTTGTTGCCGACCTGCATGGGCCACCACTGAAAACATGTCACGACCCGATCCCAAGTTAATGGGTCGAACCGGACCATGCCCAGCCTGCACCGTGGTGAGACGGCGGCAGTAAGCTGTTCCATTGTAGGTATTCACAACAACACAAGTACATTTGTCACAACTGTTATATTCGAAAATTAAAACTATAAAATATTTCAAAGTACAACTGGAAAGGAAATGCTAAAATAAAACTACAAGATCCAAATAAAGAAGAAAATGCAGGAAGGAAAGACTATCTAAACATCTGGTTCAGCAGTCCCTGGATCAGCGTCCTCTAGAGACGGCTCCTGTATCGTCGCAGGGTAGAGAACCGGGTCATAATAGCTATCATAATATAGCTCATCATCCTCAGTGTTACCTAAAAATGTTGTCTCCAGTCAGGAGAGAGCAAGAACGAAATATGCATCTCATAATTTAAATAGTAATTGGAAAGTGCAGGATAAATAGTTTGAAATAATATTTTTCAGCAGTTTAAAACAGTTCAGTGTGTTTTGAATATGCAAACGTCTATGACCGGCTTGGGTTGAACAGTAGTATCCTAGCGATACGATATGGCTTATCCCCGTGTGTAAGAGGGGTAAGCTAATACAGTTATGTCATAAGGGCTTTGGTCATAAACGCCTACACCATTCCCCCAGTCCCACAATCAGTAACAGTATCAATCAGTAGTTGAACCCCAAGATAGAGTTCCGTGTCAGCAGTGTGGTTTAACATGCAGCTTAACATTACTAAGGAAAATACAAGAATACATAATCCGAAACTTGCCTTGTATTGAATGACTGGAAAGACGAGTTGATACCGAGGAGGAACGTCAGGTATGTCTTCGAGTTCCTACAGTTGAGAACTCGACATAGATCCGTTGTATAGCCATACTAAGTGTGCTAGATGCAATCTCTAGTAACAAGTCCTAGTCAGGTTTTAAGTTGTTATTAAGCCACAGCTAACGTTTACGTCGCAAGCTACGTGCATTGATTAAACCAGTTAATTTGATTATTTGGGAAATAATAACAAGAACCAATTATCTTTGGAAAACTTTGTGCTTTTGTAATATATCTATAAAAATAGTTTCTTTCAGTGCCAAAACATAATCTAGTTATCTTATTAATATTTTATCCATTTATTTTACTTGGTAATTCTTAATTAATTATATACGAGAAATGATTACGTTCTAACTACGGGTTACACGTCCAATCCAAAACCACCCAAAAGAATCAACATCAACCACCCAGAAGAGAAATAAAACTTACACTATGCAATACAGGGGCACAGCTAATCAACCTAGAGTTATGGGCTTATGCCCTTTATAATTTTTATATAAAATAAGAGGAAAATGTTTAGTTCCTAAATATAATGTGCAGTAACCAATTATCTATAATAATTAATTTAAACATTAAATAAAGTAATTTAAATCAAAAGTTTGGAGTCTCAGACTTGGTCCATCGTCACATCTAGCTAATACCTCAACGCCCGGTCGGACCGGTGCGTTTGTATTTCGCTAGGGCCCACAGACCGGTACGGTCGTCGCCCGAAAATCAGTTTTAAAAACATTTTCGAAAACCAATTTGAAATCCAAAAAGATAAAGTTTTGTAAAAATTTGGGCAGCATTTCCTCTATTTTGGGACAACCCAAAACTGGGAAATGCGCCAACAACGAAATCCTGCAATTGTCCCAACCAAAGAATAACCCATTTATACCGAAATATAATCCACAGAAATTGTTTTCGAAACCAACAGAACCTTCCCGAAATACTCGAGAATTCCGAAATCAAACCAACATCATAAAAATCTCAGCAGACAATCATCGCAAAATGCTAACGTAGCCAACCGAACTACCACGTAGCTAAACCGGATTTCCGAGGGGAAACCGGCGACCGTTATCATCATCGACTACCGAAATAAACGTAACGGGGCAGAGAATTTATACCTCGGGATGCTCGGCTAGAGCTCTCAGATGATATAATAAAAGAAAATAGAAATCCAGCAGCGACGTTCCCGAATTAGGGCTGAAATCAGCGACGTCGAAGCGACGCCGTAAACTCCAAAGCTAGGGCACGCTGGCCAGAAGAGGGAGACGCTGCGAAGAGGGAAACCGACGGGGTTGCCGCGGCCAGAGGGCAGCGATGTCGGCGGACAGCAGCGCTGTCGGCGTCGGGGTGACGCTGCCAGAGGGGAATGGGCTCGCGGGGAGCGGCGGACAGCAAGAAGGACGCGCGGGGGCGCGCGCCGGAGAGAGGCCGCGCGGGGCGGTCCTGGACGGCGGGGCTTGGCGTCGACGGGGTCGCGCGGAGGGCGGTCGGTGGCACGGGACAGCGCGACCGGAGGGGGCACGCGCGGAGGCGGACCCGCGGGGGAGCCGGCGGGAACGATCGGCCGGCGCTGGGCGGTGAGGGCGAGAGTGGTCGGGTGCGAGGGGGTTTGAGAAGTGGGTTTTGGTAGGAATGGTGGGGGAGTGAAATGAGAACAGAGAGAGAGGGAAAGAGAGTAAGAGAGTTATGGGGAAAGTTCTCCTGTGTGAGAAAAAGTGGAGCTTATCTCTTCTGTTGGTGGTTAAGTGATGAGGGTAGTGGGAGCTAAATAAAGGTGATGGGTTGTGAACGAGTGGAGTAGAGAAGATTAGGGAAGAGAAAATATGGAGGTGGAAACCAAGTCCAAACGTGTGCTGGTCCTTCGGGACCAGCCACAAATAATAAATTTTTTTTTACATTAATAACCAAGTCAAATCTGGATTTGGAAAAAGAATGGATTTGGGCTCAGGCCTGGGTCTGGGCTCGAAAATCAAAAGCCCTGTTATTATAATTTTTGAAATTCTTTTTCACACAAAAATATTTAATAATAATAATATTAATAATAATAATAATTTTAAAATATTAATGATAATATTCTATTAATAAATACAAGCATGGGTTTCATAGAAACTACCCCACCTGAGCGAGCGGTCGTCTCGACCGAGCGATGTCTTCCAGCAGCCGTTGCAAGGCTAAGGCCGAACGCCGTCGGCATTTCGATTCCTCCGATTGACTGAGCGGGACGGGACACTACATTATACACCACTCAGAAAAAGTTTCGTCCTCGAAACTAACTGAGTACACTTATCGACTTATCACTTTACTCAACATTCAAAAACTCTCGCACACAATTCTTCTATGCCTTACTCAAATCCGAGCCACACTCGTGCTACCCTCAATCCTTTCTTCAAAACTTACGATCTCAAAATCCTCGATACTTCCTCGTTTCTTAAATCTTACTTGAATTCAACGTATCACTTAGTATGGATCGTGCATATATCTTAGGCGTCCCCAAAATACATACATTTCAACCAAGCCTCGTGATAGCGAATTCCGCCATCACCACTCAAGTCGGATCGTGCACGCATTCAAGCGTCCTTGATATACATACATGTCAACCGAGCCTCATGAGTGGTACCTTCACCATTCCTATCGTTCCGTACCGGAACGTCTGCCTAACTGCTAGGCTATGTCTTTCTGTCAGTATTGGAATCATAGTTCCCAAACAACGATATCAACACTGACCCCATCCTAAGGTCAAACCAAGTTGATAGTACGAGTTTTCTACCCAAGCTCGCATCACTCAAATTTTTAAACTTCGAGCATAGATTGCCTACACACATCCCAACATTTTGTCGCACGGGATCCGAGTCATTCAGCAAAGCCATCCTATGACAACTTACGTTTCAACCAATTCCTTAACATATCAATCTCACTCGTTCGACAAGCCATTTTGTATAGTCTATCTCTTTGAACACGTTCGACACAAATCGCCTATCCATCCTTCCAAGTCAAGCACGATACGACACAATTCATCGCTAAACCCAAATTCACATTTTATACTCCCTTAGTCATCTATCTCAATCCACAAAATCGATCACAAGGTCATCTGACTTAACAATATGTTGCGCCCCGATCTCACGCGAGTCAGATTATCCACGGTGGACATGAATCACCATGCACGCTCCCGCAGGATAATTTATCCTCATCGGAATGTAACTCTTGTTTTGCGTCTAGACTAGTTCATTCTCGATGCACGGATTGGACCTACTCAATCCTCAAGTTTTTTTCATTCATCAGTCGCAAGTCCAAACATCCTCGAATTCACCTTCGCGTCAAACCGACAAGTCGAGACAATCAACGTTGTCGCGTCCTGATTTTTCGAGTTCGATCATTCCCGCGACATGAATCACCATGTCAGCGCTCACGCGGAACAATCGCCCCAAATCCGACGCAACGCATGTGCGAGGCTGGAGTTGCGCTCGTGCAAGACAAGATCGTCGACGTTGTGGCTATCAACGTAACCATCAAGACATGATCATTTTCATCCAACATTTATCCCGATCAAAATCCTAAGTATCGCATCCAACCGAACAATAACACTTGCACGATCGTCATTCGCCGAGTCAGAGTACCCCCGAGTTATCGTATATCGATCTTTGATACGCCTCAATACCATCGATGATATACGTAACCTGACGATCTTCTTTTGCAACCAATTTTGAGTCGTACGAATGATGCCATCGTCCGACTGGATAATCTCCTCAACATTCGAATTTAAGTTCGATCATTATCCCTCGATTCATTCACATCATCAATTTCCTCAAACTAACTCACGTATCGTTCATCCGTCCATCTTAAGTCATCGACCAACGTATTTTCTCAATTCAATTTAACTTACTCAATCATTCTTGCGTTTCCTACTTCGCATAATCCTCAATCCCGTGCACATTTCGTGCGCGTCAATTTCTAGGTTGTTCGAATCCACTTATCAAACTTCATGACAACAACTCACTCCATCGTACACGATCTAAGGCTTTGCATATGTGCGACGCTTGCTGCTAGACTCATAGACACCCCGAATCCTCAATCGATCGACATCCCTGAGGTTATCGCATACACCACTCAGGGATAACGTCATTCAATACATTCTCAAACTATCCTTCGATTCACAATCTACTTCCTCGAATTTTCGTCCGAACGATTCCTTAAGTTTCAAGCACGCTCACCTCATATCGCCCAACGATATCGTCGTTCGATAGCACCCCTATCGACAGTCATCCCATATTTACTCAATCGAGTTCAACTCATTCTAGCTCGAACACTACGAATCCCACACTCGACTTTGCTAAGGTCGACGCAACTGGGGTGTATATGCCCAGCCCGACTTAGCCAACCGTGCTTACGTGAACCATCCTTTTGTTTTATCAAAAACTTTTCTCCTACGTTTTGTAAAATAGATAGACTTATTGTATGGACATCCCGTGGGACATTTGAGAGAGAGCGCACCACCGATATCAATATGCGGAAGCAACATCAGAGTTTTGCGGAACAACGAGTTAAAGAATTCAATCGATAGTCCAAGGACGTAAAGCCGTGCTCTGATACCATTATGTCACGCCCCGCTCCCGTAGGAGTGATCGTCCTCGATAAGGCGTGATGCCGCACGAGCCTAGATTGCGCTCGTGCAAGACGGGTTCCATAACGGCCAATTTCAGTGGCTGCGACGGGGTCGTCGCACAGAAGTCCCAAGCAGAGACATTGAATACTAGCAGCGGAATTTAGAACAAACACATGTTATTCAAAGAAACTCTTTTATTGATATTAAAACCAAGGTTACAGTGGGGCGCAAGGCCAATGTTACAATCATTCAAGCTCACTCATCTCACATTTACAAGTCACTCAGCTCTCTCTCATCTCTCAGTTACAAGTCTTGATCCAGCGGAAGCTTCGGAAGGCAATGTCCATACATTATGTCCTGTATAAGTCTTCAATCCATGCGGCCGCATACTTCGAATCGCCAAGGAACTCCGTACCTCGAAGCATCCAAGCGAGCTCCGCGCCACGAGCTTCTACCTGTGCCTGCACATGAACACTGTGTGGGTGTCAGTTGTCACGCCCCGATTCATATAGTCATTTATTCACATATTTTATCTCTTGGAATCGATCGTCCTCGCTTGGGCATGATGCCGTACAAGTCTGGTATTGGACTTGTACAAGGCAAAGATGGTACATAATCGATTATTCTTTAAATAGGAACACATCGCAGCGGCAGAAGCAGATAAATTGAATTTAATGAGGACAATCTTTCTTATTGAATAGAAGTACATCACTTCTTTATAGCAGCGAAGAAAAAGAGTAACTTGAAGCCACACAGAGATATGTAGAACTTTATTCTCTTTATTGATAATTGAAGAAGAGTACAAGACTTGTATTGAAGTATAATGATTACAGCACATCTCACTTTACATTGGAACCCAACTGAACAATGCTATACAGCTTACATTTAATATTTGGATACATTGGATTACCACTCGATATACTGACTTAGCTCACAATCTCACTGATACAACTGATTACAATGTTCCATACATTATGCCCTTTATAAACAGAAGACATCATCTTGTACAAGGAGAGCTTCTGTATGCCCAACAAATCTTCGATGCCGTAAAACCAATCCAGCTAATCTTCGTGTGTAGAATATTCCAAGCACGAGCACCTGCCCACAAAACGTGGGTCAGCACATCATCTATGTACTGGCGAGCAGAATCCAACCCACTCGCATAAACCAACATTTAAAGTGATCATTTAAGCAAACATTTATTAGAATGGTCTTTCTACTTGGGGCCTAGCATCAGTTTACAGTTCATGGGCAATAATCAGAGTGAAGCATGTAAACATATTCTTTGTAGCATTCATGTGGACATAACTTTTTAGCATTCTTGGTGTTATCATGAAAAGGCATCATTGAGGCATCGTTAACATTAACATCTTAAACATTATGACAGTTCTCACTTCAAGCATCACTTAGCATGGATGTTATGTTTGAGCACTATTTATAGCAAGGCATCTTTCTAGCATAATGAATTGAACATGTTAAGCAGGCAAGTTAAACCAACTTATACAATATCACAATTATGTGATTTCTTACCGATAGTCGACTTCTCGTACCTGCATCAAATACAGGTTATCTGATATACTTACTCTGCCTGCATAAAACATTCATTAGCATGCATCCTGACTACATGGTCACTGGTGTTGTTAAACCATATGGACTCTTCTCATTTCATTTCATTTTAAGATAATGCGGTCAGCATAGTAGGTGGCGAGCCTCTATGCCACCCTGTCTTATTCGTGCTCCCATAGCACTCATCATTATTTCCTCCTAGGCCGAATCGGTCCCCAGGGCCCTAGGAACCGTTCGAGGAAATTATTACTCAAACCTTGTATACAAGTTGTCCATGACCATGCGAATGCGTGTCCGACTCGATTGTGAACATAATCGCATGGTAAAATATATTAAGGAAAGTAAAGGCAACAGTGCATCATTAGTCATATTCAATGACTTATTCATTTCATCATTACCATCATTTCATTTGGTGATCTCCACGATCCCAGCTTTATCATTTCTCATTCATTGCTTCATTGCAACGTATCTCATATCATTCCTTTCTTAAGAGGAACTTAACATTCATTCATTTCATAGGGACATTTATTCATTCATTCATTTCTTATAAGGGACAGGCAACATTTCATATTCTTGCAACAGTTATACAGATAGTACATGATTCTAGTATTTCATTCAGTTCATTGGTTCGATAGCATAGCCAGTTCATTTCTTATTCTATCATTCATAAGGCATCTCATTATTCAAGTGTTTACTTGTTCCAGCAGTGTTAAGCATAAGGGGCAATGTTATCAATTCATTCTCAGGCAGCGAATCACATTAATAGTTCAATGTGTTATACATTTCAATAATTCTCAACAAAAGCATCTCTATTAATCAGCAACTAACATAAGGGACATTTAGGGGCAGTTCATAGCATTTCAATACTTCATCTATTAAGCATGAAGGAGTAAGGAGGAGGAAGGACAGTTCCACTCACCCAAAATTCTACTAATCGTAGCTCTACCTGCGAGCCACGTTCCAATACCCATTCCGTCTAGCCAGCTAAGAGAGACTACATCAGTCTCAATTCTTCTGATTCCCAACATAAGTCACGGTCCAACATTCTGATCCCATCCAATAAGCCAACCAAATGCCTCGTGCGGAGCGGGGCATTACATAATATACCACTCAGAAAAAGTTTCATCCTCGAAACTTAAGGAAACAAGTCTTCTACAAGATTCACTTAATCACCATGCGTTTACTCATTCAGCTTCAAATCAATATTCATTTCAGTCCACTCAGTCATTTCAAAATATCTATCCAACTGTACCATTTAAATCCATCAACGATTCGATCTGTCTATCTCTTTTTTAATTACTTATAACTTCTCATTGATTCGCCAACATTTTCCTTATATTTCTATTTCGGTCGCAACATATCATTTCGTTTGGATCCATACACATATTTTAGGCGTCCCCAAAACATATGCATTTCAGCCAAAGTTCGTGCTAGTGCGATAAATTCTTCCCATAATGTTATCTCAGTCGCAACTAATCACTTCGGCTGGATCCATACACATATTTTAGGCGTCCCCAAAATATATGTACTTCAACCAACTTCCATGATAGTATAATTCGATCAGCCACGATATAACTCTCTTTCCCAATCAGACTTAGTATCCTTTCAATTGACTTATCACTTTATTCACTTTGCCACAATCACTATTTTCCAGGCCACCACTTAACATCAGGGACAATCTCCATCCAAGCATAACATTTTCTAACATTCGAAAGGGTCTAACTTAGAGCCAATCATATCAAGGGTTCACAACAACAATCATTTTCCTTCCCAAATCCAACAATATTTTTCACCGAGGCAATTCATCTTTTCTAAAAGGCACAATCCAACATCACCAACTATCGATTATCCGAGTCAGGGTATAAATCTATGCAACAGTCAAGGTTAACCCAGCTATCCGACTATAGATACTTATCCAACATTTCCGTCATGAGCAGTCAATTCCATCTCATATAATAATTCACTATTCGATACATACAAATCAAGTCTCATCCCACGATTCCATTTCCCGCTATAGGCCGACACATAATCCTCAAGGGTCAAACATCTCTAAGGTTCATATTGGAGCATATACTTACAACTTATCATTCTTAGATCATACTCATCACCATCTCTCGTTCAATGCCACAAGGTCATTCTATGGGTCGCCAACGGCCATCTATTATTCGGTCCAGTCTCAATGGTTAGCTATACTGACAGCTATACCTAATCATTCAGGTGACTCCTCTAGAGTGGACGGCTACTAGGGTTATACTAGTTTCTTATTCTTAAGGCCAACAAGCAACCAACAGTTCTAAGGAACTCTACCCAAACCTATGGGTTTTAACTCAGTCTGAATAACTAATCGCCATTGTTGGTTATGCCAACAATTGGTCATGCAGCCCACAGTTTCTAGGGTCAAGTCTATCTATCTAGTGTCTTCCTCAAGGAATAATTCCCACAGAGGCTCACTCTAGACTTACCCAACGATCGACTAAGATCGATCTATCAACATTACGGTCAAATTCCAACCCGACATACGATTCTTATCGTTCTAATAATCCATCAAGTAAATTCCTAATGATCCACATTTCTATTCAAATTCCTTTGTACCCACACGAACCCATAAGCCAATGCTAACTATTCAAGGGTCATCGATTCCGATAATCTTAATATAATTATGGAATCATACTATTCGGTCCGTATGACAGAGTCAAACCACTAAGTCATAAGCCAACAATCTATATCCCAACCAACAATCACCTATACCGACATTATCCAACATGTTTGCAATTTTTCGTTTCCATTTGTTTCTCAATCATCAACTATCTTACGGTATTCTTAATCTCATGCAGTAATGGTCAAGTAGTTCATCCCATTCAATCCGACAATTTATGTATCACTTAACCATCCTCTAGGCAACAACAGTATTCTGAGTCACTACTTGTTATTTTTCTAGTACAATTCAATTCTTCAGCATCATGCATCTATGCAATGACTATCCTTTGGTGATCAAGATGGATTGACATCCATTACACCTTAGGATCAAGGCACAGATTTCTAATATCCCTTTGATTTACCGACAATATTTTTAAACTTTCAGCTTAGCAACCAACTTTGTATTAGCCACATTTGATTTGTATCCAACCAATCGAAGTCAACATTCAGATGTTCTAAGCCACAATATTCTCTAGCCAAGTCTATTTACCCGTAGCATACTAACTGTCTTACTAGCTCGAGTTATCACTCGACTAAACAATTTCTAACCAAGCCAACCGGTTACAATTTCTAGAATCTTGCTACCCAATATAGCATCACCGTCAGGGGACACTCGAGTCATCTAGCAACAATACATGACTCCCAGCTACGTCTCGGCACTACCCAGTACTCACAGATAGTTTCATTGCTATTCTATGGAAAGGGTCAACATACATCTCGTTCTGAGGTGGTAGAGGCAATATACCACTCAGAAACGAAGCCATCCTTAAACAATACCAACTCAATCTATTCCGGACATTCATGATCTATAATGATCACAATACTTAACCAACATCTCGGGGTCTCAATATCACAAGATAACATTCTTAGGGTCTGAAAAGCAGTAGCCAGCACACATGAGTCAATTTACTAATTCTGTTGAGCTCATCCATCAATTATTTCATTCCCAATTCTTTTCCAAAATCACATGCAATTCTCAACTCGTTGCAGCATACATAGCCATTCCTTTATTCCCACATTCCAAAAAGCATTCACAATATAGCATACTATGGCATCGAGTCATTATTGGGTTATTTGTGTCTAAACCAACAATAATCATTCATTTAGGGGCATCACAATGTATATAGACTTATTGTATGGAATATCCAGTGAGCAGCCAAGAGGGTCAATGACTTTCAGACACGAACAACATAGGATGATTACAGAACAACAACAACATAATCGCGGAAGCAATCTTTGATTTAATCGCGGAAGCAACGTTGAGTGATCGCGGAAGCAACTTTGGTTAATCGTCGATGCAACTTTGATTTGAAACGAATCAAAGAAGAGACCAAGGACGTAAAGTCGTGCTCTGATACCAATTTGTCACGCCCCGATTCATATAGTCATTTATTCACATATTTTATCTCTTGGAATCGATCGTCCTCGCTTGGGCGTGATGCCGTACAAGTCTGGTATTGGACTTGTACAAGGCAAAGATGGTACATAATCGATTATTCTTCAAATAGGAACACATCGCAGCAGCAGAAGCAGATAAATTGAATTTAATGAGGACAATCTTTCTTATTGAATAGAAGTACATCACTTCTTTATAGCAGCGGAGAAAAAGAGTAACTTGAAGCCACACAGAGATATGTAGAACTTTATTCTCTTTATTGATAATTGAAGAAGAGTACAAGACTTGTATTGAAGTACAATGATTACAGCACATCTCACTTTACATTGGAACCCAACTGAACAATGCTATACAGCTTATATTTAATATTTGGATACATTGGATTACCACTCGATATACTGACTTGGCTCACAATCTCACTGATACAACTGATTACAATGTTCCATACATTATGCCCTTTATAAACAGAAGACATCATCTTGTACAAGGAGAGCTTCTGTATGCCCAACAAATCTTCGATGCCGCGGAACCAATCCAGCTAATCTTCGTGTGTAGAACATTCCAAGCACGAGCACCTGCCCACAAAATGTGGGTCAGCACATCATCTATGTACTGGCAAGCAGAATCCAACCCACTCGCATAAACCAACATTTAAAGTGATCATTTAAGCAAACATTTATTAGAATGGTCTTTCTACTTGGGGCCTAGCATCAGTTTACAGTTCATGGGCAATAATCAGAGTGAAGCATGTAAACATATTCTTTGTAGCATTCATGTGGACATAACTTTTTAGCATTCTTGGTGTTATCATAAAAAGGCATCATTGAGGCATCGTTAACATTAACATCTTAAACATTATGACAGTTCTCACTTCAAGCATCACTTAGCATGGATGTTATGTTTGAGCACTATTTATAGCAAGGCATCTTTCTAGCATAATGAATTGAACATGTTAAGCAGGCAAGTTAAACCAACTTATACAATATCACAATTATGTGATTTCTTACCGATAGCCGACTTCTCGTACCTGCATCAAATACAGGTTATCTGATATACTTACTCTGCCTGCACAAAACATTCATTAGCATGCATCCTGACTACATGGTCACTGGTGTTGTTAAACCATATGGACTCTTCTCATTTCATTTCATTTTAAGATAATGCGGTCAGCATAGTAGGTGGCGAGCCTCTATGCCACCCCGTCTTATCCGTGCTCCCATAGCACTCATCATTATTTTCTCCTAGGCCGAATCGGTCCCCAGGGCCCTAGGAACCGTTCGAGGAAATTATTACTCAAACCTTGTATACAAGTTGTCCATGACCATGCGAATGCGTGTCCGACTCGATTGTGAACATAATCGCATGGTAAAATATATTAAGGAAAGTAAAGGCAACATTGCATCATTAGTCATATTCAATGACTTATTCATTTCATCATTACCATCATTTCATTTGGTGATCTCCACGATCCCAGCTTTATCATTTCTCATTCATTGCTTCATTGCAACGTATCTCATATCATTCCTTTCTTAAGAGGAACTTAACATTCATTCATTTCATAGGGACATTTATTCATTCATTCATTTCTTATAAGGGACAGGCAACATTTCATATTCTTGCAACAGTTATACAGATAGTACATGATTCTAGTGTTTCATTCAGTTCATTGGTTCGATAGCATAGCCAGTTCATTTCTTATTCTATCATTCATAAGGCATCTCATTATTCAAGTGTCTACTTGTTCCAGCAGTGTTAAGCATAAGGGGCAATGTTATCAATTCATTCTCAGGCAGCGAATCACATTAACAGTTCAATGTGTTATACATTTCAATAATTCTCAACAAAAGCATCTCTATTAATCAGCAACTAACATAAGGGACATTTAGGGGCAGTTCATAGCATTTCAATACTTCATCTATTAAGCATGAAGGAGTAAGGAGGAGGAAGGACAGTTCCACTCACCCAAAATTCCACTAATCGTAGCTCTACCTGCGAGCCACGTTCCAATACCCATTCCGTCTAGCCAGCTAAGAGAGACTACATCAGTCTCAATTCTCCTGATTCCCAACATAAGTCACGGTCCAACATTCTGATCCCATCCAATAAGCCAACCAAATGCCTCGTGCGGAGCGGGGCATTACATCAGTACTCAACTGTACTGGTGGAATGAGCTCATCGCCCACCCATACAAAACCCGCACGTTTTATTTACTTTGTGCAACATAGTCCCTTCTTATCAATTATCTTTCTAGTCTTGCCTTAGGATCAGTTTTATGACCGACGCCTTGCTTATTTTGTGTCTTTAGACCATCTCGTGCTTGCAACATCAACGTTAACTCATACCTTGCCTCAAGACCCTTCTCGTGCCATCAACGTTAACCTATCGAGTCGTGTTTGCCTTACGGCCAAAATCAGAGACGCAACTACGCGATAAGATCCCATTCCCGTATGACCGTGCTTCAAACCCTTGCTGAGGCTGTGCCTCGCAATTCAGTAAGACTTAACCATATCGCCGCCTCGCGACCCTTGCTGCCTAGCGGCCCTTGCTACTTTGACCACCAACTGACCCAATCAAGACTTGTGAATGTTAGTGTCACTCAACCAACTTTGCCTTGCGGCAGTTTTCCGACTTAACTCAAACAACTTAAGCAACTTATATGCCGACAACTCATGATATGACGCCACATCTCGTGCCGAAGCACGACGCCTATGTTGAAACCTAAATCTTAGGCCCAAACTTTGTGTTCTAACTGTACACACCTTCAACTCAACTCAATCCAAAGGCATACACGCGGTTAGCCGCTATTTGCCGACATCTATATGAACTTGGCCACTGGCATCACAAGCCATACCTTGACGTATAGTTTTGTTAATCGGAATCCTTTCGACGCAAGTAGCTAGCCCCGTCGCAAGTCCCCGCTTAACCTGTGCCAAAACCTTACGCACGACTATACCCTGTTCCCTCCTAGGCCGAGTCGGCCCCCATGGCCCAGGGGTTACCGCTCGAGAGTTCATCGCCCTTGTCGACAAGTTGTCAAATGACCATGCAAGACTCGACACAAACTGACGTCTCACATAGTCATTCCTTTACCAAAACCAAGACTTCTATCCTTGAGACCCCTCGACGATCCATGGTCGTGAGCATTCTTTCCTTGAGACCCCTCAACGACCCACGATCGCGAGCATTTCCTTCCTTGTTACCCTATCATTTGGTTCAACTCATAAATGCCTATTTGATATCCCTTTCTTAAAATTTACCTTGAATCATAGTCCTTGCCTTAGACACTAAGCCCGTGCATCGTGCCTTAAGCCAATCGTGCTCTGCGTGACACCCCTGCCCAAGTCGACGGGCCTTGAGATCATGGGACTACTTAACTTGACAACCGCAGAATGAGCGGGACAGCACTTGGAATAACTTAGGTCGACCGGCATAACTTTGCCTAACTTACTCAAGCCTACAACTTAACCCGAGGGACGAGCAAAGGCTATGCCAAGCCTTGCGCAGTGGAAGCGTGCATGCTTTATCAAGCATTTACGCGGGCGACGCCTATGACTTAGGCTAACTCTTAGCTTTTGCACCGAAGACCAACATTCATTCTCCCAAGCCACGGGACGAAGGACCGAGAGTCATTTTCAAAGCACGTCGTGCACCAACTCTAAGCCGACCGTTGGACCTTTTTTCATGTTCTAACTCATTTCGACCCTTCGGGATTATTCCCTTTAGCTATGTGGATTCATCTCTTTTATTATTAAGCCTACTTGTGCAAGTTGAAAATATGCGTATTATTATGTGAAGGCAAAGATGAGGCAAGTTCACCGAAACTACCCCACCTGAGCGAGCGGTCGCCTCGACCGAGCGATGTCTTCCAGCAGCCGTTGCAAGGCTAAGGCCGAACGCCGTCGGCATTTCGATTCCTCCGATTGACTGAGCGGGACAGGGCACTACATGGATCCACTCTACCAGTCGGGGAAGGGGAGTATTAGTGTAGACATGTGGTCATTATCTACCTTGTTACTCTTGTAGACCTTGTGAGTGTTAATCATATACTCCACGTATGATTAACCAGGCCAGTAGACCTTGTGCAAGACCCAAGCCGGCCACATGTTGTAGCTAGTATTCACATACCTAGATATATGATTCTTGATTCTTGTACATGCCATGATCAGTTTACTTGCCTTATTCTAGCTCTAGTTTTACAGCTTACCTTGCCATGATTCTCACATGTACATTCCATGATTTTTTTGTATATACTCTCTATTTACAGATTATAGCTTTTGTCATATCTTGTGAAATGTTGTTAGTGGATTGTACTCGTTCCATCCTGACAGGATATGTTGAAAATATTACAGATGCAGATGAGGGAGACTACAGTACCTACTACGGTCCGGATGACGTAGTGGGCCTAGACCTGGAGACTTTGGTCCAGCAGGGCTTAGCTCCGCCTGGCGAGACCTTACCCCTTGCTTAGTTAGAGTAGGTCTTTTATACTGGACTGTCTCCAGCTACTTTTGAGACTGTTATTACTATGGTTTGTATTAGAGACTTGGACTTGTATATTATTTGGTGTTTGGACTTGACAGGTTATTATTTTATTACCGTCTTGTTGTCTTTTCATTTCAGTCTTTACTTTGTTATCTTAGAGTTGTGATTGAGTACTTATATATATTCACTGCTTGTCCTCCGTTCGGAGTTGACTATATTCTCGACAGGTTTTGTTATATATATAACTGTTTAGAGTAGAAAAATCTACAGCGTTCCACGCCGATTTTTCGGTGAGGGCTGGGCGTTGTCGCGTCACGTGCCCTTATAGCGGGTGCGGGTCGTGACAGTGAAGGTGGAAGTGGTGGTGGTCGGCGGCGGCAGGCGAGCGGCGGCGCAGGCGGGCGGCGACGGCTGTCGCAGCAACAGCAGCAGTGCAGTACCAGTAGCAGCAGTAGCAATAGAAGGGAAGGAGGAGAAGAGAAAGAGTGGAGAGAGAGAGATAGATGGAGAGATATATAGAGAGGGAGAGAGAGATCGAGAGAGAATGAGAGAGTTCGAGAGAGAGAGAGAGAGATTTTGAGAGAGGGAGAGAGGGTTCGGGAGAGAGGCTGCCCCTCTCTCTCTTTCTCTAAATATTTTTCTTTTTCTTTTTCTTTTCTTCTTTTTTTTTCTTTTTAGGGTTTTCAAAATAAAAATCTCAAAAAAATAAGAAATAAAAACATTATTATTATTATTATTATTATTATTATTATTATTATTATTATTATTATTATTATTATTATTACATCAATTATTTGTTTATATAAAAAAAATTTAGAGCAAAATATTTAAGAAGATGGAATTATAATAAAATATTAATACATTAATTTTTGGAAAGCAGCTATGACACTCTACCCACCTTACAAAAATTTCGTCCTCGAAATTTAAATTTTAACGATAAGATTTTCAAAACAATTATAAAGAGAAGCAAAATGTTCTACCCACCTTACAGAATTAGAGTAGTAATTTATTAAACAGTTAAATGAAATATCTTGAAACTTATTTTTCAAAAGCTTTACTAAAATAGAGACAATTCGAAAATACTAAAAATCTTCAAGGTTCTTGAAATTTCATAAAATCAAATAAAATAATCAGATACAATGTTATTTCAACCCATAACGATGCATGATCCTTGAATTCAAAATCATATTCCTTATTCTCATTTTCTGGCGTGATATAGTAATCTTGTGCCTCGCCATTGCGCATATGGCTGCAATCAAGATACCGTTTTACTATCAAGATTCATGGCTGCAACTTTTGCTACCACGCCAATGATATCCATAGAATGAGTAGGAATCATGATTGTAAAGTAGCTTTACAGATCATGATATTCTTAGTAATCCAAAATATATTCAAGAAGCAATACTTATTTTCAAGTTCTCCAAATATCATCAACGTTATTTCATCATGGTATCAAACTAATAGATAATATTATAACATAAAATAAACTCATATATCTATATTATCAAAAGCACTATATGTCATTTTAAATGACATTTTTCAAATTCCAAATCAAGGTAAAATAAAATCAAAGTTCGAATATCAAGTTCAAAAATTCATTATAAAAAGTTACGTCTTGATCCCCGAAAATTTATTACATTCCTGAATCATGTTTCGAGAATATGTGCCTCGCCAATTTGGATGGCCAGTCCGAATGGCTGCAACAACTTCTCATTTCACGATTCATTAGAAAATTTTATTTGTCAAGACACAACAAGTATTTATTCACATAAATATCATTTACACAAAATCCAATCAAAACATTCACTTCACAGAAAAGAAAAATATCAAAAGAGTAAATTGCAATGGATATTAGATAGAAGGCAATTCCTAAAATAGGGATGCCAAGGAAAGATGTAAATGGAAGAAAAGAATGAGGATACAATTCTAGATTTCCATTTAGTGAATGTTAAGTGAAGCAACAAAATTGAAAATTTTGAAGTAGATTGGGTTTGCGAAATAACCAGACCACAGAAAATTCAACAGATAAAGGAGAACGAGTCAGGACTTAGGACTTAGGCATCGATAGAAGTTTAGAGGGAGTAAGGAATAAGGAATTAGCTTCTTAATATAATATGTATATAATACTCTATACAATAACTATTAGGCAAAACCCTAGACAAGTTATTGCTAGTACTTTCCTACCCAGTAATCATTCAAAATATATTTATATATATACTCACCCTTTCACTATTTCTAACTATGTAATGGTTCAAAAGATATATTTGAACTCCGGGTTTACTAAAGATACCAAATCCAAGATTCTTAAGGAGTCTTCTAGATTCTTTCACTAGCTCAAACGAGAATACTTGTCTATTCTCCCTAACTTAATAGGCCTAGGATGATTATGTCTATCCTTATACTACCCATGACCTAGGTAAGGACACCTGATCATAGATACTCACTATATAAATTTTATAAGGACACTATGGAATACAATCTAACATAAACTGTTCTAATTGGTATCTCTTGGATATTTCCTAAAACATATCTTAAGGTTTATACCTTAGCCTATAGGGTCTCCCCAAAATCTTGACCACCATCTTTATCTCAGCTTGCATAGGTTTCCCTAGAACTTGGCCTATATCCTATCCTTGGGTTGTCAGACCTGCACCCTATCCTATTTTTTCTATGCAATGTCTGGCCTGCATCCTATCCTAGATTTTCCATTCTTTGCTGACCTGCATGGGCCACCACTAAAAGACGTGTCACGTCCCGCTTCCCATATTTGAAACGGTGACGCCATAACAAATCTCCAGACTACGTGCCGAAATTGCGATTGTCGCCTGTAATCATCAGCAAGAATGGAAAATACAAGGAGTTTACATGGTATTAAATATAGTGAAGCTATTATACAAGAAACTTTTCCAACAATGCTTTTACAGGTTTATTACAAAAGTAATTTACAAGATTACTACGATAGTGCTGGTCATAACTGTAGGTAGTCCGGACAATTTACTCTTCGTTGTAGTGCGGCGATGTCTTCTTCTTCTTCACCTAGTGAACAAATACTAGGTCGTTTAGAAAACGACAAGCAAGTCCTCGGCCAAGAACGGTGAAAGTTAAGCAAAATAAAGAAATTTGTAGTTTTTCTTTTGAGAAAAGACAGGGATATGCCAACTTGCACTACTATATATATATATATATATATATATATATATATATATATATATATATATATATATATATATATATATATATATATATCTTTGCTTTAGTAAATCAAAGAATATAAACATCGTCCTACTCCATGAATAGTAAGATTTTCGAGCTTCCCTTGAGCTTTTAGTAGGAATTTGCTTCCCTTGAGCAAACAGGAAAGCTGCCTACTTAAAATAGGCAGAGTTGTTTCTGGAGTAAAGAATGGAATTTAATGCAATGCAGTTTTAAGAACAATACTCTGAATAATCCTCTAAATATTTTTCGTGAACAATCCCGTTAACCTGGGATCAGGCTGTGATTTCCGAGCCTCCCTTGGGCTAAAAATCATCTATTTGATGTTACTGTCAAAATAGATGCATTGATTTCCGAGATTTTCGAGCCTCCCTTGGGCTAGTACACCCTAGTTGAAACTAGATGTACTGATTTACGAGATTTTCGAAATACTGATCAGCTTTTGTTATTTATGTTACGGGATATCTAGGGATATTCAGTTGTTATCCCCTCCCAAATGCTTCCTAGATAAGAAATTTCCTAAAAATTTCTGAAAGTCAGAAATTTGTCTATCTTCTAAATTTTCCAAAAATTTTGGCAGAGTCTCCTTTGTATTTAGGAGCCCCGAAAATTTACAAGAAAAAATATATATACGATAAAAGTAAACTCTGGGCTCGCCGACCCCTTCGTTGGAGCAACTCTCAACACCGGAACCACGCAGGTAAATAATTGGGCTCGTCGACCCCTTCGGTGGAGCAACTCTCAATACCGGACCACGCAGTTATAAAAGAACAAAAAGGAACTTGAGACTTTTTACCTGAGCAAGTAATGGTTGCCTTTCTTTTAGCAATTAGTCGGGTCGCGGCTTGCGAATTGTTTTGCAGTTTATCAGGATAGAGCAATACTTTAATGTTTACCCAAAATATACTAGTTAATAGGCGAAGGCTTAAAATGATAATATATATATATATATATATATATATATATATATATATATATATATATATATATATATATATATATATATAAATAAAAAAATAAAATATATATATATATATATATATATATATATATATATATATCATGTAGATAGTATGCAAAATCAAATCAAAACAAAATCCTTCCATATCAATCCTTAAGAGTGCACGAAGCAGGAAAAATGTAGAAACGAGATTTAATTCTAATTATGAACACACAAAATTGAGCACTTATTTGTAAGTAGGAAAATACAAGGTTCTTGTACTTTTTACCTTTCCGGTGTGCAGTCCAGTTGTTCAGTTCCCATGTATATGTCAGACTTACCTTTGGAGAGTCCCATATGTCCACATATGTTCAATTTGTTCAAAATTCAAGTCCAGATAATTCATGTCCACAAATGGGTTCCTTTTGTATCCAATTGCACATAACTTATCCGTGTTACGTCACATGTAATTATTCCAGTGTCTAAGTATAAAAATTTTAATTCCTTTATCTATGCTTATCAAATTGAAGCTTTACTAGAAATCAGAAATTTCAAATTTTAGAGATCTCAAATTGGTTAAGCAATATCAAATTTTCAGAATTTGAAGCTAAACAACAATTAGAGGAATTATCTTAACTCTGTATTCCATATTATGTTCTTAAGAATAAATAAATTGACATCTAATAATGTAATTTCAGATTTTTAAATAAACCTATACATGTTCAAAATTAATCTAGGAATCAAAATGGTGTATTCCTAAAGGAAGAGGAAGAGGGAAAGGGGACTTGCAAAATAATATTAAATTCCTAGTAATATTGGCTTCTTGAAGGTGTGAAGTAGCAAATTTACTTGAAAAGCTTAACAAGTGGGGTTACCTTCCTGTGTTCAGTGCGAAGTAGCAAATTTACTTGAAAAGCCATATATAACTGAGTATTTATACATACTTATATCCACTCCTAACATTGTTGATTAATAAATTGTACGATGGAACAATGAATATGTCAGACCAAAACCTAAGAATGATCAGAGAAATCGACAATTAATATAAATACGTCAAACACACATTTTGGTTACCTTCCTATATGTTCGGTGCTATCTTTGGTAGTTTAATTATTTATTTTAATTCTAATTTTAATGGTATAATGATAGTTAGTCAACGACAGACCAAACTAAGACATATCATATACAGATGCAGAACCCTTTTTAATCATTTATAAATCATCGATATTATGATTAATGGGCTCATAAACATAAACAGTCAGATTACTAGAATTTCATGCTCATAGAAAAATAAACAGATTAATAGTTCACAGATAAACTGAGATTAATAAACAGATTAATAGTTCACAGATTAATAAACTGAGATTAATAAACAGATTAATAGTTCACTGATAAACTGAGATTAATAAACAGATTAATAGTTAACAGATTAATAGTTCACAGATTAATAGAAAAATAAACATAAACATGGGATAAACTGAGATTTATAACAGAGGTTGACGGTTTCAATATAATGAACCTACTGCACAACTATCTACTTTCTTTGGAACAAAGCTTACATCCATTATATCCCTAATGGAAAGCATATCTTGACACCAATAACAATACTCTAGATACCAATGAACCTATAAATCAAAACTTTCTGTTAAAAGTAGTGCATATCCCAATATGAATTTAGATGTATTGTCTTATTAACTGACTTCTCACATATAACAATTTTATGAATCAAAATATAATTTCTAATGTAACCAAAAATAATGATGGAAAGAAAAATTTGAAAGGAAAGTAAGGGTGAGGACTTGCCTTGGGTTCTTGAGTTGGACCAAGGATTTTTCCAAACTTCTTCAAAATTAACCCCCTAATATTGATAATTTCAGCAAATAAATAATTACCGAAAATTATAACCAAATTTGTCAAGGATGAACAAAATATTTTAGAAGAAAATTTATACCCAAATGGAGTTGGGGGACTAGGGCTTGGTTCTTCCATTCTTCTTCATCTTCTTCTCCAATTTCTTCTTTCTTTCTCTTTTTTTTTTTCTTAGAAGAAAAAGGGGGTTTGGGTTTAGGTTTTGAAGGTGGTGGAGATGGAGATGAAGATGGTGGTGTGGGAAGTGGCAATGGGGGATGGCGGTGAAGGTGGAAGTGGTGGTGGCGGGCGGCGGCGCAGGCGGGCGGCGGCGCAGGCGGGCGGCGGCGCAGGCGGGCGGCGGCTGTCGCAGCAACCGCAGCAGCGCAGTACCAGTAGCAGCAGTAGCAATAGAAGGGAAGGAGGAGAAGAGGAAGAGTGGAGAGAGAGAGAGAGAGAGAGAGAGAGAGATAGATGGAGAGATATATAGAGAGGGAGAGAGAGATCGAGAGAGAATGAGAGAGAGAGAGAGAGAGAGAGATTTTGAGAGAGGGAGAGAGGGTTCGGGAGAGAGGCTGCCCCTCTCTCTCTTTCTCTAAATATATTTCTTTTTCTTTTTCTTTTCTTCTTTTTTTTTTCCTTTTTAGGGTTTTCAAAATAAAAATCTCAAAAAAATAAGAAATGAAAACATTATTATTATTGTTATTATTATTATTACATCAATTATTTGTTTATATAAAAAAAATTAGAGCAAAATATTTAAGAAGATGGAATTATAATAAAATATTAATACATTAATTTTTGGAAAGCAGCTATGACATGGCGGATTGGGGTTCCGGCCGGTGATCGCCGTGGTGGCGGTGGTGAGGATTTCTGGGTCGGGGTAGCGGCCTGGGGATGGTCCTTGGTCGAGCGGAGGCTGGTGGTTTGGTCGCCAGGAGATGGGGACAGTGGTGGTGGTTCTGTTGGTGGAGTCGGAGTCCGTGGTGGCGGCGGCAGGTTGGTGGGCACTGTGGGTGGTGATGGGTGTTCAGGACAGGGTGGAGGTGTTGGTGACGGTGGTGATTACGAACACCAGGAAGGTGGTGGTTGTGTCGATGGGGTGTGCTGAGGGTTCCGGCGATGGATCGGTGTCGGTCGTGGTGGGGGTGATGATGATGATGTCTATGGAGAAACTGTGGTTGTCAGCGAACGGAGGGGACAGGGCTGGGTTTGGCTAGGATTAGAAAATTTGTTGTGTCGGGATGTGTCCTGCGAGACACGGGATAGGTTGGCGTTCGGAGTTGTCGAGCGCGGAAAAGAAGATCGCTGTATTTGTAAATTAATAGGAATATAATGAATGACAAAAGGACGGACACGGACACGATACACGCATTGATGTGGAGAAATAATTTTTGGAGGAATTTGTGAATGGTAGAAATATGGACGAGTACCTGCCTATTTATAGGATGTGGAAATTCCCATTTGGATAGGATTAGGAATATTTTAAACCCAAAAGTAGATAATTAATCTATTAATTTAAAATCAATCAATTTCAAATCCAATTCAAAATCCAATTCCAAATACAATTCAAATTTAAATCTAATTAAATTCTTGGTTTAAAATCAATGGGATAAATCAAATTTTAATTATTTAACTATTTAAATAAATCCATAAATTTAAAACAAGATTTAAATCGCCATAATAATTCCGAAATATATTTTCCAAAAATACTAATATAATAATTTCGAAAATACATTATTATTTACAATTAAACTCAATAAATATTTACTAATTATATATGTATGTCCAAATGATATTTACATAAATACGCTTTTCTAATATACCATTTTATAGAAAAATTTATTTATTATTATAACTATGTAAATGAAAGGCTTTATAAATAAGATAACAAATTTAGAATTTTTGGAACGATAACTAAAATACTTATTATATATATTTTGAAACTATAAAAATAAGAAAAATGTTTTTCCTAAACATATGTACGCTCGCACATATTCGCACTCGTCGAGCACTATTTATGTTAATCTGGCTGTTTACTGTTTATGTTTATGAGCCCATTAACATTAATATTAACATTAATATTAATATTAACATTAATATTAACATTAATATTATGAATTAGAGTGAGGGGAGTTTTTAGAAAATTTTCTAAGGAAGACTTTTGATCCGCTCCCATATATATATATATATATATATAATTGGAACAATAAATATATATATATATATATATATATATATATATAATTGGAACACAACAAAGTTTTCTGCTGTACTCTTCACCTCATCAGCTCATGTTAGCAAAAGTTAGCTCATGTTAGCAAACCAAACAAATATTGAAACGCAACAAAGTTGGCTTATGTTAGCAAACAAGCATTGAAACACAACAAAATTAGTCCAATCTTAGCAAAAGTTGCACGTTAGCAAACAAACGTTGGACTCATTGTGATTTTTTTTAATGCTTACATAACAAAATGTTGTTCTCGGAAAAAAGGAAAAAAAAAAAAAAACTCTACGCAATGCCAGAAGCATTCGTAACTTGTTATCGCTTAGTATACATTTTTACGAACATATTATCCTATTTATTATTTAATTATATTTTGTTTTTGTTTTTTTGAAAATTTTTTGAATCATATTCCTCCCATCCTATCGGGTCCACCGCTACCCCAACCCATGCATCAACCCGTTAACCAACACCTTCTAATCTCTACTATTATAAAGGAGCTTCAAAACGGTTCAAATTTGAGCCGTCTAAGCCGTATATATCATCAACCATTTTTAAAATAAAAAAATTAAATTATGTAAAAAAATTATTGAAAAAAGTTAAAATTTGTTATATATATTCAAAATGGAAAATCGAACTCAACCAAACCAGAAAAAAAAAACCTCTGACATTAACCACATGAACTAGAAAAAATATTTGACTAAAATTGGATAATATTTTTATTTCACGTGCAAAGCACGTGCATTTACTAGGTCTTATAAATACTTCAGTTTAATTTGTTGGATCAATAGATTAAATGTAAAATCACAAAAAAAAAAAAAAAACTCATAAAAACTGAAACCAGAATTCAGGTTTAAGGTACGCCAATTAGAAGCCCATATCTCTTGATTTAATTCATCATTTCTAGATCTAATTACACCAATGCGACGACAACCCAACCAACATCAAAATCCAGCATTTAGTTTATTTTAAGTCCCCATAAATCTCGGTTAATTTATATTCAAAGTTCCTGAAAACCTAACATTCCATGTAATTCAGTTCTGTGGATTTTTGCAAAGTTTGAACGAGCAGAACTTACTGCTCGATCGGCAGAATTTAGAACTAATTTCACCTACTCAAACTTGGTTTAACTTGTCTATGACTATGCAAAGTTTCATTACCTAATTAGACCTAGGGATAGGTTAAAACCAGAACCAAAGTGGGCATGTTGAAACAATTTTATTGAATTGGAAAAGTTCCGATCGGGGTCCGTTCCAACAAACCGGACCACCCCGAGCCGAACCAATTACACCGAAGGCGAGTACGGTCTATCCCGACATGTGGACTTTGACGGAATTCAAATTGATCGCGTTTGCGTGATAAATTTGACCCGTATCCATAAAAAAATCACTTATCTAGGTTTTTCGGAAAATTGCAATTCCTTCATGTACGCTCGTCGTGTCACAACGATACTTACACCACAGGACTCGCATCATCTAACTTGTCTTGTGAGTCAAGTTTTTTTCCAATTATGAGACAGTCGACTGAATCGTCTTATCGGGGTAATGATCCGAATCGATTGGCGTTTTGTGATCGAGGCTCATTGGAATCCAAATTTGGACGTATCATTGAGTTTGAATAGTCATTTAGGCTTCGTTTAACATATAATTTTTTAAATTTAGAGGCCTCTAGTTGTGAGATATTTTCGGTGCAAGTTGGTCTACTAGCGACCCCATTTGATCCCAAACTATCAATTTTGTCCATGTATCCAAATTGAAGTTATGTGTAAGCTTTTCTGGCTATCTCACCCATTATGAACTCGTTGGTGATATTTATTTCAGCATCCAGAGTTTTTGTTCGGTCTCCTCTTCTCGTGTTATTCCTGATCTAACGATTTCTTTGTTCAAATATCGTCTAAACTCTTTTCGGACACCAGACAAGTATGACTTGCTGTATTTACTGTACTTTTATGCATATTCAGATTATGTTTATTTTTGTACATAGTTATGATTACACGGATATAAGATTTATGTTAGGGGCACGGACTATCGTACTCGATTGACCATCGATACGTACGGGACGTGTGATGGTTAGAAACGTAACTGTTTTTATTAGTGTATTAGAGACTCAAGCAGTTACAAACTGGTCATGTTGTGGATATGACTTAGTCAATATGGGAATTGAGGGATAGTACAGTAATTAGGCATATGGGCTACCCAAATCGGTGAACCATAGGGTCGGATGGAACTATGGGAGATTATGAGCTTGATTATCTTATTGGCCTCTGACGTTCGCCAAATGTTATATCGAGTTATGGATGATTTCTTATAGTATATGTACATATCATGAGCTTAGCCTTGTCTATGCATGTGATGTTGTCCTCTAAATTGTACTTAGGAGGTTAGAAACATCCTTAGGCATTTATTTATATTTAGTATTTATGGCATGTTGTTTGTATCTTTCTATGTCACTCTGAGACCTGATTTCCTTTCAGACATGGACGACCATGAGTATCCATAAAAGTACGGACCTGGGCCTGATTCTGCACTCATAGACGAGGAGGTCATGCCTTCAGAGTTTCTTTGATTTTATACTTATTTCGTTTATTTATTTTCATGCACATTCTTTTCATTTCATGATGTACTGGACTATTTACCTACTTTCAGTTAATAACAGTCATTTACTAGTGGATTTGTTTCCACCCGACTATTAGCACTTTCAGATTATCATTTCGTAGAGTTATATATTCTTGAAGTTTCCTGCTTACTTATTATTCTTGTTAAGGATTAGATCAATACAAAGATATGTAACCTATTATTATATCTTATAAGTTGGAGCTCAAATACAATGTAAATATGTATCATAGGTTTCACATATTGGAGTAGCCTATGTACGCATGTCAGTTGTCATAGTCATGTGCTAATCCTACGTACTTTGAGATTGGAACATGACATGTACGCAAACATTCTTCTTTTGTTTTCAACTTTTACAATATTGTCCTACTTGATTCCATAGACGTAAAGGAAAAAAGATAAAGAAACATTATCTATCTATAAAGATAGACTCCTAAATATACTACCTACCATATAAAAAAAAAAGTCAATATGAGTTAAATCACATTACTTAGTTAAGTATACTATTTATTAAATAGATGTGTATTTGTAATATTATTGATTGTTTCATTTGCAAGGAGGTATATGAGAAGAAATTATCATGTCCAGTTATATAATAAAGATCAGATTAAAAAACATCTACTATAATCTCAAAAGAACCATATTTCGTAGGTTAGTCAGACTAAAAAACCCATCTACTATAATCTCAAAAGAACCATATTTCGTAGGTTAATCGAGAACACAACCCAAGGTAATATATATGTAATAAATGACCTAAGCTTAAGCTAGATAGTATATTTAGCCTTACCATTTAAAATAAATAAATAATAAACCTTCTATTTGGGATTATGTCTTCTTTTCTCGAAGAATGACGGGCCATGATTTTGTATTGAAAGGATAAGATGTAAATATATGAGATTGTTTATAGTCTTAACAAGTAAAAAAAAAATCATGTCATGGGAGCTAAGTTCAATATCATACCTCTCATGTTCGAATCTCACCGCATTTCTGACAAGTTGCGCTAGATTGGGCAAATTAGTGTCACAAGTTGTGTATTGACATGTGCACAATAACTATAATCTAGTACGAGACCTACGATTGGAGGGATCCGGAGGAGCGCTTAAGATTCACTGATTTAGTGACGATATAAAAAGAATTGTATAGAAATTTTAATCCAACATCCGATAAAATGTGAGATTATAGAATCAGTCGTGGAAAACAATATAGAATAAGTCTGAACATAACAAAATATTTCTCATAAGGGCTTGTTTGGTAACCGGATTTCACTATTTGGATTTGGATTTGGAAATCCTCCAAATCCAAATCATGGATTTCAAGATTCAAATCCAACTCCAAATCCAACTCCAACCAAACATAGGATTTTGATTTATGATTAATAATTACATTATAGTCATGATCAATAATTAAGCTATTAATTAATTATGATTAATTATAGTTATTATTATTTATAAAATTAATAATTAACGATTAGTAATTAATGATTAGTAATTAATAATTGACGATTGGTTATTATTAATTATAAAATTAATAATTAATGATTAGTTAATTTTTAAATAAATAACGATTAATAATTAAAGATTAATAATTAATAATTAACGATTAATAATTAATAACTATAAATTATAATTAACGATTAATAATTAATAATTAACAATTGATAATTTTTTTATTAACGATTAATAATTATAAATTATAATTATTGATTAATAATTAATAATTAACGATTAGTTAACTATAAATTAAATATTTTAAAAATAGTAATTATAAATTAATATTATTATGATTAGTAATTTATTAATTAAATTATTATAAAATATGATTCTAATTGTGATTAAAATATTTTTAATTAAGATTATAATAAAATAGTTATTAACAAATTATTAATTAATATTATAATAATACTAATAAATTATTAATATGATTATAACAAAATTAACTAATTAACTAATTTTTTAATTAATAATACTAAACATAGGATATGATTATTAATTAATATTATAATAATACTAATAAATTATTAATTAATATTATAATAATAATATAATAATACTAGTAAATTATGATTATTAATAATTAACAAATTATTAATTAATATTATAATAATACTAATAAATTATTGATTATGATTATAACGAAATTAACTATTTTTTTAATTAATAATACTTTTTTTATTAATTAATAATACTAATAAAATAGTTAGTTTTTTTTATTAATTAACTAGAAATTATTAAAGAATAAATATTTTTAACGAAATTATTAAAGATTAACTAATTTTTAACAAAATTATTAAATAATAAATATTTTAACAAAATTATTAAAGAATAATTATTTTTTTCCTCCAAAATCCAACCAAATCCAAGTTTTGGATTTTGTCATACTTTCCATATCCAAATCCATCTCCAACCAAACATAGGATTCCATGGATTTGTCTCCAAATTCATAAAAATCCAAATCCCACCTACAAATACGGTTTACCAAACACACCCTTAAGTCATACGAGTCAAACCATAATATCCAACCGCGTTCCCAACGGCAATTTGCTAATTAAATTTACAAAAACAAGAGTAACTATAAACTTTCCAAATTCACCCCCTTTACTTCCCTAATATCGATAATATCATATCTTAGCTCATACCAACTATTCTATACAAAATTATTACAAAATTTACAAAATATCAATAATCTGAAATATCTATACTTACTGAGCAATCTTAAGATGTTAATTTATACTTATTTATTCCATTTTCTTTTCTCTTTGGGAAGGAGGGAGCTCTTTTTGGAACCAAAATATTGCTGGTGCAACCTAACACGTGGACTTCTCGGCCCAAACTTCATTATATTGGGCTTTACGGTACAATAGACAAAACCGACAACTACAGGCTTTTGTTTCAAATTTGCTGCAAACTTTGGACCGGTCTTCATGATTCCACCTGCCTGTTTAAATTATATTTATTTTATTCCCAAATCTTATAGGTCAACCCTCACAAAAGTTTTATTATTACACGATAAATGATGGTATGCATTTCTAACTTTGTAACTAAACAAAATTAAATAAAAAAGGTTTTTGATTTGTAATTTCTAGTTTTCATAAGTTTATTCCAAACTCTAAAATAAATTTTGTCTTATTATGTCTCTTAAAATATTTATAGTCCAACTTCAAACCCAAAAAAAAAAAACATGTTTATGTGAGAAGCCTTTTTATAGACAAGAAAAAAACTGATGAAAAAAACTGATAAAAGTTTCGATTTTTCAGTTTTCGGTTTAAAATTTTACAATTTTGAAATAACGATTCGGTTTTCGGTTTCAGGATAACCGAACTGAACCGAAAACCGATTTAGTAATTCATCAAACTACCCTCAATCTATATATACTAATATTTTTTTACTCTATGTATTGTAATAATTTATAAATACAATAATGTCATTTTTTTGAAAAAAATGTTATTTAAATAGGTCCATTTGCTAATAATTTGAAGGTCCGGCTTATTGGCCCATGAAACCGAACCGACCGAAAATCGAATTGAATTAATTCGGTTCGGTTTTTATAAAAACGGTTCGGTTTTCGGTTTTGAAAATTACGGTTTACGGTTGTTTCGATTTTTACATATTCGGTTCGGCTTGAGCCGAACCGTTGCTCACCCTTGGTTGGCTCTTACGGTCAGCAAGGAGAGGTATAACCTCACTGGCTAGACGGACGATCTCGAAATCGAACCGCGAAAAAGACGTGGGTGTTTGTGTAAAAATTGAGAGCAGTAGGTCCGATAGCAAGAGAACTTCTCGCATGGTTATGAACTACTAATAGGCCCTTCGAGAAGTACTGCTATCAAAGCTAAGAAGCCCGCATATGAGTCTTTAACTAGCAGGCCTTGATCCCAGTAATATTTCCCTCATCGTTTTTCTCGTTCTGGAACGGGACGGATCTCGGATAGGGACGGGCCTGAACTTCAGGCCGGACCAGTCCTCTCTTATGGGCCAAAGTATAAGATTCGGTACGTCCCGATATATTGGGTCGGATCTGCCCTGATACAAAATTATTCGGATCGAACCGACACATGAACCATTTTTTCGGACTGAACTAGTGCCGGACTGGGCCAGCCCTGTCCAACTAAGAGATCTACTTTGATGTAATTGAACAACAATATAAGTTACAGTTTTATTCTTGAATCTAGATATCTAGAATTTTAGTTTCATTTGTATGTTTGAAGCATTTTCGACTTTATTAGTATTTTATTAGAACATATATTATTTTAAATATTATATTATATTGTATTAATTGTTATTTTTAATCTTTATCTTTTTATAATACTATTTTGTCACCTTCGAAAACAAATAATAATGATGTGAACATTTTTTATAATACTATTTTTAATATTGTCAAATGCACTCTCCATTCTGTAGTTGTACTACTTTGGGTCCACAAACAACGAAAGTGGTGTAGAAAAATACAAATGGTTGTTGGATGGTGAGATTAACCTCTTCCTCTCATGCCACTTATACATAATGACTTGGGCATGAAGCATGCATCCCCAATATTTTTTCACCCAAAATAATAATTTTTAAAATACCAAACCAACAAGGACAAAACAACAAAATACATTGACAACACTTATTATCCTCTTGATAAATAATTCATTTTCTATTCATCCAATTTTGGCCCTCGCACAAATACAATTATAAGTTTATATTTATTAAGTATATTAAATTAATTATTTTAGAACATTGTATTTATTAACTTGTTGGCCTCGTTTTATTCGCGGAATCATGGGGTTGAAAAATGAAAGTCATTATTTTTCTATGTTTGGGTGCCAAAGGAATTGAGAAAAAAAATAAAAATAATTTTCAATGGAAGAAAAAATAGAAAAAAAATAATTACATACATCCAAGCAGCAATGAATCACTTTTCCACGTTGAAGTATTGTAATTTCCTAAAGAAAAGGAAATACAAAGAATTTATTTCCTTTTTGCAAACCAACGAGACGGTTATATCAATTTTAAGATGGAGTCAAAAAATTCCACAGACGTTGTGGATAGACCTCGAGTGTCACCCTAGAGACCAATCCTAAATGCATTGTACGTAACATAAAAGTGTTGCATGTGACATCAATTCGCACTTAATAATATAGTCCAAAATTTCATCGACGGTGTATGAAATAAAAGTTCATTAATTTTAACTTCTTATTTTGGATTCAGTAGCAATCATACATTTTATAACTCTTTTGTTGGAGTGGGTGGGGTTCCCAACCTATGTGGAGAAGACCCCGGAGTGCGACGAGCGCCATCTGTGTGTCAGAGAAGCTCGGGGAGGTGACGAGGCCATTCGGAGACGAAGAAGAAACTCGGGAGCCATGTTTTTTACATTCTGGAACAGGGGAGGCAGAATTCTGCCCGAATTCTGCCCCCATACAGAATTCTGTCCGAATTCTGCTTTTTGGTTCCAGAATGTTGCTGGTAGGTTCTGTTAGCCCGACACAGAGTTCTGGCCGAACTCTGTGTCGTCGGGGCTGAGCGGAAATTCAGGGTGATTTCTCACCGTTGGATCATATCTGATGGTCCAGATTTTGCTGCGGATTAGGAAAGTTAATATTAGGTTATTCCTAATCCTATTCATCGGAGAACATTGACGAAAAGAGAGAGAAGGAGGCAAGAGTGCCATTGCAACTTCGGGAGAGAAGACGGAGGATTGAATGTCGTTTTTCGAAGGAGATCGCGTACGGGTAATCTCTACTTGTTGTTCTCGTTCTTCGTAGCCTTGTAATCATTGTTCTTACTTCTGAGTGTTGTGGGGATCCGATTTGGATCGGGAGAAGTTTGTAGAGGGTGTAATTCTTCTATTTCATTAGTGGAGGCTTCTCGGGGTTGGACTCCGATCGTCCCGTGGTTTTTCCCGCAAGGGTTTTCCACGTCAAAAATTCTCTGTGTCTGCGTGGATTGTTTTGTGTGATTGTTTTTGGGTTCGTGCGTTGTATCGTTCGGTCCTCTCGCAGGTACTCTCCGGTTTGGGGAAAGGTTTTCGCGCTTCTTTTCCATCAGAGTGGTATCAGAGCCAGGTTCTGGAATGCAGAAGGGTGTCAGGAGTTGACAGAAACCAGAGAGGAGAGATGGACGCGAAGCCGGTGCGCATGGTGAATCTTAATGGCACAAACTATCATTATTGGCGGAGCAAGATGAAGGATTTGCTGTTTGTCAAGAAGCTGCATCTACCCGTGTTTGCATCCGAGAAGCCCAGTGATAAATCCGAGGAGGACTGGACATTCGAGCATATACAAGTGTGTGGGTACATACGGCAATTTGTGGACGAGAACGTATACAACCACGTTGCCAATATTGAGCACGCGAAGACATTATGGGATAAGCTGGAATCCTTGTATGCGAAGAAGACCGGAGTAAACAAATTGTTCCTGATCCGAACGATGATGGGTCTGCGATACAAGGATGGGGCGTCTATTTCGGACCACTTGAGTGAGTTCCAGGACATGGTTGACCAGCTATCTTCTATGGGAGTCAAGTTCGACGACGAAGTTCAGGGACTATGGCTGCTGTGTACATTGCCAGACTCGTGGGAGACCGTACGAGTATCTATGATCGCTTTTGCTCCATAAGGCGTGGTCAGTCTGGAGTTTGCCAAGAGCGGGGTGCTGAATGAAGAGATGCGAAGACGTTCTCAGGACACTTCATCTACATCCCATCACTCAGAGGCATTAGTTTCAGAGAGCCGCGGAAGGGGCAAAAGCAGGGGTCCAGGTGGTGGCAGAGACAAGAACAGGGGGAAGTCCAAGGGTCGTTACGAGGACTTAGAGTGTTACCATTGTGGTAAGAAGGGCCATATCAAGCAGAATTGTTTCGCTTGGAAGAGAGAAAAGAAGGGCGACAAGGGAAAGCAAGAAGAGAACACTACAGCGGCGGCCTCGATATATGGAGGCGATGTGATCGTCGTAGGTGATGAGGTCATTACTAACCTCGCCTACGATAATAATTCTTGGCTGGTGGACTCAGGGGCTTCAGCACATGTATCTCACAACAGGGCACTATTTGCCACTTACACAACAGGCGACTGTGGAGTGTTGAAGATGGGCAATGGAGATGTGTCGAAGGTGGTTGCCGTTGGAGATATGCATTTGAGAACGAAGACGGGTGCGGTTCTTGTTCTCAAGGATGTTCGTCATGTCCCTGATATCCGTTTCAACCTGGTGTCGGTTGGAAGGTTGGATGACGATGGATTCTTCAGTCTCTTCGGGAATAGTCAGTGGAAGCTTTCCAGAGGTTCGATGGTGATTGCCAGAGGAAGCAAGAAGTCCGGTCTCTACTATATGGAGGGGAGCGCACAGGAGGCACAGGAGGTGAACGCAGTCAGTGATGCGTCTACCGAGTTGTGGCACAGGCGGCTCGGCCATATCAGCGAGAAGGGGATGAGCTACTTGGTAAACAGGAAAGTGATTCCAGGGCTCAAGTCTACAAAGTTGGAGAAGTGCACGCACTGCTTAGCTGGGAAGCAAAATAGGGTGTATTTCCAAAGTCACCCAAGTTCAAGGAAGCCGACGTTGCTCGAGTTGATTCACTCGGATGTCTGCGGTCTTATGAAGGTAAAATCTATTGGTAGTGCTTCTTACTTTGTAACCTTTATTGATGATTGTTCCAGGAAGGTTTGGGTCTATGCCTTAAAGACCAAGGATCAGGTGCTGCCTACTTTCAAAGAGTTTCAGGCCTTTGTTAAAAGAGAGACGGACAAGAAGTTATTGTGTGTTCGGTCCGACAATGACGGCGAATACATTGGTCCCTTTGATGCGTATTGCAGAGAGCAAGGGATACGACACCAGAAGACTCCGCCAAAGACACCTCAGCTCAATGGTGTAGCGGGGCGCATGAACAGGACACTGATGGAGAGGGTGCGGTGTTTGCTGTCAGAAGCAAACTTACCGGGCAATTATTGGGGTGAGGCTCTTCTCACAGCTGCTTATGTTATTAATTTGTCTCCTAGTGCTCCTTTGCAGGGTGATGTGCCTGACAAAGTATGGTACGGCAAAGAGCCGTCATACAATCACCTGCGGACGTTTGGTTGTAAGGCCTTCGTGCATGTACCGAAGGACGAGAGGACCAAACTTGAGCCGAAGACGAGGCGATGCGTCTTTGTCGGCTACGGTCGGGATGAGTTTGGCTATAGACTCTACGACCCGGTAGAAAGAAAGCTCTACAGAAGCAAGGACGTGGTGTTCGTCGAGGATCAGACCATGACCAACACTCAGGATTCTGAGACGCCTTCTGAGGCTAAGGAATTGCCTGAGTTAGAGTCATTTTGCTTCGAGCAGTTTCCAGAGGACATCACAGAGGATCCAGTTATGGGGGAGCCGGTACATGGAGTTGCTCCCAACCTTGATCGTCAGCCTGCTGATGGTGGTCAGGGCGTTCTTCAGGAGGATGAGCATGCCGAAGAGGTAGTTCCTGAGGAAGAGGAGGTTGTCGGTATACAGCCAGCACCAGTGGTTCCTTTGAGGAGGAGTGACAGAGATCGTCGACCATCTACGAGATACTCACCAGATGAGTATGTGCTATTGACTGACGGGGGAGAGCTCGAAAGTTTTGCAGAGGCTAAGGAAGACGAACACAGGCAGGAGTGGATGGAGGCTATGCAGGAGGAGATGAGTTCCTTGCACACTAATTCCACTTATGAGCTGGTGCGGTTGCCAAAGGGCAAGAAGACTTTGAAGAATCGATGGGTGTTTAGAGTGAAGCAGACGGATGATGCTACTCGCCCTCGATACAAAGCGAGGCTGGTAGTTAAAGGCTACGGTCAGCGGAAAGGCGTGGATTATGATGAGATCTTTTCATCTGTCGTCAAGCATTCGTCTATCCGGGTGGTGCTAGCATTAGCAGCCAGTCTCGACTTGGAGGTCGAACAGATGGACGTGAAGACGGCATTCCTCCACGGTGATCTTGAGGAGGAGTTATACATGGAGCAGCCAGAGGGATTCTGTGAGAAGGGCAAGTCACATTTGGTCTGCCGGTTGAGGAAGAGCTTGTATGGTCTGAAGCAAGCTCCGAGGCAGTGGTACAGAAAGTTCGAGTCGTTCATGGGGGAGCATGGCTATGCACGGACGACGTCGGATCATTGTGCATTTGTGAGGTATTTTGCCAAGGATAATTTAATCATTTTGTTGCTCTATGTTGATGATATGCTATTAGTGGGTCAAAATACCACTAGGATAGCGGAGCTGAAGCGCCAACTGGGCACGGCCTTCTCTAAGAAGGATTTGGGCGCAGCGAAGACTATTCTTGGGATGGAGATCAGCCGAAAGAGAGTCCAAGCTGCTACATTTGTCCCAAAAGAAGTACATTCATCGGGTACTTCAGCGTTTCGGCATGGACGGGTCGAAGAAAGTGAGTTGCCCCCTTGCGACTCACTTTAAGCTCACTGAGGAGCAGTGTCCATCTACCGAGGACGAAAAGGAAGATATGGAGCGGGTTCCATATGCCTCAGCTGTGGGAAGCCTTATGTATGTCATGGTGTGTACGAGGCCAGATATTGCTCATGCAGTTGGTACGGTTAGCAGGTATCTTTCAAATCCTGGAAGGGTACATTAGAGTACGGTCAAGTGGATTCTACGATATCTTTAGGGTACTGCTGGTTGGAGACTTTCCTTTGGTGGTGACGAGCCGAAGCTGGTTGGGTATACCGATGCTGATATGGCTGGAGATGTAGACACGAGGCGATCGACTTCGGGCTACGTGATGATGTTTGTAGGAGGAGCAGTGTCGTGGCAGTCGCGGTTGCAGAAGTGTGTTGCCTTGTCGACGACAGAGGCAGAGTACATTGCAGCGACGGAGGCTTGCAAGGAGTTGCTGTGGATGAAGAAGCTGCTGCAGAAAATAGGACTGAAGCAAGAGCAGTATATTTTGCTTTGCGACAGTCAGAGCGCTATTCACCTTGTGAAGAATCAGACGTTTCATAGCCGGTCCAAACACATCGAGACTCGGTATCATTGGATACGGGATATGGTTGAGAAGAAGGACGCGGAGCTTGAGAAGGTTCATACAGATGACAACGGAGCTGATATGTTCACAAAGATTCTACCAAGGAAGAAGTTTGAGTACTGCAGGCAGATCGTCGGGATGACGACCTCCTCCACATAGTTATGAAGGGGGAGATTTGTTGGAGTGGGTGGGGTTCCCAACCTATGTGGAGAAGACCCCGGAGTGCGACGAGCGCCATCTGTGTGTCAGAGAAGCTCGGGGAGGCGACGAGGCCATTCGGAGACGAAGAAGAAACTCGGGAGCCATGTTTTTTACATTCTGGAACAGGGGAGGCAGAATTCTGCCCGAATTCTGCCCCCATACAAAATTCTGCCCGAATTCTGCTTTTTGGTTCCAGAATGTTGCTGGTAGGTTCTGTTAGCCCGACACAGAGTTCTGGCCGAACTCTGTGTCGTCGGAGCTGAGCAGAAATTCAGGGTGATTTCTCACCGTTGGATCATATCTGATGGTCCAGATTTTGCTGCAGATTAGGGGAGTTAATATTAGGTTATTCCTAATCCTATTCATCGGAGAACATTGACGAAAAGAGAGAGAATGAGGCAAGAGTGCCATTGCAACTTCGGGAGAGAAGACGGAGGATTGAAGGATGTTTTTCGAAGGAGATCGCGTACGGGTAATCTCTACTCGTTGTTCTCGCTCTTCGTAGCCTTGTAATCATTGTTCTTACTTCTGAGTGTTGTGGGGATCCGATTTGGATCGGAAGAAGTTTGTAGAGGGTGTAATTCTTCTATTTTATTAGTGGAGGCTTCTCGGGGTTGGACTCCGATCGTCCCGTGGTTTTTCCCGCAAGGGTTTTCTACGTCAAAAATTCTTTGTGTCTGCGTGGATTGTTTTGTGTGATTGTTTTTGGGTTCGTGCATTGTATCGTTCGGTCCTCTCGCAGGTACTCTCCGGTTTGGGGAAAGGTTTCCGCGCTTCTTTCCCAACATCTTTAACTTATGAATTTAGGTTAACCACATGAGTTTTATATTTTTAGAACTTAATATAGAGTTTAATAATCATATATTAGAGTATTCACTCAAGATTAATTATTTGATCATATTTTAGAGAAGATATATTTTTTTACCCAAAATAGACCTTCATGTTGTTAAATTATTTTACAATATTTAGCCGCATGGTCGATTTTGAGGGAGTGCAATAGGTGCGACTGCACTAGGTCTCCCGAATTCGTAGGTCTTCAATTTTTTTATATGTATATGTATTATGTATGCTAAACTAACTTATGGATACATAATTTAAAAACTCCAAAGATTTCAAACATATGAATAAATAATTTAAAAATTATGAATAAGTAATTTAAAAAATCCAAATATTTCAAAATTATGAATAAATAATTTATAAATTTATTGGCCATCCTTATGTATATTAAGCTAATCAAGTGGAGATTTTCTTAATTAACTAAGTTATATATGTTTTCAATTAAGAAATCAATTAACAAGGCTTCTACCGTTTCCAATTAAGAAATTAAGTCAAAGTTTTTCTCAATCACATGCATATTCAAAATTAATAGAAAATCCTAAGACTTAATAGGAAATCCTAAAACTTATATGATTCAAATAAAATCCTATGTATCATTCACTCTTTCAAAACGTCCACAAATTTCAACTCTCTACCATTTCAAAAAACGTCCACATATTCCAAACCACCTCGTCTCCAATTCAGGACTCTTTGCCAATACCCCATGAGCACTCCGAAGTTCCAGCGCCGTCGACGAGCCCGCCCATCAACCGCTGAAGAAGGTTGTGCACAAAGAAGACTATTGTAGAATAAGCGTAGATTTTCGGAAAGTTCGTGCGAATAGATCTCCACACTCATTCAACGAAATCCCAAAACAATTGTACAGGTTAAGATCTCCTATAACTCTAATTTAATCTTCTAAAGTTGTGTAGGTTAATTCAGATTATAAATACATTAAATCATTAGCCAAAGTAGACCTCCCAAAATTATAATTTTATATAAAGTTTGTCGATCGAGGGTTGTCCCAATAAATCGGACCACCCCGACTCGAACCGTTTGCATCGAAACCCGAGTACGGTATTTTTGGACGTGTGTGATTTGAGGAATTAAATTTGGTCGTGCTAGCGTGACGTAATTGGAGTTTCTAGGACGTGTCAATGCGTGTCCGATATGACACGGACACAACATGAATTATTATTATTTCAATTGAAAGATGTTGTAGTTGAATGATTTTTCTTAATTGATGTAATTTTTGGATAATTTAATTTATGAATTTTTTATTATAATTTTTTAATATGAGAATAGGCCTCCACTTATTTCTTTCGCACCGGGCCCAATCGTCCTTGATGAATCTCAGCTCCGGCCCTGTTTAGCCGGCATCTATATTTTACAGGTAGCATCTAATTACATGGAGGGACGCATAATTATTATCCGCGATTGTCGATTATAGAAGACATGACATGATGATCTCTTTTTCATCAACAATAAATAAATTAGAAAGAGGTGGTTGATTACAAGATAATTTCAAATCGACTATTAATAATGCAAAACCAACTACCAACATTTTTATCATCCATAGAAGGTCTAGCATAATCAGACTGTATTTTGGGTAATGCCAGTATATGTCACGCAATTTATTGAACATTTGACACGTGAAATGACACGCAACTTCGAATTATACAGTAATTTTTAGATTGACTTGACAATAGAAATACAAGTAACAAATGTTTATCGTATACAATAGATAATTGACAATGTCATTGTATCTATAATTTATCGTTTTCTAATATGATTTTCGTCCAACAATGGATAAATATATAAAATATATAGCGTATAATACATGTAGGGCTGGCCCTAGGGTAAGCCAGACAAGCCATCGGGCTTGGACAACCCCCTTGGCTAGAGCAACCTGTCACGCCCCGATTCCGTAGAATCGATAGTCGTCCCCCGGGCGTGATGCCGTGCGAACCTAAGTTGCGATCGCACAAGGCATAGTCATAAGGTTATCCGAAACACAACGTCAAGTTAGAGTACGCAGAAAAATTGATTGACACAATTGAAATAGAAGTAGACTTTTCATTGATAATAAAACTTCATTTACATTAACTTCATTACATTCATTGCCGCGCGGGCTACCACATGACTCGACTTACAAAACGAACGCCGATGAGATAGTCGTTCCATACATTACATCCCTTTTTACAAGCAAAATAGTTACACTTTCCACCTGCGATCGAGGGAAGCCGAGCCGCCATTGGTCTTCTTTTGTACTGAATGCGGAGTCTTCAAAAGGAATTCAGAAACAAGCCTTTACACGGACGAGGCTTCAAAAGTGTCCACACCGCCTTGAGATTTAAGTGGCACGCCCTTCGGGATTTGGGGTACCTGCATGGAGAGCGAGGATCAGTACATTACACTTTGTACTGGTGCGTGGCAAATTTAAGTTCCAAGCTCTCATTTGGTTGATGAGTTTATATAACTTAGTTCATGAATGTTTCTAACCATCCTAATGAATTTCAAACGAGCAATGACAAGCATAAATGTAATTTACGTCAGAACTTACCCCCGGCGGACCGCGTCGCGCCTTTTGAAACTTACCATGTTCTTCCCTGTCAATTGTTATCATTTACATTCCAAGTGCAACATTACGTGTGTTTGGTCACTGACATCACAAGCCATCCCGGACTATAGCTTTGTTAGCCGGGGCCCTTGCAGCGTAAGTAGCGAGCCCCGCTGCAAGTCCCCGCTTAACCCGTGCTATCATCCAGCACAGCTATACCGTGTTTCCTCCTAGGCCGAGTCGATCCCGTGGCCCCGGGTAGTCGCTCGAGGAAACTCTCTCCTTGTCGACAAGTTGTCCAATGACCGAGTTAAGACAACATTTAGTTATTAAGGCCTAGCCTACTTTCTCTTTGAAACTTGATCATTTTACCGTGTCCGTCCCCTTGCTTTCATTCTTTCATCCGCAACAACACTATCGATTTACTTAAGAAGGGGGTCGAGAAGAGAAGGGTCAGCCACTCACCTTGAGTTTACTTCGGCGAGAGAACTTGTTGGTCGCGCTAGACGTCGCCTACGCGTGTCACGCCCCAGAACCAGAATACTGGAGAGCGGGGGCAGACATAGCCAGCTACGTATAACGGAATGGAATCCACACCGCTATACGGTCACGGCTGTCTAGATATGTGAGGGTTTCACTACAATCCATCAGTCTCTTAAGGTCATAAAATAGCCTATTGTCTCAATCTCAGCCAACTAATAATAGTTACAAGATGTCAGACCACCAAATACACAATAGTAAGGCGTCCCATACATTATATATTCGGAATGATCATGAAGCTAGTCGTTATAAAATGTGAGAACTAGCAAGAGTTCAGTCATACATGATCAACCCCCGGGGCTTGTCAATCATGTTACAGTCCGTAGGCAGACAGTAAGTAAGTACAATCGAGCTAACACTTGCTCGTCGGCTAAACGCCTCAAAAGAATAATTTACAATATTACAGTGGAAGAACAAAAGAACCCACTCGATGCCCTGGTTACGCCTGGTGACCACCATCGGGCTGAAAAGCAGGAAGATCCTTTGGTGCTGCTCCGGTATCTAGCCATACAAAATTAGCTGGGTCAGACCCCAGAAAGAGCAAGTGCCACAAAGGAGGCTTCACTTAAGAACTAAAACCAACAAATCATTAGCATTCAATACATAAGAAAACAACAATAAATAACGCAGATTGAGGTTTGTGCACTACCAATGCACTTATCCCAATCAGAGAACATAATTAAGCGAAGCATCATTGACATAAAAGAACTGGAGAATCATGCTAAATAAAACATAGCTGGACAATATATGAAGAGAAAACGAAGGTACTATTCCGGAAGCCAGGTTACAATCCTTAAACCAAACAAGGACCGAGATTGTAACCCTTCGCCTGAACAGAACTTGGTCTCTGATCATTTATTGCTATAGGTGACAATCATTAAGGTGAAAAGGAGAGAATACAATGATAAAAGTGACAATGAAGAGTGCAATACGCTAGAGTGACAATAGAGTACAATCGTTATAGTGACAATCTGGAGTGACAAACATTATAGTGACAATCTGGGGTGACAATCATTATAGTGACAATCTGGAGTGACAATCATTATAGTGGCAATCTGGAGTGACAATCATTCAATCATTCTGGTACAATCTTTCAATCAATCAATTCTAGACAATACTATACTGGACTAGACTCCATCCAAGCAATCACGGCCAATCATTGCCTGCGGCTTTCTACATTAACTAACTAGGGTTATCACAATCCTAGTTACTAGCAAGATGCAATGAGATGCTCCAAGTAGTCACAGGCCCTGCAGCTATCCAGGTTATCCAGGCAATCATTATAGTGACAATCTAGAGAGTACAATATATTAGAGTGACAATAGAATTCAATCATTTAAGTGACAATGATGGGTGCCCCACATAACAGTGGGCTGGAAATGTGCCCTACTCGTCGGCAGGCTACAAGTCCAAACATTTGCGGCCGGGATAACGGGATTGCCTGTAACTGGGGAACATCTCTTCATGACTAGTGAATTATACTAATCATTAACCTTAGTCCATTTTAGTAGGTACTCCTGACCGTGGTACTCAGGAGTCCCCTCCTAGACATGATGCAAAACAGGATTGGATTATTTGTATAAGCACAATCGCCCACGGTGTCAGGATTAATTATACATGTCATGTCATGTCAGGTAGCCGTCGCAACAATTATTCGAGATAATCATGTCAGGTTATCATGTCGACTGTACTAGTCAGGAGTGCGCCACAACGGGCCACTATCAGGTCTTGTCCGGTTATTATGTCAGGAGTGCACCACTACGGGTCACTATTACGTCATGCTCAATTATCAATTCCAAACATATCAAGTAAATTCGTGATTATCAAGTTCATAACAAAAGGCGTAAGGATATAAAATGGACGTAAAATATCTAATAAAATATCAATATACAGGGCTATAGAAGAGCCAAGCTTAAGGAAAATAAAACCAAACTGGCACGCTGACATAAGACAAGTCAGCCAAAGGCCATACGCTCAGTGCAAAAGTCATACGCTCAGGTCAGGCTACGCTCAGGCCAACCTACGCTCAGGTCAAGCCACGCTCAGGTCAAGCCACGCTCAGGTCAGGCGTATGGGGTATGGGGTCCATACGACTCCTTGTCACCCAAGTGAGCGTATGCAAGACATACGCTCCCAAAAGGCAGCGTATGGGGTCCATACGACTCCTTGTCACCCAAGTGAGCGTATGCAAGACATACGCTCCCAAAAGGCAGCGTATGGGGTCCATACGACTCCTTGTCACCCAAGTGAGCGTATGCAAGACATACGCTCCCAAAAGGCAGCGTATGGATCGGACTGCGCTGCGCTAAAGAGCGCACGCAGCTCAGTGGCGCAAGCTAAAAAGCTCGCGCACTGCTCACTGTCTTCTCCAAATCAGCAAGAACTCCATAGGTTGAACCCAAAGCTTCAAAAATCCATAACTTGGTCAAAATAAGTCCAAATCCAACTTTTTAAAGGTCAAAATTGGGTAGAATAAAATTCTCTACAACATGGAACCATCAAAACTTGAAAACAAAGAAGTTTAATAGATCAAAACCACCAAAGTTCGAAAATAACTAATTTCTAGATCTACAAAAATTAAAGCCTCAAAATGGAAAATGACAAGTTCTAATGTGTCTTAGAAACATGAGGAGAAGCTAATAGAACAAATAAAAATGGATTCTCTTGTGGAAGCAAGTTGCACTTGCCTAAGGGGTGTTCTTGGTTGATGGTGGGTTTAATGGAGAAGGAAGAAAAGTTAATGAGAAAGTGGAGGAGAGAGAAAAGTTAGGTGGGTTATAAAGGGGGATGGTGGTGGTAGGTAGGGGGTTCACCCCTTGGTTCATGATGAACCAAGGCAAAACCAAGCCATGCCGAACCAACCAAGGAATAAACCAAGCCTCACTAATCCAAAATAAACCAATGAACCATTAAAACCAATTAAACTATCAATGCTAATAAAACTAAGCCAATGCAAAATAAACCAAGATAACTAACCATAAATAAATAAAATATGGATCCAAAACACGTATACGTACACTAAATACGTATCACGAATTTGGGACATTACAACGCGATTACCTGAAATCGGACAAGCAACCGATTAGAACACTGCATTATTCAAGGAGTTCGATAGGAAATACGAGTTCAAAATGCAAGCCATGAAAACCATCAAAAATATTCACAAAAACGCATTCAGAAAACAAAGCCAAAACCAACGCAAGTGGCGTGAAAAGCAGAGCAACGGGAGATCTCTCCCGACTCAGCCGCAGAGTCAATCCTCGAGGCACAATTCGCTGAATATGGGACTTGGTTTCGAAGAAGACATTCCATAACGAGGAATGGATCTTAATTCAACCGTTCCCGTTCGATCTGTAGGATGTGGAAAATTATGACACCCTGTCATTTTTCATCCATACGCTTAAAGACAGATGTCAGTTGAAGCCATACGCTCATTCAAAAGCCATACGCTCAGTAAATATTTTATTATTTACTGAAGTGACAGCACAGCATATGTTTAAAATGAGGAATGAATCTGACACTTCATCTTTCGTGCAAAGACAGCTGTCACGAGAAAAGTAACCGTCGTATAAGTTTTCGAAGAGTCGGTTTTGTCTTTTACGAGGACAACTCAGCAGCCTTCATAAATGCAAAAGCCATCATTCCTGTCAGTTTTGACAGTCTGTCATCCGTCAAATCCGCAGTCACGACGCTCGAGAAGATTTTGTCAGTTATGGGAAGATATGGTGTACCAAAAAAGATTGATGATAGCCACGTGGCCACTTCTCCAGTGAGCGTATCAACCTCACATGACTCCTTCTTCACATAGTCAAGTGAGCGTATGGACCTCACATGATTCCTTGCTAAATAAGCGAGCGTATGACCTCACATGACTCCTTGTCCACAAAGTGAGCGTATGGATTTCCTATGGCACTACGCTGTCCAAGTCAGCGTATAAACTCTTCTTCAAGGAGGCAGCGTATTACAGCAACCATAACCAGGATTACAGTCAACACACGTTCTCACGTGTCCTGTACCAGTTATCCACTTCTCTAGAAGTTATGCAACGTGGCATCCAGGCCATCAATCTCTCCTGAACATGCTCCACTACTTTCAACCGCACGCTAATGTGTCTCCATCAGAATTCGCCACGCGTCCCTGCAGTTATGCACACGTCAAGTAACTACCTGAGCGTATGCTTAAGGACAGTTATCCTGAACTCTATAAAAAAGAGTTTCTTCACATTCATCAGGGACTACAAGTCATTTTCAGAGAGAACAGAGAGATTGCCAAGTTGCTGTCCAAGTTCTTCGAAGTTCGAGTTTTCTTCATCGCATCGTCCAAGGGATAAAGTAATCGTCTTCTAGATTAGATTCCTACAGTTGTAATTTTCTCAGATACAAAATAAATAAAGTGAATTTATTTATGGAAAATAAATTGGCGACTCTGCTGGAGAAAAGCTGTCTCCTCCAATGAGATAGCAACAACTCAATGCGATACTTCGTCGATCGGTTTGACGAAGAAGACGATGGTTGTACAATTCGACCAATCGGCTTATGAAGAAATGCTCAAGGCGAAGGAGGGCCGCACTGCTTCCTCCGCTCTTCCTGTTGCCAAGAAGAAGGGACACTCCGTCTATGTCCCTAAGTCTTCTGCAGCAATTCGAGACGTTTCTGTCACTTCTCATGCTGACAAGAACACGTCTTCAACTTCCATGAAGCACACTTCGGCTTCTCTGAACACGGCAACAGTGGTTTCCCCTAGTCACGCTGACAAAATTGGTTTTTTAACCAAGTCAATGTGTTCAAAGAAAACCATCTCTGGGCATGTCAAAGTCCCTTCTCCTTCTATTCTTACGACAGCAGTCGGCTCTTTAGCCATTGATGACTCTGAGCGTATGGCATTCAAAGGGCAGCGTACGGCAAAGGCAGCGTACAAAAGCCAACATCAGGCAGCGTACGCTGAGCCAAAGCCAGTGTATGCTAATAAAAAGGCAGCGTATGACCAGAAGTCCAAACTGAAGTCAGCGTATGCTAACAAATACAGTCCTTTGACTGTTTCTGAAAATCAGATTGGGGGTTCTCTTCCACAGAACATACAAATGATTCCCCCTCAACTTGCACATCTTGTGCCAACCAAGGAGAAAGACTCTTTAGTCAACTCCTCTACTCCTAAGGTCTTTACCTCTGGAGTTAATTTGACTAGTACTCTTACTAGATCAAACAAAGGAAAACGCCTTTTGGCTAATTCTTCCAAAGATGGATTATTACCGACTCCTAGTCGGAATAATACTCATCTTCCTTCTCTCAAAATTTCTCGGTCTGAGAAAGGCAAATTACAAGTATCCAAGACTGATATTAGAGTCAAATCTCCCACGGATCTTCGTAATAAGCTTAATCAGAATTGGTTCGGTTCCACTGAGACAAGTATATTAGACCCTGATGCAGAATATGCCAAGAACTATGTGGCTCAAATTAATCAATCTTTATACACTCAGGAACCAAGAAGACAGAAGAACAAAAGACAAGTTTCTACACAGAAACTATCTTCAAATACTTCCCAATCTGTTCCTACAGATCTTCGAAAATATTTGCAAAATAAACAGAGAATTGACACTCCATCTGGCTATGACATTGCCCATATTCGCCATGAAAAGCATGGTTGTGACTTCCAACCTCGGATTGTCATCCAATGTTGTTGTTCACCAAAAAGATAATCTGTTTTCGAACGGATTCAATATGAACCAATGTTGGATGAAGATGAACCTCTTTATGCTTCTGTCAACATGACTTCCAGAAACATTGGGGGTAGCATACGGTCTGATGCTATATCAGACTCTGAAGATGGTGTTTATCTCGGCACTCGATCCAGGACCGGAGCCTTGACCAGAGCCTCTTCTTCTTCTCATCCAAGTGGCAATCCGGAGATCACAGAAGACTTCCTTGGAGAGTCTAATTTTCCAGTATTGACTCCTGTAAAAAGCCCTGGGAAAGATACTGATTCACACAGTGATGATTCAGAACAGACTGTTTCATCATCTATTCCTCGAATGATTACCACTTATATGGCAGAAAGTGATCATGAACCTTCGACTAGCAATGAGGCTCATGAACAGAGGATTTCTTCTTTAGAACAACAATTGCGAGCTATGGCAGATACATTGAGTGCTATGCACACTCTAATGCAGGCTCAACAACAGACAGCACCACCAGTGGTATTGAATACCCCTGTTGTTCCAAACCCTGAACCCTCTACTATTCCGGGGGTACAATCTAATGTCCCTGACAAACCACACCAAGTCACTCTGGAGCTGGGGGTGGTACATATGCTGCAGTCCCTCCTCCCAATTACACTCTACAAGCCACAACTCCACAATCTTCGGGAGTTGTCTCTGAAGAATTGAAGAATCTCAAAACTCAATTCGAGGCATTCAAACAGAAGAATGGTTTACAAAGATTAGGCATCAAACAGCCTTATCCGATAGAATGGAAGCAGGTATCGTATCCACCAAAATACAAACCTCCGACCATCTCTTTCTATGATGGGACAACCTCTCCAAGTCAGTTCATTAATCATTTTGAAGTAATGACTGATCAATTGCAACCAAGTGACGCCCTCCTTACTCGGGTGTTCATTGGATGTCTCAAAGGAACGGCTTATGAATGGTATAGAAGTCTCCCTGATGGGTGCATTACCTCATTTGCCGGTTTTAAGCAAATGTTTCTTGAACGATTCTACGAAGGGCTCAATGATATGACCATGTCGGCCCTCATAAGAATCAAACAGAAGAATAATGAGACCACTGAGGAATTCATTGAGAGATTCAGAAGAGAAGCCCTCAAAATGCCTCTTGGAACTCCCGATGCTGTTACGATCGACACTTGCAAGTCGAACCTCTTACCAATTATCAGTATGTGGACAGGGTCCACTCAGTTCCAAGATTGGCCTTCTTTCATTGTCAGTGCCAAGGCTGCCGAGGTCAGTGCTGAGACTTTCAAGGGTCTGGGGGTACAAATGGCTCCCAAAGAATCAAATCAGAGTGCTAGCAATAGTACTCAACCCAATAATCGCAAAGGGAAAGAAGCTCTTGAAGTCAATCTCCAAAACAGTAGTCAAGAGGTAAAGACTACCCAAGCTACTTCAGCTCCAACAAATCAACAACAGAGATCTCCTCGGCCGAAAGAAGAATATTCTTTCGATGATGACGATGTTCAGGGTATCTTTGAATGCTTACTCAAAGGTAATAAGATTCAATTGCCAGAAATTAAAAAGCCTGATGAAGCCAATAAAACAGATCATCCAAAATACTGTCCATATCATAGAATGCTGGGTCATACAATCCGGTCTTGCTATGTATTAAAAGGGAAGATTCAAGAGATGATTAAATCAGGGGCTGTGACATTAACACCCAAAGACAAAACAGTCACAGCAAATGTAATTTCAATGCAGTTCGGTGACTTCCCTCCTTTAATGGTGGAAAGTGGGATTGTTCCTATCCCCAAAGCAACTCTCGAAGTTATAAACATCCCACCAGCACAGAATGACGGACTTGTTCCTGTCACAACTAAGAAGGGAGAAATCATGTGGATTCACCCAGACTTAAAAAACAGAGTTTGAGACGTCTTCCTCTTCTCCTCGGAAGATTTCCTCATCTAAAAAGAAGTTCGGGAAGACTAAGTCATGCAATGTGACTTCTAGTTTCACACCCGATTTTTATCTAACCTCTACTTTCATCTCAGCAGAAAATTCACTTTCTACGAAGATAAAATCTGTACCTCAAATTGAAGATAGGTACAAACCTGCTTTTCATTTATACAGTTCACAATCTCGTGAATTGATGGCGAAAATGGGTTATGATCTAGCCACTGCCCCAGGTTTGAACTCAGGCAAGGGACTCCGAGCACCTTTGGCCATCACCATGAGACATAATCAATCTCGTGTTGGCCTTGGTTTTTGGAATGAAGCTTTCATCAAACATAAAAGAACCAAGAGCAAAATAAAGAATTGCAGTATGGTTTCCATAGACCTTGAACCAGAATCTGAAGTTGAAGTTCATGCTGGAACTCGCTCAGGAAAAGTATATTTGAAAGATTATGCTGAAGTTCCTGAAGAAATTTCTGACGTTCCTCCGGTTACAGCTTCAACTCCAGTCTCTACTGAAGAACCTTTAAATGTTCCTGTTGAGACAGTTCCTTCTAAACCAACAGCAGCTGACAAAGGCAAACAACAAGTCCGCTTCGACAAACCATTGAAGAAGTCATCTCCTACAGGAATTGAAAAGCCTTATAATTTTGATATATTGGCTCAACTAGCCAATACCCCAGCTAAATTATCAATCTTTGAGCTCTTACGCCTCTCTAAAGAGACTCGAGAAACTTTAAGTGAAGCACTGCTGCAAGCAGAAACCTGCTTAACTCTTCTCAAGAAGTTGGAAACAGGACCTGTTTCTCATTGCCATAATGTATTAGAATTTATTCCAAACATTACTTTTACGCAGGACGATATGCTGCTAGAGGATAATCGACATGATCGTCCTTTATGTCATACAGGATATATTGATTCTATGAAGGTTGATCGTTTACTGATTGATCCAGGATCCGCTCTCAGTATTATGCCAAAGGCTATGTTAGATGCATTGAAGATACCTGTGCATAGTCTCTCCAGCACTATCACTACCATCTTGGGATTTAATCAAGGAAAAAGTGAGCCTTTAGGCAAGATTCGCCTTAAATTTCAAATAGGCGATCTTCGTACTAAGGTTACTTTTTACATCATCGACAATCATGGTTGCTCATACAATGCTCTATTGGGAAGACCTTTCTTGCATGAACATAATGTCGTTCCTTCAACCCTTCATCAGTGCTTCAAATATGTTGATGATAATGGAGAGGTTCAAAAAGAAGTGGCAGATCTTTACCCATTCAAAGGAGTCGAAGCTTACTTCAATGACGCTCGCATGTACAAAGATGAATACTCGAAAGTCTTGCAAGCTATGGATAATGAAGATGAGATATCCAAAGTTGACACTTTTGTTATTCCTGTAAAAGGACGTATCACTCCTCCACAGTCTGTTAGATCACCCGAAGAAGGCTCACTGATAATTCCGGTCAGTGGACATACTACTTCATCATCTGCCCAGGGCTCACTGATAATTCCTGTCAGTGGACGCACTACTGCACCATCTTCCCAAGCTTCACAAAATTCGCTGATCATTCCTGTCAGTGGACTCATCACTCCCCCTCCATCTTCTCAGGCTAGATCAGATACTCTAGTCATTCCAGTCAGTGGACGCATTACTTATCCACCGTCTTCTTCAAGGGAGCTCACCTCTCCTGAGCCTTTTGTTATCGATCTTAATCGAAACAAAAATTCTAACTGTTCTTCTTCCTCCCCCTTTGTCATTAATTTGACTAAGTCTGATAAGGCTCAGCCTTCTGTTGTAAATACAGCATCTAGTATTAATGAAGCATCTCCTTTGCAGTATATTGATGTTTGTGGTTATGTACAAAGTTATTTACAATTGCTAAATAGCTTAGAGCCACTAACTATAGAGGTTGTTCAAGCTCTTCATACAGACGTATCATTAGACTCTATACAGAAATCATACTTTGTGGTCCCCAGTCGAAAGAAGGGAGAAAATCCAATATTTTTCTATAAAGGACCTCAGAATCCTCCTAACTTGGAAGAAGATGACATAAACGATGATACTGGAAGGTTACAACTGCGTCGCTACAGTCAACAATCCAAAAATATCATCAAAAATATGGGTTATGACTTTAGAACCAGTCTCAATAATGGAAAAGGAAGAAGAATGCCTGTTCGAATTCCTCCATTAAAATACGGAAGGACAAAATGTGGTTTAGGTTATATTGCTCCTACTTCTTTTATCAACATAATCCATGAAGAGTCAAAATTCAATAAAGACGAACAATCTGAATATGAACGATCTGAGTCTTCTGATTCTCTCTCTTGGGATTTTGACACGAGTGTTGGCGATCTTCATCGCTCTATTCTATCCATCAATATGGTCTCTGTTGATGGCCCACAAGAAAATAATGAAGATGAGGATGATTTTGAAATATCACTTGAATCAGAACAATGGGCTCAAAGATTAGATGATCAATGGGAATTCAGGTTCGAGCAGAGGGAACCTCCTACCGAAGATAAACTGATCCAAATTGATATTGGTGAAGAAGGTTCCCCTAAACCAATATTCATCAGTGAGAGTCTTTCAGAAATAGATAAACAAGACATGATCAAGCTTATTCGTGATTATATCGATGTCTTCGCCTGGAGCTACGAGGATATGCCAGGACTAGATCCGAAGATCGTAATGCACAAACTCAATATCATGCCAAATGCTAAACCGGTCAAACAACAACAGCGACGATTTCGTCCAGATATTATGGATGCAATTGAAGCTGAAGTCAACAAGCTTATGGCTTCTGGATTTATTAGAGAGGAACAACATCCTGAATGGGTGGCTAACATTGTTTCTGTCCTTAAAAAGACTGGCAAGATCCGAGTCTGTATAGACTTTCGCGATCTCAATACAGCTTGTCCTAAAGACGAGTTTCCTCTTCCAATTACTGATGTCATGATCGACAATACATGTGGTTTCGAACGAATGTCATTTATGGATGGGTATTCGGGATACAACCAGATCAAAATGTTTCCCGATGATGAAAAACACACTTCCTTCAGAACACCGATCGGTACATACTGTTATACGGTGATGCCGTTTGGTCTCAAGAATGCAGGAGCAACATATCAGCGAGCAATGAGCACTATATTTCGCGAACATCTCCGAAAAATAGTCGAATGCTATGTTGATGATATTGCAGTCAAAAGTCGACGAAAGGAGGATCATATCCAAGATTTGAAGACTATCTTTGATTTAATGCGTCAGCATCAACTTAAAATGAACCCTACTAAGTCCTTCATGGGCGTCTCTAGTGGTAAATTTCTCGGCTTCGTCATTACCGCTAAAGGTATACACGTTGATCCCGAGAAGATCAAAGCCATCCAAGAGATGCGTCCTCCACGCACCTTAAAAGAGCTACGAGGATTTCAAGGAAGAGTTGCTTATATCAGGAGATTCATTTCCAACTTATCAGGACGCTGTAGACCATTCAACAAACTTCTGAAGAAAGGTGTATCTTTCATCTGGAACGAAGAATGTCAAAAAGCATTTGATGACATCAAATAGTACCTCATGAACCCTCCAGTTTTGGTACCTCCCGTCTCGGGAATACCATTTCTTCTATATGTTCGAGCTATGGATCATTCTCTTGGTGCATTACTCGCCCAGAAAAATAAAGATGATCATGAACAGGCCATTTATTATCTCAGTCGCACAATGACAGGCGCTGAACCGCGTTATTCTCCAATCGAGAAAGAATGCCTAGCATTAATGTTTGCTGTTTAGAAAATGCGACATTATATTATCGGTCAAACAATTCATGTCATTTCCAGAGTGAATCCCATCAGGATTATAATGAAGAAACCTGGTATTCTCAACTCCAGACTAGCTAATTGGGGAATCTTGTTAGCCCAATATGACATGCATTATATTCCTCAGAAGTCAGTTAAAGGACAGACTCTTGCTGATTTTCTAGCAGCTCATGCAGTCCCAGAAGATTCTAAATTATATGATGAGATTCCCGATGAAGTTCTGGATTCAAATCTGGTTTCTGAAGAAGTTCCTACCTGGCGTCTATTCTTTGATGGAGCATCTAGAATAGGTCCTAACGGCGATATTGTCGCCGGAGTTGGAATTGTTCTTGTATCCCCAGAGGGATTAACTATTCAGAGGGCTTATTCTCTGGATCAATCATGTTCAAATAATGTTGCAGAATACAATGCGTTGCTCATTGGTCTTCAACTCGCTAAACATCTGGATGTTCAATATTTAGAAGTTTATGGAGACTCTAAGCTTATCATTAATCAGATCAGAGGAACGTATGAAGTTCGTCATCAAGATTTGATACCTTATCATCGAACAGCACTCTCTATGGCCTCCTCCTTTGAAGGTTTCTTTATTGAACATGTTCGACGAGCCTATAATACAGAAGATGATGCTTTGGCTAATCTTGCTGCTGTATTAGCCATACCAATCAGACGTCAGCAAGTGATAGTGGTTTATAACCGAGAACTATTCTGCGTCGAAAATAATCTGGCTTTTGCTTTTCCCCATAATCCAGATGAAGATTCTCTCAACTTTGATGCTGAATTAAAATTTGACAAAGTGTCATTGTCTTCTTCCGATTCTACTATGGAATATGTCTTTTCCAACAAAATAGACACCGTAACTGAAGACTGGAGACGTCCGTTTCTAGACTTTGTGTTGTATGACATACTTCCTGATAACCCGAGTGAAGCAGCATCTATCCGGCGTCGGTCTCTCAGGTTCTATTATAATCATACTACGAAGACACTATATCGTCGAGCCTATGATGGCCTTCTCCTTCGATGCATCGCTGGTGAAGAAGCACAACAGATAATCTGTGAAGCACATGATGGCGTCTGCGGAGCTCACCAGCCAGGTCCAAAACTTCAAGATCGTATCCGACGTATGGGTTATTATTGGCCCACGATGGTAGCTGATACCATTCAATATGCTCGGAAATGTAAAGCCTGTCAAATTCATGCAGACTTTATCCATCAACCATCAGAGTTCTTACACCCAACAGCGGCATCATGGCCCTATGAAGCTTGCGGCATGGACGTCATCGGTCCTATCAATCCACCATCATCAAAAGGACATCGGTTTATTCTAGCAATAACTGATTACTTTTCTAAATGGGCTGAAGCAATCCCGTTATCTGAAGTCAAGACTTCTAATGTTATCAACTTTGTCAAACATCATGTCATCTATCGATTTGGTGTTCCTCGGCGCATTATCCATGATAATGGACCACAATTCGTCAGCCAGAAATTTACTCGATTCTGTGATGATCATCGGATTAATAATCTGGCTTCTACAGCATATAATCCAGCAGCCAATGGACTAGCAGAGGCTTTCAACAAAACAATCATCAAACTCTTGAAAAAGTTCGTTTCTTCCAACAAACGTAACTGGAGTGAAAAGCTTGGTGAATGTTTATGGGCTTATCGTACCACAGTTCGCAATGCGACCGGATGTACACCTTTCTCTTTGGTATATGGGTGTGAAGCTGTTCTTCCCTTAGAGATTCAAATTCCTTCTTTAAGGATAGCAATCGCTAATGAACTCACTGCAGAGAACAATGATCGTCTTCGACTTCAAGAGTTGGAAGCTCTAGATGAAAAACGATTGTATGCGCAACAAAATATCGAGCTGTATCAAGCCCGAATCTCAAAAGCTTTTAATCGGAAAGTCAAAGTCAGAACATATCAAAAGGGAGAATTGGTCCTTACTGTCAGACGTCCGATGACCATGACACATATGAGCAAAGGCAAATTTGACGCGAAATGGGAAGGCCCATTCGTAGTAAACAAAGTCTTCTCTAATGGAGCATATCAGCTTGCCTCTATGGACGGGAAAATCACAATGATGCCTATCAATGGCAAATTCTTAAAGAAATATTATGTATAAATAATATTTTCATTACTCCCCGGCAAGTGTAAAATCAAAAATTTATTTCTCTCTACAAAAGCTATTTCGATGTCATTTTCCCCAGTGGAAACTGATATTCTACCATGTATCCCAGAGAATTTGATATTTTGTCTTATTAGATTCCCAGTGGATTTAATAAAGATCTTGTATAGAAAATCATGTCCATATCACCGCTGAATTTTCTATCTCAGAAAATGATATCTCGTCCTTTTGATTTCTGAGTCTAAAAGATCAGTGAATAAAGGCAAAATAATATACAGCAGGAAGGATACATCATAAACAAAGTTTCCTTAAACAAAGTTTATTTGAGACAAATTCTTCAAGAAGTACATCATCATGGAAGATCACTAGTATCCCTTTCATACTTGGGACGAGGACCACATACATAATTAGCAAAAGAATTGAATACATCATTTCCTGACCGCATCAAGAACTGACAGGCAGTCAGCCTCAGTGCTTCTTCTTCAGCAGCTTCCTTTGGAGTCATGGTTGCAAAAGATGAAAGTCAAAAATTGAATTCTTTCGGTTTATAGAATAGAGCTTGCTGGCTGTTCATATTCTTCTATTAGATTCAATCAATCTCGAAAAATGAAGAGTCATCATGACATTTAATGAACTCATGCCAGCGTGTCAGGACTCATTCCCACTTTCTGTTCAAAGTAATTTCGAACTTTTGAAACTCATAAAGTTCGAAAACTTTGAAGGGGGTCTTGTAGGATGTGGAAAATTATGACACGCTGTCATTTTTCATCCATATGCTTAAAGACAGATGTCAGTTGAAGCCATACGCTCATTCAAAAGCCATACGCTCAGTAAATATTTTATTATTTACTGAAGTGACAGCACAGCATATGTTTAAAATGAGGAATGAATCTGACACTTCATCTTTCGTGCAAAGACAGCTGTCACGAGAAAAGTAACCGTCGTATAAGTTTTCGAAGAGTCGGTTTTGTCTTTTACGAGGACAACTCAGCAGCCTTCATAAATGCAAAAGCCATCATTCCTGTCAGTTTTGACAGTCTGTCAGCCGTCAAATCTGCAGTCACGACGCTCGAGAAGATTTTGTCAGTTATGGGAAGATATGGTGTACCAAAGAAGATTGATGATAGCCACGTGGCCACTTCTCCAGTGAGCGTATCAACCTCACATGACTCCTTCTTCACATAGTCAAGTGAGCGTATGGACCTCACATGATTCCTTGCTAAATAAGCGAGCGTATGACCTCACATGACTCCTTGTCCACAAAGTGAGCGTATGGATTTCCTATGGCACTACGCTGTCCAAGTCAGCGTATAAACTCTTCTTCAACGAGGCAGCGTATTACAGCAACCATAACCAGGATTACAGTCAACACACGTTCTCACGTGTCCTGTACCAGTTATCCACTTCTCTAGAAGTTATGCAACGTGGCATCCAGGCCATCAATCTCTCCTGAACATGCTCCACTACTTTCAACCGCACGCTAATGTGTCTCCATCAGAATTTGCCACGCGTCCCTGCAGTTATGCACACGTCAAGTAACTACCTGAGCGTATGCTTAAGGACAGTTATCCTGAACTCTATAAAAAAGAGTTTCTTCACATTCATCAGGGACTACAAGTCATTTTCAGAGAGAACAGAGAGATTGCCAAGTTGCTGTCCAAGTTCTTCGAAGTTCGAGTTTTCTTCATCGCATCGTCCAAGGGATAAAGTAATCGTCTTCTAGATTAGATTCCTACAGTTGTAATTTTCTCAGATACAAAATAAATAAAGTGAATTTATTTATGGAAAACACGATCGACTCGGTCGATCCCGACCTATCGGTCCCGACCGAATCGATAGCGACAGTGTTCCTTTCTCGCGCACCCCGTGGACAAGTATGGGGCACGATGTAGGGACGGGGCACTACACCATAACCAACTAAGAAAAAGTTTTGTCCTCGAAACTTAAAATAGAATCTACCTCTACGAGAACAATGAAGTGAACTTTTCCTTCATTTCTGACTCAAGCTCCCACGTCGACTCTTCGACCGAGTGGTTCCTCCAGAGGACGCGGACGAGGGGAATAGCACGATTGCGGAGAAGTTTATCCTTGCGCTCCAAGATTTGTACTGGCTCTTCGACATATGACAAGTCCGCCTTCAGGTCCAGCTTACCCAAATCCACAACATGGCTCAGATCATGCACGTACTTCTGCAATTACGATATATAGAAAACGTTATGTACTACTGAAAACGCAGGAGGCAAGGCGATTTGGTAAGCTACCGGGGCGACTCGTTTCAATATTTCGAACGGGCCAACAAATCTTGGGCTCAATTTCCCCTTCGTACCGAACCTGGAAACTCCCCGCATGGGCATGACTTTCAAGAATATATGGTCGCCTTCCGAGAACTCGAGGGGGCGTCGGTGCGTGTCGGCATAGCTTTTCTGCCGGCTTTGTGCTATCTTCAATCTCTCTCGTATTAACTTGACCTTCAGCACGGTCTGCTCCACCAGCTCCGGACCAAGTATCTGTCGTTCCCCGACTTCATCCCAGCAAATGGGCAATCTGTACTTTCGGCCGTACAAAGCTTCATACGGCGCCATTTGGATGCTGGACTGATAGCTGTTGTTGTATGCAAACTCGGCCAGCGGTAGATGGACGTCCCAACTTGACTTCAAGTCGATCGCACAGAGTCGTAACATGTTTTCGAGAATTTGGTTCACCCGTTCTGTTTGGCCGTCAGTCTGAGGATGATAAGCTGAGCTGAACTTCAACTTGGTCCCCAGTGCTGAATGAAGACTACTCCAGAAGTGCGCTACGAACCGTCCATTCCGATCAGAGATGATAGAAACTGGGACCCCGTGCAGCCGAACTATTTCATCAAGGTATATCTGAGCAAGGCGGTCGACGCTCCAAGTAACTTTGATAGCGATAAAGTGCGCTGACTTGGTTAGTCGATCGACGATGACCCAGACGGTGTCGTTTTCCCGCGACGTCCTCGGCAAGCCAACAACGAAGTCCATAGTAATGTGATCCCATTTCCAATCTGGAATGGCGAGGTTCTGCATCTCCCCGCCCGGTCGCTGGTGCTCGGCTTTGACTTGCTGACAGGCCATACATTTTGACACAAAGAGCGCTACGTCCCTCTTCATGCAGTGCCACCAAACGACAACGCGGAGGTCCTTATACATCTTGGTGCTGCCATGATGCAAGGAATATTTTGCATAATGCGCCTCCGATATTATCTCCTTTCTAAGTTCTGCGTCGTCCGGTACGCATAGCCGTCCTTTCACGCGCAACACTCCCGACTCGTCCTCTGCAAAGTCGAACGCTTTCCCTGTCGATATCAGCTTTCGCATCTTCTCCAGGTTTGGGTCGTCCTTCTGTGCGGACTTGATCCTCTCCAGTAGGCTTGGTTCCACCCGCAGTTGTGCTAGTTTCACGTCTCTGAAACGAACTCGGAGTTCAATGCCCATTCCTTCCAAGTTACGCAGCAGTCGATCGTTGATGCATAATGAAGCTAAGTACTTCCGGCTCAGCGCATCCGCTACCACATTTCCCTTGCCCGGCATGTAGTCGATTGATAAGTCATAGTCTTTGATTAGTTCGAGCCATCGCCTCTGCCGCAAATTCAGTTCTTTTTGGGTGAAGAGATACTTGAGGCTTTTGTGGTCCGTATAAATCCTGCACGCCACACCATAGAGATAGTGATGCCACAGCTTCAATGCGAACACAATTGCTGCTAGTTCTAGGTCGTACGTGGGGTAGTTCTTCTCGTGCGGCTTCAACTGCCGGAAAGCAAAAGATATCACCTTATCCCGCTGCATAAGCACACACCCCAAGCCCTGGCCAGAAGCATCGCTGAAGATTTGAAATCCCTCCGTCCCTTCAGGAAGAGCAAGTATCGGGGCCGAAACGAGCCGTTGTTTGAGCTCCTGGAAGAAAGCTTCACAGTCGTCTGACCACTTGAATGCGACTCCTTTCTGGGTGAGGCGAGTCAACGACGATGCAATCTTCGCGAAGTCCTTCACGAAGCGTCGGTAGTATCCCGCCAAGCCTAGGAAGCTTCGAATTTCGCTAACTGATGGGGCCATTTCCAATCAGCAACTGCCTCGACTTTCTTCGGATCGACTGCGATGCCCGTGGCGGAGATGATGTGCCCAAGGAATGAGACGATGTTCAGCCAGAATTCGCACTTGCTCATCTTTGCGTACAACTGATTCTCTCAGAGGGTTTGGAGTACCGTTCGCAGATGCTCTGCATGTTGCGCTCGATCCTTCGAGTAGACGAGAATGTCGTCGATGAAGACTACTACGAACTTGTCAACGAACGGACGGAACACCCGATTCATTAGATCCATGAAGACGGCAGGGGCGTTCTTCAGACCGAACGGCATTACCAAGAACTCGTAGTGGCCATAGCGAGTGCGGAAGGCAGACTTCGGTACGTCATCTGGCTTGACTTTGAGTTGGTGATAACCCGATCGTAGATCAATCTTCGAAAATACTGTTGCACCTTGGAGCTGGTCGAACAAATCATCGATACGGGACAGGGGATATTTGTTCCGGACGGTGGCTTTGTTCAATTCCCGATAGTCGATGCAGAGCCGCATCGATCCATCCTTCATCTTCACGAATAGCATGGGCGTACCCCACGGCGAGACACTCGGATGGATAAACCCTCTGTCGAGTAATTTTTGTAGTTGTGCCTTTAGTTCCTTCAGTTCTGCAGGGGCCATTCTGTACGGAACCTTCGAGATCGGCCGGGTATCGGAGAATGTGTCGATGGTGAACTCTATTTCTCGATCGGGCGGCATGCCGGGTAGCTCGTCCGGGAACACGTCTGGGAATTCTGCCACAACGTCGGTCTGACCCACGTTTGCACCATCCTGTCGCATGTCTCGAACGGAAGCTAGATAGCCTTCGCACCCGGAATGCAGCATCCGTCGAGCAGATATTGCGGAGATCACCATGCAGGTCGGCGACGCCTCACCACACGAGTAGCAGAATTCAGGCACTCCAGGCATGCGGAATGTGACCTTGTTTTCAGCGCAGTCTATGGTTGCGTTGCACGGCCCAAGCCAATCCATTCCCAGAATGATGTCAAAGTCCTTCATGTCTAGAACTATCACATCTAGACCGATCTTTTGACCGCCGATATAGATAATTCCGCCGGCGCAAGCTAAGTTTGTAAGAATTGGTGTGCCCGAAGGTGTGCTTACGCTAAGGTCGAGATCTAATGATATTACAGGAAATTTGTGCTCGACGGCAAAGTCCGCCGATATAAAACTATGCGAAGCGCCTGAATCAAATAACACACGAGCAGGCACATTATTGAATTTTAGTATACCTGACACTACTGTATCTGATGCCAGCGCTTCGTCTCGAGTCATGGCGTAGACGCGGCCCTGAGTGTTGGGGCGACGGTCTCGGCCATTTTACGGTACGGGTTGAGTGGGCGGAGGAGGTCGAGGCGCCTGTCCTCGATTCTCTTGACGGTGTTGTTGTGGCGGGGCGTTACGATTCCAATTCTGGGGGCAATCTCATTTTTGGTGGTTCCTTGCTCCGCAATTGAAGCACCCTCCTTCGAGGACATGACAATCGTTGGCATGATGACCGAAGTTTTGACATTTGGCACAAGAAAATGGTGGGGTTCGTCCCTGGTTGCCGCCATGGTTTGGACGCTTTGATGTGTAATTGTTGCCTCCCGTATAGCTAGGACATTTGTGATTGGAGTGGCGCACAACGTCGTCAGCACCGGAAGGATGCAGATTCTCAAGGCGGAGAGCGTGATTCAGAGCCTCGCCCATGGTCTTATACTCCGGGACCCCGACATGCGCACCGATAGAGTGTCGCAGACCCACTTCGAACCGTCGCATACGGCACTCTTCAGTAGACAGAAACTGACCAGCAAACTTAGACAACTTGTTGAATTCTGCGGCGTACTGTTCCACTGTCCGGCTCCCTTGCTTCAACTGCATGAATTCATTTTCCTTCGCTTGACGAACGGCTGATGGAAGGTACTAGACTTCAAAAGCTTTGCGGAACGTGGCCCAAGAGATCGGCGCGGTGGTGTTGTCCAGTCGGATCGCTCGCTTGCGCATGGCCCACCAGTCGTGCGCGTTCAACCGTAGTTGAAGTTGTGCGCAGGCGACTTGCTTTGATTCTTCAATGCCGAGAAGTTCGAAGTGATCTTCCAGCTCTTCCAACTAGTCGATTGCCATGGAAGGACCCTCGGTACCACTAAAGGAAGTGCGACACGCCTTCTTGAATTCGGACACTTCAAAGTTGTACTTTTTCGGTGCCGCTGGTTGACGCTCGAGCTCCGTCGTGTCGACTTCAATGGGTTGGATCGTCGGCACGGTGGCAGCAGGTGCGGTGACGGTAGGCGCAGTCGCAGAATTTCTGTTGGCCGCCATTGTCTGGACGATCTGCTGCAGGGTATCCAACTGCTTTTGTTGAAGTTTGGCATGTGCGTCGAAACGAGCTTCGAAGCGAGCTTCGAACTGTGCATGTCGTTCCTCCGTCTGTTGATGTCGGTTCTCGGACTGGTTCCGTTGCGCCTCCATCATGCGCAGCATCCTTTCGATGGTATCGTTAGAAGGTCCGCCCCGCGAACGATGCGAACTACTAGAGCCGCTAGAAGCGCTCTGCTCTCGCTCGGCCATGGGTTCTGTCACTTCTGCGATACGAAGGCAAACACATCAGTCACAAAATATTACAGACTCATTGTATGGAACAACTTATCTCATCGATACGAGGTCAAAGGATGTAAAGCCGTGCTCTGATACCATTATGTCACGCCCCGATTCCGTAGAATCGATAGTCGTCCCCGGGCGTGATGCCGTGCGAACCTAAGTTGCGATCGCACAAGGCATAGTCATAAGGTTATCCGAAACACACGTCAAGTTAGAGTACGCAGAAAAATTGATTGACACAATTGAAATAGAAGTAGACTTTTCATTGATAATAAAACTTCATTTACATTGACTTCATTACATTCATTGCTGCACGGGCTACCACATGACTCGACTTACAAAACGAACATCGATGAGATAGTCGTTCCATACATTACATCCCTTTTTACAAGCAAAATAGTTACACTTTCCACCTGCGATCAAGGGAAGCCGAGCCACCATTGGTCTTCTTTTGTACTGAATGCGGAGTCTTCAAAAGGAATTCAGAAACAAGCCTTTACACGGACGAGGCTTCAAAAGTGTCCATGCCGCCTTGAGATTTAAGTGGCACGCCCTTCGGGATTTGGGGTACCTGCGTAGAGAGCGAGGATCAGTACATTACACTTTGTACTGGTGCGTGGCAAATTGTTACGCCCCAGAACCAGAACACTGGAGAGCGGGGGCAGACATAGCCAGCTACGTATAACGGAATAGAATCCACGCCGCTATACGGTCACGGCTGTCTAGATATATGAGGGTTTCACTATAATCTATCAGTCTCTTAAGGTCATAAAATAGCCTATTGTCTCAATCTCAACCAACTAATAATAGTTACAAGATGTCAGACCACCAAATACACAATAGTAAGGCGTCTCATATATTACATATTCAGAATGATCATGAAGCTAGTCGTTACAAAATTTGAGGACTAGCAAGAGTTCAGTCATACATGATCAACCCCCGGGGTTTGTCAATCATGTTACAGCCCGTAGGCAGACAATAAGTAAAAGCTACAATCGAGCTAACACTTGCTCGTCGGCTAAACGCCTCAAAAGAATAATTTACAATATTACAGTGGGAGAACAAAAAGAAACCCACTCGATGTCCTGGTTACGCCTGGTGATCACCATCGGGCTGGAAAGCAGGGAGATCCTTTGGTGCTGCTCCGGTATCTGGCCATACAAAACCAGCTGGGTCAGACCCCAGAAAGAGCAAGTGCCACAAAGGAGGCTTCACTTAAGGACTAAAACCAACAAATCATTAGCATTCAACATGTAAGAACACAATAAGTAACACAGATTGGGGTTTGTGCACTACCAATGCACTTATCCCAATCAGAGAAAATAACTAAGTGAAGCATCATTGACATAAGACAACTGGAGAATCATGCTAAATAAAATATAGCTGGGCAGTATATGAAGAGAAGAAGAAGGTACTATTCCGGAAGCCAGGTTACAATCCTTAAACCAAACAAGGACCGAGATTGTAACCCTTCGCCTGAACAAAACTTAGTCTCTGATCATTTATTGCTAAAGGTGACAATCATTAAGGTGAAAATGAGAGAGTACAATGATAAAAGTGACAATGAAGAGTACAATACGCTAGAGGGACAATAGAGTACAATCATTATAGTAACAATCTGGAGTGACAGTCATTCAATCATTCTGGTACAATCTTTCAATCAATCACTTCTAGACAATACTATACTGGACTAGACTCCGTCCAATCAATCACGGCCAATCATTGCCTACGGCTTTCTATATTAACTAACTAGGATTATCACAATCCTAGTTACTAGCAAGATGCAATGAGATGCTCCAAGTAGTCACAGGCCCTGCAGCTATCCAGATTATCCAGGTGAATATTATAGTGACAATTTAGAGAGTTCAATCATTAAAGTGGCAATCAGAGAGAGAACAATACACTGGAGTGACAATAGAGTTCAATCATTAAAGTGACAATGGAGGGTACCCCACATGACAGTGGGCTAGAAATGTGCCCTACTCGTCGGCAGGCTACAAGTCCAAACATTTGCGGCCGGGATAACAGGATCGCCTGTAACTGGGGAACATCTCTTCATGACTAGTGAATTATTCTAGCCATTAACCTTAGTTTATTTTAATATGTACCCCTGACCGTGGTACTCAGGGATCCATGTCCTAGACATGATGCAAGACACACTGGTTCATTTATCAATATATTCACAAGTCACCCACGGTGTCCAGGTCAATATTATATTATCATGTCAATAGAGCCGTCGCAACGGCGCTCAATAAACTATGCCATTCACTTATTTGGAGTGCACCACCACGGGTCACTATCAAGTTGTGCACAGAATTCAATACATCAACCAGGCTATGCTCATATTATGCTCGTATCAATGTCGTGTCAAAAAGGTGTAAGGATATAAACAGAAAATACCATGCACTAAAAGAAGATGAAATAAAACATAATACAAATAGGTGCCAAGACTAGACTGCGCTGGGCAGCCAGGGTCAGGTTGCGCCAGCACAAGGAGTGCCAAGTTGCGCTGGAACGTGTCACGACCCGCACCCTGATTAGGGGCACGAGTACGTGGATACGTCCAGCCTACGCCGCAGAATCGGCGGTAGAACGCTGTATATAGGGTCTGTAAATACTACGACTAAAACAGATAAATGTACCTGTACAGTATATACTCTCCGAATGGAGGTGACATAGCAATACAGTCTCAATCACAAATACAAAACTAAGGTAGATAGCATGGAAAGGAAATATGATAGATAAAAGCAGGAAATGAGTCCAAGATCCACACAAGTCCAGAGCTATACATAAACGACCCAGAGTCACAGAAAATATATATAACTACTACAAACTGAAATTGCTAGCTGGCTCGCAGGCCAGGCAAACCTAACTAGCTATACTACTCAGGGTGAGCAAAGTCTAGTGGCTCTACTAATAAGCCACAGTCCGGGTCTACTCCATCAGACTCGATCCCATAATAGGTCAGGCAATCTGCCTCAGAATCATCTGTAATATGTCAACGGTATTCTGTCAGAAAAATGAGCAAGTACAAACACCAACAACAGTTCCATATGAATTGATAAATTCTATAAGAGACAGTGTAATAAAATACAAGACAAAGATATGTGAAATACAGGGTAACCCTTCTTCCGAGTAGAAAATGTATAATAGATGTGAGTACTGAATAGGACGACAATATATTTGTAGGATTGCTTAGGAACTATTCGGAAGCCGAGTTACAACCCTTAAACCAAACAAGGACCGGGGTTGTAACCCTTCTCCCGAACAGAACTTAGCCTCCTAGGATAAATAAATATAAAAATGTGACTTGAATTATTAGAGCGCTATGTGATCGGCTAGGAAATTATGGTAGGATTATCCACTTGGTCTGACAATCACATAAAAATCTGTAAGGGTCATGCCGGCCAACCTGGATAATATAGACATGGGGTATCTGCTACACCCTACGTGAAGTGAGGGCGGCACTAGAAAAATAGTGACATGGAGGCTTTGATCACATAACCCCTAATAATTCCCCCATCCCCGAATAGTATCATGGATCCGGACATGACACGTCATGACACGAATTCAAAAGCAGGTGATCAGCCCACTCCCAAATCAATGTCTATATAAGTACATGAAACATGGATATCACACACCAATATACCAAGGAAAATCCGGGAATAACATCTCATGATAGGATCCGACGTATACTAGTCCGTGAACTATCGTGTCGAGAATCAAGTAAGACACTACAACTGAATCGGATATAGTAGATATCAAGACAATGAAAACTATCAGTGAATGTACTCGCCTGTGGTCCTGAGCTGAAAAGGTGAACAGACGCTCAGAGTAAATCACAGACCTAAAATGAGATACTATGAGTTAAACAGGGTTTTATACTGAAAAAGAAAACTAATTTAAGTCATGAATGCAAGTCTAAGTCAAAACTAGGTCAATCTAGGTCAAACTGAGTCGTACTAGGTCAAACTAGGTCATACTGGGTCATACTGGTTCATACTAGGTCATACCAGGTCACGGAGAGTTAATCCAAGTCAAACTAGGTCAAACGGGGTCAAAGGTTAACTTACAGTTGACTTTTGGTCAACTGGTCAACCCTGGTCAGCTCTGGTCAACTCTAGTCAACCCTGGGTCAACCCTAGGTCAAACTAGTCAAATGTTGACTACCTGTTGACTTTCAGTCAACTGGTCAACTCTGGTTTGGTTTCGGTCAATTCTAGTCACTTATAGGCTAAGTTTGACTTTCGGTTGACTTTTGTTGACTTTTGGTCAAAATGGTCAACCGAGGTCAAAACTAGTCTAAGGACACTAATCCTAACCATTACCAACCAAGAGAACCTAATTCTAACTATATCTTAGAAGTTAAACTCAATATCTTAACTATACCCTATTACCTACATTTATCCTTACCAAGGTAATCCCGATACCTTGCCCATTACAAAGGAAACCCCACTAATACTCAAGATACTAGCCTAGGCTCCTTAGGGCAGCTAGATACTATCCTATCTAGGGTTTACCAACCAAGAAATCTAGGGTTCTTGGGCATCAAAACTATTTTTTCTAATATGTTACTCTCCTACACATTACCTTAAGGTAATATTGAGATATCAAGATACCACATCTAACATAACTCATTCTTCTAAACCACACTCACTCTCCCTCACAAACATCATCTATCTAACCCCCATCTAACTTAGAATGCTACTTCTAAAATAACTTCTCAAAAACTAACTCAAACATCTACCACTACCCTCAAGATAACATAACATGGCATACTTTCTAACATTGACAAACCTTATTTTCTACCACTATAAATACTACCTTACTAACCACCTAACACACTAAAAACACTCTCTAACTTAGGGGTTTCGTAGTACTAATTGTGGTTGATAAGTGTGGGTAGGTATTTGGGATAAGGTGGGTCAAAAGGGGATGTTTCGAGACGACAAAAACCCCAAAAAACCATCATGCACTGCTTCTGCTTACTGCTTTTTCCTGTTTACTGCTTATTGCTTACTACTTACTGCTTACTGCTTTTTTCTGCTGCTTTCCTGCTCATTCTCTCACTCTCTAACCATCTAACCACACACACAAACACATATACCAAATCCACCACCCTTCTCTTCTAACACACCTACACACATCTATATACAAAACACACTACCACTCAACCAAAACACAAATCACTCAACAAACTACACTAGCCTCAAGTCAAATAGGATGGCATGATCCTTCCAACTCTCTCACCTTCACAACCCACACACACTACACTACCATCTATACAACATCAAACACACACTAACACATATCCTTTATCAATCTCACTTCTCTTCACTAACCACACACATCCTTATCTCATTCAAACACACACACTATACGAACATATATTACATAACAATAATATATATATATATATATATATATATATATATATATATATATATATATATATATATATACACATATATGTACTATATCATACATATTCTTGACGATCTATGATACCTACATTCACATGATATCCATACTAGGCTCATAGGTTACACAAAATACCTACGTCGCATAGTCACTCTTCTACTTAAAATCAATACTGTACCAATTGGGCCTTCACTAAATTCTAGAATTAAAGTATGTTATAGCTCTTCGTGTTAACTTTCCGAAACTTCAAACGGATCGCATTTTCGTGTCCGAAAGCTCCCGAAATCGCAAAAACACCGAAACGCGTTCATCTTTCGTACAACTGACACTCAAATAATTCTACAGAAAGTTATATAATGAATTTGGCTTATTAAAATATATATTTGGAAATCTAACTTCGATACGCTTCTTTTAAAAAAAACGGAAGGTTAATTGGAATTATGAGCTAAAAGTTATGACATTTCTAAGTTGTTCTAGCTACTAAAAACGTGGATAAAAATTATGACGAATTTGGGTTGTTTGGACAAAAAATACATGTAGGCCAAAATACTTGGATACCAACATAGCTATCTAAATAAAACTTATTCTAACCATCCTAAATAAGATCAATCCACTCTCTAAAAATATAAATCTGAGATTAAAATACTAATTAATCATTCCTACAATATATATATGCATACAAGTGTCCAAAATAGGGGTTTTTCCCACTAGGACACAACCACAACACAAAGGACACTCCTATGACCTCCAAATGGACACGAAATGGACACAAATGGAGATACAACCATGGGGGTCATTCCTATGGGTTCAAATATTCCTATATGCATGTAGGGATGGATTAGAGAAGAGATTATACCTTCCGGTAGAGAGTTTCAAAGGAAAAAGCCTTCCGACTCGACACCGACATGTAGAGATTCCAAAAGGACACGAACGAGCTCCGAATCCTCTCAAACTTGGCAAGCACCCTCTAACTATGGAGTAGAGGAGAAGAGAAGAAGATTTGGTGGAAGAAATGGTGGATTTGGAGATGAAATCAATGGAGTTGTTCTCTAAAAATTTGGGGAAGAACAAGAGAGAGAAAATGGATGGATAAAATAAAATGGAAGAGATGGTGACTCACTCCTTATCCCCCCCATAGGTGGCTGCCCAAAAAGGGTGAGGTGTCCCCATTTTGAATGTCCAAAATGCCCTCCACTAATCTATTTGATTTAAATTAAGAATGGGTTAAAGGTTGAGGTCAAATTAGTCTAGTTTTAAGTCTCTAATTAAACTAAACCTATCCATAAATAATTAGTCTAACTACTAACTAAAATTAATATCATGTGGACTAAAATTAATATCATGTGGGCCATGTCTAACTAGTGTGTGGGTCCCACTAGAGTCAAACTACCCTCCCGGGTCCCCGTTTCAAGTCGGATTGAGTTGAAATTCGAACCCGACTCAAATAACCCCAAAACAATATCATAAATAATAAAATAAATTTCAACCCCAAAATAATATCATAAATAATAAAATAAATTTTAAAAATATTCAAAAATGCAAAATGACAAAAATACCCCTGTTTCTGAAAACTGGGGGTGACAGAACACAAGGGAGCAAGGGGCGCCAAGGTCAAGGGGCGCAGGCTATTAGGTGGCGCCAGGCTGGGTTGCGCTGGGAGGGGGCAAGATGGACTGCGCCAAGCTGGGTTGCGCCAGGGCGGATTGCGCCAGGGCGGATTGTGCCAGGGTGGATTGCGACAAGGGTGGATTGCGCTAGGGCGAACTGCGCTAGGGCGAACTGCGCCAAGCTGGGTTGCGCTAGGGCGAACTGCGCCAGCTAAAGAGCGCTGGGCTAGACTGGATGAGTGGCGCCAGCGCTAAAGAGCGCTGGGCTAGCTGGATTGCGCTCGGGACAGGGGGTCTTCTTCCCCAAAGCTGAGAGCAAATGGCCATGGAATTCAAAACTTCAAAAGACCATATCTAGGTCAAATCTCAATGAAAATCCACTTTGCAAAGGTCTAAGTTGTGTAAAATTAAATTCTCTTCAACATGGAACAATCAAAACATAAAAATGAACAAGTCACATAGATCAAAACCACCAAAATCCGAAAATACTTTAATCCTAAATCTACAAAATTCTAAGCTCCAAATGGAGAAAACCCAAGTTCTAATGTTGCTTAAAATAAGCTAATAAAGCTATTAGACAAATAAAATATAGCCCTCAAGTGATAGCAAGATGCAACTTGCCTAGATTGGTGGTGTGTTAATGGTGGAGAGGAAAGAGTAACGAGGAAGAAGATGAAGAAAATAAATGAGGAGAGAGAGAGGGAATTTGATATTTATGGTAGGGTGGTGGTTCTCCATGTCAAACCCAAAATAAACCATGCCAAGATAAACCAAGGTGAACCAAGTCAAGGCCAATAAACTCTCTCTCTAGTAATTTAAACCAAAATAAATCATGAAATAAACCAAGCCTATCAATGCCAATAAAACTAAGTCAATACAAAATAAACCAAGATAACTAATCATGACTAAATAAAATATGGGTCCAAAACACGTATACGTACACTAAATATGTATCACAAATTTGGGACATTACATCCTACCCACCTTAAAAGAATTCCGTCCTCGAAATTTAATCAAGAGGCTAGAGATGTAAGGGAAAGCTATTCTATCATAGGCAATCTACCACTACCAATCAATCATACAATCATTCATGCAAGCAAGGATTCAAAGCGTAAGGCATAAGGAAGATATTACACCTTACGAGTCAAACCAGCCGGGATGACCTGATCAGATATCATCCTCATGCTCCCAAGTTTGACTCTCCCAAAGAGGGATGACTCTAAGCAATACGGACTGAACTGATAGTCTTGCGCTTGAGGTCTCTCTCTTTGGTCAAACATGGATACAGGCCTCTCCCCATACGAAAAGGTTGGTACCAATAACCAGTTTCGAATGACCTAGGATATGGCTCGGGTCCGGGATGTTTTGTCGCAATTAGGATACATGAAATACGTCATCCACCCCGCATAATGACGGTAGAAAAGCAAGATGAGAGGACACATATACCTCTCGGCCAATTCTGAACCTGAGCCTGGGCTAGGGCAAACTGCCACGGGTTCTGTTGCTGGAAAGTCTGGGCCTGAGTCGGTAATGGCCTCGGGAACGGGAACTGCTGTTGCTGGTGAACTGGAGCTGGTGCTGGTGCTCTAACCGAGGGACTAGATACTATCGATGCTGAATCAACTCTGAATGGGCAGGACCCCACCCTATGGTCTGGTGCTCCACATAATAAACATAATCCCAACGTCTTACGACACTCCGATTCCACGTGTCCAGGCTTTCCACAATAAGAACAGCCCACGGCGGAAGACTGCGCTTGCTTCTGTTTCTGCTGAGAGTACGTCAGGGTTGAGTGCTGGTCCGACGTAACTGAAGCTGCTTGCCTCGGAGCTCCAATAGTTAAAGTCCTAGCTGTTGGGGTGGTGCCGATGACTGGTTCATTTGACTATAGGACCGCTTCCGACCTCCGATCCTGTCCACTATTCTCTGGGAGGTATACTCGTGCCTCCTCGCTGCTCGCAACACCGCATCATAGGTCTGACGCTCGAACTGTTCTACTGCTAATATAATCTCCAGGTGAAGTCCCTGCTGGAACCTCTGCGCTCTGTCAAACTCGTGTCACGACCCGCACCCTGAAGAGGGGCACGAGCACATGGTTACGTCCAGCCTACGCCGCAGTATCGACGGTAGAACGCTGTATATAGGGTCTGTAAATGCCTACGACTAACAGTTAAAATATACCTGTACAGTATATACACTCCGAATGGAGGTGACATATCAATACTGTCTCAATCACAGAATAAAACTAAGGTAGATAGCTCAGAGTAAAGACATATGATAGATGAAAGAGTAAAACAAGTCCACAGTCTAATACAAGTCCAGATATATACATCACAGAGTATCAAAATAGAATATAGAACTATAGTCTGATAAGCTAGCTGGATCGCAGTCCAGTCAAACCTGGCTAGCCTATACTACTCTGGAAGTACAAAATCTAGTGGCTCCACTATAAGGCCACGATCTAAGGCTACTCCATCTGACTCGAGCCCATAATAGGTCGAGCAGTCCGCATCGGAATCATCTGTAATATATCATAACGGTATCCTGTCAGGAAAATGAGCAAGTACAAACACTAACAGCAGTTCCATGTGAATTGACAAATTCTATAAGAGACAGTATAATGAACTACAAGACAAAGATATACGAAGACTTGGGAACCATTCAGAAGTCGAGTTACAACCCTTAAACCAAACAAGGACCGGGGTTGTAACTCTTCTCCCGAGTAGAACTTAGTCTCCAATCAAGGTATAATGTAAGGCTTGTAGAGCATGTGAGTAAATGAAATTATAGCATGGTGAGAAGTACAGAAAGTAAACTGAACTGGAATATAAGATACGATAATAAATGTAAAATGTGATTTGAATTATTAGAGCGTTATGTGATCAGCTTGGAAAACATGATCAGGCTTTCCATCTGACCGGCTATGAACAATGGGTACAATAGAACGGTAAGGCCGGTCACCATGGAAAGCTATGAACGATGTAGGGTCAGGCTTTACCCGTCGTGAGGCGAGGGTATAGCTATGAACAATGTATACTGTAGAACCATGTGGGAATTTGATCACACAACCACTAATAACTCCCCATCCCCGAATAGTACAAAGGATATGGACATGACACGTCATGGCACGTGATTTCGTAAGAGGGTAGCAAATCCTCTTAGAAATCGGTGTCTATACAAGTACAGGGAACAAGACAGGGAGTGTACCCATATACCCAGAAATCTAGGAACAATATCTCATGTCAAGATCCAATATGTACTAGTCCGTGAGCTATCGTGACTAAGAATCAAGTAAGACACTACGACTGAATCGGATATAGCAGATATCAAGACAATGAAAACTATCAGTGAATGTACTCGCCTGCTGTCCTGAGCTGTATGGTATATCAATGCTCAGAGCGGTATCAGAAGACCTAAATATGAGAACTGTAAGTTAATTTAGGTTTAAACAAGTTTAGGAATGATTTACAATGAATGATATGCAATCTAGGTCAAACTAGGTCTCACTGAGTCACACTAAGTCCTGTCAATTCAATCTAGGTCAAATCAAGTTATATCAAGTCAATCTAAGCCTAACCAAGTCAATCCTAGGTCATACCAGGCATCACGGGTCAAAACAAGTCGAAGAAAGTCAAACGGGATCAAGAGTTGGCCTACAGTTGACTTTCGGTCAACTGGTCAACTCTGGTCAACTCTGGTCAACTCTAGGTCAACTCTAGGTCAAACTGGTCAAATGTTGACTAACAGTTGATTTTTGATCAACTGGTCAACTCTAGTTTGGATTTGGTGAAATCTAGACAAAGTGTTGACTCACGGTTGACTTTTGGGTAAAAAGTCAACTCTGGGTCAACCGAGCCAAAAATCGGCTCAAATATGACATTTGTGGGGTGTACCCAACATGCCACCCAAGTTTCAAGTCAATCCGACTACCCGAACTCCGATTCATTCTCAAACTCCTATTCTCCTTCTCATTCTCCTTCCTATTCTCCTTCCTCATTCTCCTTCCCATTCTCCTTCCCATTCTCCTTCCTCATTCTCCTTCCCATTCTCCTTCTCATTCTCCTTCCTATTCTCCTTCCTCATTCTCCTTCCCATTCTCCTTCCTATTCTCCTTCCTATTCTCCTTCCTCATTCTCCTTCCCATTCTCCTTCTCATTCTCCTTCCTATTCTCCTTCCTATTCTCCTTCCCCATTCTCCTTCCCATTCTCCTTCTCATTCTCCTTCCTATTCTCCTTCCTCATTCTCCTTTCCATTCTCCTTCTCATTCTCCTTCCTATTCTCCTTCCTATTCTCCTTCTCATTCTCCTTCCTATTCTCCTTCCTCATTCTCCTTCCCATTCTCCTTCTCATTCTCCTTCCTATTCTCCTTCCTCATTCTCCTTCCCATTCTCCTTCTCATTCTCCTTCCTATTCTCCTTCCTATTCTCCTTCTCATTCTCCTTCCTATTCTCCTTCCTCATTCTCCTTCCCATTCTCCTTCTCATTCTGACACATACATATCTATATATATATACAGACACATACACACATATATATAAATACACACTCTCAACACCACTACCACTCTCCTCTACACACACAAATACACACATCCATGTATATATATAAATACACTTATATATATATATATATATATATATATATATATCTATATCCATATATATATATATATATATATATATATATATATATATATATATATATATATATATATATATATATATATTCACAAAATGATAAATCCTAATAATCCTTAACCTATTTTTCTAGAAAAAATCTACAAATTTGTGGGCAAATGGAAGAGGATATTCCCCTCTTCATTTAATGTGGAAGAACTATATGCAAAAGAGAATTAATGGAGAAAATATGAACATACCTAGATGTAGGTTGGAGGAAGAAGAAGAAGCTTGAGGAGAAAATGAAATTGGAAGAGAGAGAGAGTGAGTGACTTAGTGGAGAAGAAAGATTGGGGGGGGGGGGGGGGGGGGGGGGGGCTGCCTATAGGTGGCCGGCCAACATGGTTGGGTGAGGGGCACTTGTAAATTACAAGTTTGCCCCTCCCTAAGCCTAATATTAATTAAATTCCAAATTAGGTTTAGGAAGTTGCTAAAAATAAATAAAAATTATAATTAAACTAAATTACTCATGGGGAACTAGTCCAAACTCTTAAACCCTAATTTTTAGTGTGGTGGGCCATGGTTAGCTAACAGGCTAATTACAGCTCAAGTCGAAATTTACCGGGGTCCCGAATTAACTCGGAATGCGATGAAATTCGAACCCGACTCCTATAATAATTAAATAATAATATTCATGAAATAAAATTCCCAAAATAATATAAAATGGAAGATTACCATTTTACCCCTAACTGGAAAAAGTGAGGGTGACAAGTCTATCCACCTTAAAAAAAAATTCGTCCTCGAAATTGAAACCAAACAATAGTAAATTATCAAAATCACAAGTCATGGCTTAAAATTTAAAATGGTTTAAAATCTCAAAAATCAAAGCATGAATTAGATGACTAAAATGATAAAATTTAAAATTACTCTCAACTAGGAACTGGGTGCTATAAGTCTATCCACCTTAAAAGAATTCATCCTCCAAAAATTAAAACAAGTAAACACAGAAAAATCATGCAGTTCGATAATCGTATACGTCTGTCCAATCATCATGATACTCAGAATCTCCGTCATGCCAGTGAGCAAGGCTACGATACTCACAGAGTCCTCGACTAAGGTACATACCTCTAGAATTATGGTATTTAAAATTTTTGCATTGCCGCTAGCTTGGCAGCGAAAACCTTAAATTTCTACACCCAAGAAATACGACCATAATCCGACTATATGTCCTCACTATGCCTGCTAGCATGACCCTAGAGTATTCTAAAATCTCATAATCGAGGCGACCTAGCCCATACGACTTATCTCAGAAGGAAATCACATCACAAGAACAATTTTCATCCAACGATCAAAGAACAGATAGAATCGAATTTCAAGACAGTTTATAAGAAGGCAAATGCGGAAATGAGATCAAAAGATTGGAACCTGCTATCTGCTCTGCTACTGCCTGAGTGGGCTCAACTGTCATGGCGAAAGCACGCCCTTGCTGGCCTCCTCTAGCCTGCTGCACTCCGTCCTGGCCTGCCTGTCTGGCTGCACGGGCAGCACAGTTCTTCACCTGGTGGTCTGGAGCTCCACAGAATAAACAAACTCCCTGCTTCATCCTACAATCCTCTCGAGTGTGCCCCATCTTCTTGCAGAAGGCACACTGGATGGCCTGTCTCTGGCCCTGTCCCTGGTGCTGCTGGGCACGCGTCGGTGCCTGCTGGATCTGCAACAGAGGCTGCTGCTGAAATGGCCTCTGCTGCTGCTGCTGAATGTGGGGGCGCTTGGCCGGTCCCGCACTGGAACTCGCCCCCATAGTATCTCCGCTCCTCTTCGGCTTGAGGCCGAAGTCCTCCTCTGCGATCTGTGTGTCCATCAGTATCTGATCGAACGTCACGTCTCGGCGACCCGAGGTGCGGGTGCGCACTGCATGAATAAGTCCCCTGCGGAACTTACGAGCCTTCTGCCCCTCATCCTGGATCATACCGGGAGCGAACCTGCTCAGGCGGAAGAACTCAGCTGCATACTCGTCCACCGACGAGTTCCCCTGAACTAGACCCACGAACTGGCCCTCCAATGTTGTAAGAGCCACGTCCGGGAAGAACTTCTCCTTGAAGAGCCTTCTGAAGTTCTTCCAAGTCAGCCCTCTCACCGACCACGAGGATCCGTGCGGTACCATGTCAGCGCAATATCGAAGAATCGGCTGGCTGCTGCCGAAACCCAAAGCGCTCTAGGAAGCTCTGCCAGCTCCATGCTCCGCTCTACATCCTCCAGCCAGTCGTCTGCGTAAAGGATGCCCTCCGTGCCTGTGAAGTCCCTGGAGCTCATCTTCCTGAAGTCTAACACTGTCCCCGGCCTGGACTGCTGCTGGCTCGGCTGCTGGCCGGTAGGGCCCTGCACCGTACCCGGTGCCACTCTCTCTACTGCTGCTAGGGCAAGCTGATGCGAGTTCTCCATACTCTGCCTCAGCATCTCCATCTGTCGGTGTGACGCCTCCGACTGGCGCTGCGATGCCTCTGCCTGGGCCCGCTGTGTCTCCATCATCTGCTGAAGGAGAAGGAACATATGATGTGTATCCGTCGGTATCGGTGGTAGTGGCGGCAGTATCTCTGGAAGAACGGCCGTAACCCTCTGGGGTGGAGGTGGTAGACCTCCCTGCGCAACTGCCTGGGTCTCTGGAATAGTAGAATCACTGGGGGCAGTCTCATGAACCTCCTCCTCGGCCTGATCAGATCTCTCAGGCAAGCTACTCGATCCAGAGGCCTGCGGATGTGTCTTCGTCATCCTGAAGACGAATTAAAACAAGAGGTCAATATGGCACATGAGTAGATTATCAAAGAAGGACAGTTAATTTAATACAAGGGGAGTAATCATGATAATCAAAGATCAGAAATTTCCTAGGTGTGATTGAGAAACTCCTATCATGTCCTAGGTCCTACGTCCTAATCGCAGGCTCGTAATTAGTACTCTAAGTCGAGCACCATTACGAGATCGCATTAATTGCGACACCGGACCTGCATGGGCCACCACAAAAACGTGTCATGACCCGCACCCTGAAGAGGGGCACGAGCACGTGGTTACGTCCAGCCTACGCCACAGTATCGACGGTAGAACGCTGTATATAGGGTCTGTAAATACCTACGACTAACAGTTAAAATATACCTGTACAGTATATACACTCCGAATGGAGGTGATATATCAATACTGTCTCAATCACAGAATAAAACTAAGGTAGATAGCTCAGAGTAAAGACATATGATAGATGAAAGAGTAAAACAAGTCCACAGTCTAATACAAGTCCAGATATATACATCACAGAGTATCAAAATAGAATATAGAACTATAGTCTGATAAGCTAGCTGGATCGCAGTCCAGTCAAACCTGGCTAGCCTACACTACTCTGGAAGTACAAAATCTAGTGGCTCCACTATAAGGCCACGATCTAAGGCTACTCCATCTGACTCGAGCCCATAATAGGTCGAGCAGTCCGCATCGGAATCATCTGTAATATATTATAACGGTATCCTGTCAGGAAAATGAGCAAGTACAAACACTAACAGCAGTTCCATGTGAATTGACAAATTCTATAAGAGACAGTATAATGAACTACAAGACAAAGATATACGAAGACTTGGGAACCATTCAGAAGTCGAGTTACAACCCTTAAACCAAACAAGGACCGGAGTTGTAACTCTTCTTCCGAGCAGAACTTAGTCTCCAATCAAGGTACAATGTAAGGCTTGTAGAGCATGTGAGTAAATGAAATCATAGCATGGTGAGAAGTACAGAAAGTAAACTGAACTGGAATATAAGATACGATAATAAATGTAAAATGTGATTTGAATTATTAGAGCGTCATGTGATCGGCTTGGGAAACATGATCAGGCTTTCCATCCGACCGGCTATGAACAATGGGTACAATAGAACGGTAAGGCCGGTCACCAAGGAAAGCTATGAACGATGTAGGGTCAGGCTTTACCCGTCGTGAGGCGAGGGTATAGCTATGAACAATGTATACTGTAGAACCATGTGGGAATTTGATCACACAACCACTAATAACTCCCCATCCCCGAATAGTACAAAGGATATGGACATGACACGTCATGGCACGTGATTTCGTAAGAGGGTAGCAAATCCTCTTAGAAATCGGTGTCTATACAAGTACAGGGAACAAGACAGGGAGTGTACCCATATACCCAGAAATCTAGGAACAACATCTCATGTCAAGATCCAATGTGTACTAGTCCGTGAGCTATCGTGACCAAGAATCAAGTAAGACACTACGACTGAATCGGATATAGCAGATATCAAGACAATGAAAACTATCAGTGAATGTACTCGCCTGCTGTCCTGAGCTATATGGTATATCAATGCTCAGAGCGGTATCAGAAGACCTAAATACGAGAACTGTAAGTTAATTTAGGTTTAAACAAGTTTAGGAATGATTTACAATGAATGATATGCAATCTAGGTCAAACTAGGTCTCACTGAGTCACACTAAGTCCTGTCAATTCAATCTAGGTCAAATCAAGTTATATCAAGTCAATCTAAGCCTAACCAAGTCAATCCTAGGTCATACCAGGCATCACGGGTCAAAACAAGTCGAAGAAAGTCAAACGGGATCAAGAGTTGGCCTACAGTTGACTTTCGGTCAACTGGTCAACTCTGGTCAACTCTGGTCAACTCTGTCAACTCTAGGTCAAACTGGTCAAATGTTGACTAACAGTTGATTTTTGGTCAACTGGTCAACTCTAGTTTGGATTTGGTGAAATCTAGACAAAGTGTTGACTCACGGTTGACTTTTGGGTAAAAAGTCAACTCTGGGTCAACCGAGCCAAAAATCGGCTCAAATATGATATTTGTGGGGTGTACCCAACATGCCACCCAAGTTTCAAGTCAATCCGACTACCCGAACTCCGATTCATTCTCAAACTCCTATTCTCCTTCTCATTCTCCTTCCTATTCTCCTTCCTCATTCTCCTTCCCATTCTCCTTCCTCATTCTCCTTCCCATTCTCCTTCTCATTCTCCTTCCTCATTCTCCTTCCTATTCTCCTTCCTATTCTCCTTCCTCATTCTCCTTCTCATTCTCCTTCCTATTCTCCTTCCTATTCTCCTTCCTCATTCTCCTTCCCATTCTCCTTCTCATTCTCCTTCCTATTCTCCTTCCTCATTCTCATTCTCCTTCCTATTCTCCTTCCTATTCTCCTTCTCATTCTCCTTCCCATTCTCCTTCCTATTCTCCTTCCTCATTCTCCTTCCCATTCTCCTTCTCATTCTCCTTCCTATTCTCCTTCCCCATTCTCCTTCTCATTCTCCTTCCTATTCTCCTTCCTCATTCTCCTTCCCATTCTCCTTCTCATTCTGACACATACATATCTATATATATATATATATACAGACACATACACACATATATATAAATACATACTCTCAACACCACTACCACTCTCCTCTACACACACAAATACACACATCCATGTATATATATAAATACACTTATATATATATATATCTATATCCATATATATATATATATATATATATATATATATATATATATGTATATATATGGATATATATATATATACATATATATATATATATATGTATATATGGATATATATATATATATATATATATATATATATATATATATATATATATATATATATATATATTCACAAAATGATAAATCCTAATAATCCTTAACCTATTTTTCTAGGAAAAATCTACAAATTTGTGGGCAAATGGAAGAGGATATACCCCTCTTCATTTAATGTGGAAGAACTATATGCAAAAGAGAATTAATGGAGAAAATATGAACATACCTAGATGTAGGTTGGAGGAAGAAGAAGAAGCTTGAGGAGAAAATGAAATTGGAAGAGAGAGAGAGTGAGTGACTTAGTGGAGAAGAAAGATTGGGGGGGGGGGGGGGGGGGGGCTGCCTATAGGTGGCCGGCCAACATGGTTGGGTGAGGGGCACTTGTAAATTACAAGTTTGCCCCTCCCTAAGCCTAATATTAATTAAATTCCAAATTAGGTTTAGGAAGTTGCTAAAAATAAATAAAAATCATAATTAAACTAAATTACTCATGGGGAACTAGTCCAAACTCTTAAACCCTAATTTTTAGTGTGGTGGGCCATTGTTAGCTAACAGGCTAATTACAGCTCAAGTCGAAATTCACCGGGGTCCCGAATTAACTCGGAATGCGATAAAATTCGAATCCGACTCCTATAATAATTAAATAATAATATTCATGAAATAAAATTCCCAAAATAATATAAAATGGAAGATTACCATTTTACCCCTAACTGGAAAAAGTGAGGGTGACAACTCGGTTGCCACTAAGGTGGGAGCAAACCGACTGAGTCTGGAAAACTCGGCCGCATAACCGTCGACCGTCCTCCCCATCTGCTTAAGATTACTGAACCTGGTCTGCAAGTCATATCGAGCCACTGCATCATAATACTTGGTCTGGAACTTCTCGCTGAACACTGCCCAGGAGACAGGTGTTGCCAATCCCACTGCTTGTACGGCCCACCAACTGCGGGCTAGATCCAATAACTGTAGGCGCACCACAGCCACCTTCTCGTCTTCTGGAGTCTTCGCGGCTTCGAGAATCACCTCTGTATCCTGTAGCCAAGCATCGGCAGCAATGGCATCCTCCCTGCCATCGAAGAATGGAGGGTTCAGGCGCTTGAAACTGTTGACCGCACTGTTCCCTCGAGGACTACTTCCACTCATAGCATCTTGTACTACTTGGTGCAGGGCATCTCCCCGACGATCTTGGGACGCAAGCAACTCACAGATGAGTCCTACCAAGCCTCCATCCTCTGACCCTGCTGGCTGGACGGGCTGAACTGGTGGTACTGGTTCTCCAGGAGGCACGGCTCGGGAGGCTGCTGCTGAGGACTGAGCTCCTTCTGGATGATCAACAGGAACAATGTCACTGAAGCAATGACATCAGGGATATTAAAGAAGGACCAGGATAGATCAATGATACAAGCATGTTATCAAGTCAGGAATTCAAGGAGATATGAAGATACGAGTAGAGATCAAGGGAGAGTACAGATTGAGACATCTATCCGGTAAACCCTCACACATCTTGATTAACAAGACCTGCATGGGCCACCACTTAAACCATGTCACGCCCCAGAACCAGAACACTGGAGAGCGGGGGCAGACATAGCCAGCTACGTATAACAGAATGGAATCCACGCCGCTATACGGTCACGGCTGTCTAGATATGTGAGGGTTTCACTACAATCCATCAGTCTCTTAAGGTCATAAAATAGCCTATTGTCTCAATCTCAACCAAGTAATAATAGTTACAAGATGTCAGACCACCAAATACACAATAGTAAGGCGTCCCATACATTACATATTCGGAATGATCATGAAGCTAGTCGTTACAAAATGTGAGAACTAGCAAGAGTTCAGTCATACATGATCAACCCCCGGGGTTTGTCAATCATGTTACAGCCCGTAGGTAGACAATAAGTAAAAGCTGCAATCGAGCTAACACTTGCTCGTCGGCTAAACGCCTCAAAAGAATAATTTACAATATTACAGTGGGAGAACAAAAAGAAACCCACTCGATACCCTGGTTACGCCTGGTGATCACCATCGGGCTGGAAAGCAGGAAGATCCTTTGGTGCTGCTCCGGTATCTGGCCATACAAAACCAGCTGGGTCAGACCCCAGAAAGAGCAAGTGCCACAAAGGAGGCTTCACTTAAGGACTAAAACCAACAAATCATTAACATTCAATATGTAAGAACACAATAAGTAACACAGATTGGGATTTGTGCACTACCAATGCACTTATCCCAATCAGAGAAAATAACTAAGTGAAGCATCATTGACATAAGACAACTGGAGAATCATGCTAAATAAAATATAGCTGGACAGTATATGAAGAGAAGAAGAAGGTACTATTCCGGAAGCCAGGTTACAATCCTTAAACCAAACAAGGACCGAAATTGTAACCCTTCGCCTGAACAGAACTTAGTCTCTGATCATTTATTGCTAAAGGTGACAATCATTAAGGTAAAAATGAGAGAGTACAATGATAAAAGTGACAATGAAGAGTACAATACGCTAGAGGGACAATAGAGTACAATCATTATAGTAACAATCTGGAGTGACAGTCATTCAATCATTCTGGTACAATCTTTCAATCAATCACTTCTAGACAATACTATACTGGACTAGACTCCGTCCAATCAATCATGGCCAATCATTGCCTATGGCTTTCTACATTAACTAACTAGGGTTATCACAATCCTAGTTACTAGCAAGATGCAATGAGATGCTCCAAGTAGTCACAGGCCCTGTAGCTATCCAGGTTATCCAGGCGAACATTATAGTAACAATTTAGAGAGTTCAATCATTAAAGTGGCAATCAGAGAGAGAACAATACACTGGAGTGACAATAGAGTTCAATCATTAAAGTGACAATGGAGGGTACCCCACATGACAGTGGGCTAGAAATGTGCCATACTCGTCGGCAGGCTACAAGTCCAAACATTTACGGCCGGGATAACGGGATCGTCTGTAACTGGAGAACATCTCTTCATGACTAGTGAATTATTCTAGCCATTAACCTTAGTTTATTTCAATATGTACCCCTGACCGTGGTACTCAGGGATCCATGCCCTATACATGATGCAAGACACACTGGTTCATTTATCAATACATTCACAAGTCACCCACGGTGTCCAGGTCAATGTTACATTATCATGTTAATAGAGCCGTCGTAACGACGCTCAATAAACTATGCCATTCACTTATCTGGAGTGCACCACCACGGGTCACTATCAAGTTGCGCACAGAATTCAATACATCAACCAGGCTATGCTCACATTATGCTCATAACAATGTCGTGTCAAAAAGGCGTAAGGATATAAACAGGAAATACCATGCACTAAAAGAAGATAAAATAAAACATAATGCAAATAGGTGCCAAGACTAGACTGCGCTGGGCAGCCAGGGTCAGGTTGTGCCAGCACAAGGAGTGCCAAGTTGCGCTGGAACACAAGGGAGCAAGGGGCGCCAAGGTCAAGGGGCGCATGCCATTAGGTGGCTCCAGGCTGGGTTGCGCTGGGAGGGGGCAAGATGGACTGTGCCAAGCTGGATTACGCCAGGGCGGATTGTGCCAGGGCGGATTGTGCCAGGGTAGATTGCGCCAGGGTGGATTGCGTTAGGGCGAACTGCGCTAGGGCAAACTGCGCCAAGCTGGGTTACGCTAGGACGAACTGCGCCAGCACCAAGAGGCGCTGGGCTAGGCAGCGCCAGCGCTAAAGAGCGCTGGGCTAGACTGGGTGAGTGGCGCCAGCGCTAAAGAGCGCTGGGCTAGCTGGATTGCGCTCGGGACAGGGAGTCTTCTTCCCCAAAGCTGAGAGCAAATGGCCATGGAATTCAAAACTTCAAAAGACCATATCTAGGTCAAATCTCAATGAAAATCCACTTTGCAAAGGTCTAAGTTGTGTAAAATTAAATTCTCTTCAACATGGAACAATCAAAACATGAAAATGAACAAGTCTCATAGATCAAAACCACCAAAATCTGAAAATACTTCAATCCTAGATTTACAAAATTTTAAGCTCCAAATGGAGAAAATCCAAGTTCTAATGTTGCTTAAAATGAGCTAATAAAGCTATTAGACAAATAAAATGTAGCCCTCAAGTGATAGCAAGATGCAACTTGCCTAGGTTGGTGGTGTGTTAATGGTGGAGAGGAAAGAGTAATGAGGAAGAAGATGAAGAAAATAAATGAGGAGAGAGAGAGAGGGAATTTGATATTTATGGTAGGGTGGTGGTTCTCCATGTCAAACCCAAAATAAACCAAGCCAAGATAAACCAAGGTGAACCAAGTCAAGGCCAATAAACTCTCTCTCTAGCAATTTAAACCAAAATAAATCATGAAATAAACCAAGCCTATCAATGCTAATAAAATCAAGCCAATGCAAAATAAACCAAGATAACTAATCATGACTAAATAAAATATGGGTCCAAAACACGTATACGTACACTAAATAAATATCACAAATTTGGGACATTACACAAATTTAAGTTCCAAGCTCTCATTTGGTTGATAATTTTATATGACTTAGTTCATGAATGTTTCTAACCATCCTAATGAATTTCAAACGAGCAATGACAAGCATAAATGTAATTTACGTCAGAACTTACCCCCGGCGGACCGCGTCGCACCTTTTGAAACTTATCATGTTCTTTCCTGTCAATTGTTATCATTTATATTTCAAGTGCAACATTACGTGTGTTTGGTCACTGACATCACAAGCCATCCTGGACTATAGCTTTGTTAGCCGGGGCCCTTGCAGCGTAAGTAGCGAGCCCCGCTGCAAGTCCCCGCTTAACCCGTGCTATCATCCAGCACAGCTATACCGTGTTTCCTCCTAGGCCGAGTCGGTCCCGTGGCCCCGGATAGTCGCTCGAGGAAACTCTCTCCTTGTCGACAAGTTATCCAATGACCGAGTTAAGACAACATTTAGTTATTAAGGCCTAGCCTACTTTCTCTTTGAAACTTGATCATTTTACCGTGTCCGTTCCCTTGTTTTCATTCTTTCATCCGCAACAACACTATCGATTTACTTAAGAAGGGGGTCGAGAAGAGAAGGGTCAGCCACTCACCTTGAGTTTACTTCGACGAGAGAACTTGTTGGTCGCGCTAGACGTCGCCTACGCGATTACCTGAAATCGTACAAGCAACTGATTAGAACACTGCATTATTCAAGGAGTTCGATAGGAAATGCGAGTTCGAAATGCAAGCCATGAAAACCATCGAAAACATTCACGAAAACGCATTCAGAAAATAAAGCCAAAACCAACGCAAGCGGCGTGAAAAGCAGAGCAACGGGAGGTCTCTCCCGACTCAGCCGCAGAGTCAATCCTCGAGGCGCAACCCGCTGAATATGGAACTTGGTTCCGAAGAAGACATTCCATAACGAGGAATGGATCTTAATTCAACCGTTCCCGTTCGATCGACTCGGTCGATCCCGACCTATCGGTCCCGACCGAATCGATAGCGACAGTGTTCCTTTCTCGCGCACCCCGTGGACAAGTACGGGGCACGATGTAGGGACGGGGCACCACACAACCTCCCAGGCCCCTAGTCCCCACATCTCCGCCAATAGATCTTTCGCGGTCTACTCCAAGTCCTCTCTGTCAATTCATCTGGCAATCTTCTAGGTCCATGTTTTGAGTTCCCACTAGGAAGATCTCGAGTAGCTCAAGGGGAGGAACTCGAAATCCGACCTCCACGCCATCGTCAGAATCGGAGAATTCGACACCGCTGCCAACCCCGCTCGTCATTAATTTTTTGACATATTATTTTGATGTCAAGGACAAAGGGCAACCAAATTTAGCTCCGACTAGGAAACCCATTCCCTTGGGCCGACCCTGAATACATGACAACGTTAGATTGAATGTCAGTTACACGAAAGTTGTCATATGTTGTACTAAATATCTATTTTACTTAACATTTATGCTCCAAAAGTTTATCAAACTTCATATTCATCAGAAAATTATTCAATTATATTATACGCTAATACTGTATTAAGTATCAATATTTGTAATTGTTACGCCAATACCCGTGTGACATATCTAGTCTCTTAATTGGACCACTTTACAAACCTGGATTGTATGATAACTTATCTAACATCCACTACTTATATACCATATTTTGCCGCCGATATATTCTTTATACTAATTTCATTTTCCAAGGATATAACTTACATGCCATAAGTTGCAAACAATTTATGATTATTACACTTCCTTATTCAAATCAAAATTTACTAAATTAAACAAACCACCCTACTTCTCCTCCCAGAAGAAAATATTATCCCACACTCTTTTTTCCCTTTTTATTTTCTACTAGTAAATGCACGTGCTTTGCACGTATAATAACGTATAATACGAATATTATTCAATTATAGTCAAATATTTCTTCTAACTTATGTTGTTAAGGTGAGAGATATTTTTTTTGTTTGGTTGAGTTCGATTTGACATGTTGAATATATATAACAAATTTAATTTGTTTTAATAATTTTTGACATAATTTTTTTAAAATAAATTGGACCGTAATATATATATATGGCAGTATATGGCAGTAGCTCACTTTTTAGCCGTTTTGAACTCTCATTATATAATATAGTGGAAGGTTATTAGTCTTGTTTCTTAGTCCTCTTGATTTTGAATAGTGTTGAACACAGAAGTCCAATGTCAACAGGGGATACATATGTAATATTCCCCCCTCCTCACCATCCTTTCCCCCCACTACACCACCCATCCAAAATAATTAATAAAAATAACAATAAAACATTTTCAAATAAATAAGGCTTAATTGCACTTTGATACCCTCAACTATTTCAGTTTTTCAACTTAATACCCTAAACTTTTTTACTCAACAACTCGATACCCTCAACTATTTTATTTTTTCAACTTAATACCTAAAACACAAAAATCCCAAAAATGCCCCTGGCTTTCTCTCTCCCATGCAACCCCCCTCCCCCTCCTCCCATTCCGGTGACCACCTCCCCCCCCCCCCCCCTCCCTCTCCGGCGACCACCTCCCCCCTCCCTCTCCAGTGGTGGAGTCGGGAAAGGAGAGGAGGGCAGCGAGAGAGGGAGGGGGGAGGGGGTGCGGGTTGCCGTAGGGTGGAGGGGAGCGGGGGGGGGGGGGGGGGGGGGAGGGGGAGGGTGCAGGCGGGGCTGCGGAGGGGGAGGGTGCAGGCGGGGCGGCGGAGGGGGAGGGTGCAGGCGAGGCGGGGCGGGGGGGCGGGGCGGGGGGGGGGGGGGGGGGGGGGGGCGGAGGGAAGAGGGGGGGGGGGGAGGTGGCCTGGAGTAGAGGGGGGGGGGTGAGTTGTAGTTTTAAAATTTGGGTAAGGACATTATTGTCCAAAAATTTATCTGGGTATCAAGTTGTTAAAAAAAAAGTTTAGGGTATCAACTTGAAAAAGCGTAATAGTTGAGGGTATCAAGTAGCAATTAAGCCAATAAATAAATAAAATGAAAAAATAAAATAAAAATAAAAACAAAATTAGAACTACTCACACAGAGAGAGAGAGAGAGTCAGAGAGTAGAAATATAAAGTATAAAAATATATAAAAGAAAGATGAAAGCCTTCCTCCTCACCTATTCACCTCCTCCTCTCCTTTTCCTCCTTCCCCCACCATTGATGGTCTTCTCCTTCCTTTTCTTCTGAGTGAATAAATAATTTCTCCTTCTTCTTCTTCTTCTTTCCTCTCTCTCTATCTAGAAAAAAAAGCTATTTTTTTATGGGTCTGAGACTACTAGAAAGGAGAAAACAAAAGTAGTACTTGACCTCCATGGCCAAAATCCTTAATTGGGTTTCGAAGGAGGAGCCTCTCTCTCTACACTCATAAATATATAGTATTTTAAGAGGATAACAATACCACAAGATTTTTCCAATTGTCAAAAAAGAAAAAAGAAAAAAAAAAAGAGAAAATTTTCATATAAAAAAGCTGCCTTTTTTTTTCACCTCCTTTTTATTTGTGTGTTTATTTGTGCTCTGTGATTGAGGAGGGTGGAGGGATGGGAAAGCATGGACCTTGCTGCCATTGTGGTGTCACAAGTGAGCTCCAGTCCCTGTTCTTATAAATATTGCAGTTTTTTTCCTTTTCTTTTTTGAAGGTCATAATTTCTTTTTTATTGTTCTGTTTGTTTCTTATTTATGAGTCATGTTTGTTTTCAGAATTATGATGTTGGTATGGTAGAGAAATTAATTATGGGGTCAATAAGCCCATTTCTGAACAAAGGGGGCTCATGGTTTCTTCCTGAAATTGCTGGGTCTATGTGCATGTAGTTCTGGAGTCTGTGATTTCCTCTGGTTGATGCGTAGTTAGCTGAATTGATTGGCTTTACTGTTCTTGAGTTGACTGTGGGCGTTTAGGACTGGAAAAGCCCTATCACAGCCTATAGATTTTTGTTATATACGTTTGCGGTCGATTTTTGCATAGGTTATGAGTGTTCTTATTGGACAAATGATGAACAAAGGACTTCTAACCAATGCCCATGTCGAAATATTTAGGGAAATCATATTAGCATTTTACAATTTATCGGATTGCGAATGTTGTCGAGGGGGTTACTTGTTCCTCTTTATTCTTGCAACTGTTTTGTGATTGGTTGCAACTAATAGACTATTACTAATGCTCATTTGTACAATTTGTCGACATTATCTGAAGAAGAATCACGTTGTCGTGTTAACTTAGCTACGATGTTTGATCTCTACACTTGTGTGGCTTCATTTTACATGGGAGTATACATCTCACAGGAAGTCGAATCAGTGCTAGGCGCTCGGTTGCGGCATGTCCCTTAAATTCAACTGGTTTGAATATATTTTTCTTGAACAAAAAATGGCTTGGATGTACTTTTAGTTTCAATCATTGTTCACCACCTACATTCTTAGATTCATGGATAGATGAGGCTTAGTGTAGATTTTTGTTACGTATGTTCACCATAAATTTGGCAAAGCTTGAGTTTTCTCATGGACAAATGATGAACTAAGGACTTCCAACCAATTCACATGACAATTTTGTTTGGGAAATTATAGTAGTTCTTTACCATTTTGTGAATTGCGAATGTTGCCAAGGGGTTACTTGTTCCTGCATTCTTCTTATAACTGTTTTATGGTTCTTTTCAACTAGGACTATCTATACATCATAGCTTAGCTTAGTGATGCCCATCTGGTCACAGTTCGTCGACATTATTTAAAGAAAAATCAATTTATTATGTTAAGTTAGATATGATGTTTGATCTTTCCACTTATTTGCCTTAATTATACATGGGAAAGTTAAAGTATACATCTCACAGGAAGTGCGCATAGTGCTCTTACAGGCGCTCCAGTTGCTGCATGTCCCTTAAATTCAACCGGCTTGAATATATTTTTCTTAGACGAAAAATGGCTTGGACGTACTATTAGTTTCAATCATGTTTCACCACCTACATTCTTAGATTCATGCATAGAATGAGGCCTAATGTAGATTTGACCTGGTTATTCATATCTACTTGCTTGGTCTTCAGGTGTGCGACCATGCATTTTTGTTCAAACAACAATCCGTTGCTTTCTTCATGAAGAAATTTGATACATCCTTCCTTTTCTCTGAGCCTCAAATGTTGAACTGTCAATAGGACTTCTAACCAAGGCTCGTGTTGAATTTTTTTGGGGAAATTGTTATAGTCCTTACAGTTTTGCGGATTGCGAATGTTGCTGAGGGGGTTACTTGTTCTCCATTCTTATTCTTCTTAGGCCTGTTTGTGATTGATTTCAACTAGTAGACCATCTATACATTGGATACTCATTTGTTCACACTTGGTTGACATTATCTAAAGAAGAATCAGTTCTTATGTTAAGTTAGCTAAGATGTTTATTATCTACGTTCGTGTGCCTTAATTACACGGGAAAGTATACATCTCACAGGAAGTTGGCTCAGTGCTCGCAGATCTGCTCGTCTGCTGCATGTCCCTTAAATTCAACTGGCTTGAGTATATTTTTCTTAGACATAAAATGGCTTGGATGTACTGTTAGTTTCAATCATGATTCACCACCTACATTCTTAGATTCATGGATAGGATGAGGCCTAGCGTAGATTTGACCTCGTTATTCATATATACTTTCTAAGTTTTCACTCAACTTTTCAGGTCTTCGAACCTGAATATTTGTTCAAACAACTACCTATTACTTCCTTCACGAAGAAAATGTAGGATACATCCTTATTTTTATCCTAGTGTCAACTAAGTGTCAATAGGACTTCTAACCAATGCTCATGTTGAGAACTTTAGGGAAATTGTAGTAGTACTTAAAAATTTTCCGAATTGCGAATGTTGCCAGGGGGTTACTTGTTCCTCCATTCTTCTTAGGCCTATTTTGTCATTGATTTCAACTACTAGCTGACGCGGGGCGAAGACCCAAAAACAAATTATTAGTATGAAATTAGAAATTTGAGAAGATTTGAGTGCAAAAGCTTTTGTTGAAGAGCGAATAACAACTATTATAAATTTGTCTCAAAAATTATAATAGAAATGCAAAATAATACTACGACTACCGTTGAAGACGTCAACGTCGAGAGCGGATAAGCTACGTTGAAGACGTTAACGTCGAAAGCGGAGAAGCTACGTTGAATACGTCAACGTCGAAAGCGGAGAAGCGGCATTAAAACCGTCAACGTCGAAAGCGAAAAAGTTATGTTGAAGACGTCAACGTCGAAAGCGGAGAAGCAGCATTGATAGAGATATCCACTTTAAGGTTTTGACATCGCACCGTATAAACTCAAAATAGATTTTTCATTCTCAATTATTCGATTCATAACTTATGAAATTACAAACTATTTATAAGCTACAAAACAATCAAAAGAAGATAAATTAAATCTCTAAGTTCTTGTCTATACGATAAGTCAATCCCTAACCAACCACAACCAAATCAAGAGATAAAATTCTCTTTATTTTGGTTTATCCTAACAAATAAAATAAAGAAACCCAAAATAACCGAAAATTCAAGTTGTTCTCCATCATTCTCCTCGGCTTTGAAAATTCACCTCCTGGTGAATCAAGTGTGAAATTCGAGAATTATGCTCCTGTTGATGCCCTCCAATTCGGCCATGGAAGATGCCTTTGTTTTGACAACTTAGTCAACATTGAAGCTTCTGACAAGACGACAAAATTCCATGGCAGTACTGGGGGTTGTGGAAGACTGGAAGTGGAAGAAGTAGAAAATTCAACATGGACCTATCAAACACTTCAACAACTTGTGGATGTTACGATGTTTCCAGAGAAGCAAAATGATCGCCCTTACGATCATTTTATTATTTTTTGCAAACTATTATAATTATTTGTAACAAACATATAATAGAAATTGTTCACATGTTTAATTATGGGGACACGTTCAAAATATTTAGGTGATTTTTAGGGTTTTTAAATTTATTGGTTTTATCAAATGACCTATTTAATTCTTCCATTGATGATATATAACGCTCAAATTTTATTAATGACTTAAATCTAGACTTATAAAACTCAAAATTTATTACTGGTTTAAATCTATACTTAGACTTAGACTTGGATTTAACTTCTGACTCCTCTATGACAGACTCAATAGGTTCTACTAATGAATTTTTTATGTGTATATGATCACCATTAGCAATAGTTATTTATTTTATTACGATTGAAAAATTCTTCAAACACCTTTTTCATTTCAGCAAGCATCTTATCATATATATTATCGATTCACACAAAATTGTTGTGAGAAATTTTGTATAGACATTCTTGTATGAGTCTTACCTACCTTCGTATACAAATATTTCTAAACCAGAGTTTAGCTCTGATACCAATTTGACGCGGGACGAAAATCCAAAAACAAATTATTAGTATGATATTAGGGATTTGAGAAGATTTGGTTGCGGAAGTTTTAGTTGAAGAGTGAACAATAAGTATTATAAATTTGTCTCAAAAATTATAATAGAAATGTAAAATAATACTATGATTACCGTTGAAGACGTCAACGTCGAAAGCGGAGAAGCAACATTGATAAAGATATCCACTTTAAGGTTATGGCATCGCACCATATAAACTTAAAATGGATTTCTCATTCTCAATTCTTCGATTCATAACTTATGAAATTACAAATATTTATAAGTTACAAAACAATCAAAAGAAGATAAATTAAATCTCTAAGTTCTTATACATACGATAAGTCAATCCCTAACCAACTTATGAGATAAAATTCTCTTTATTTTGGCATATCCTAACAAATAAAATAAATAAACCCAAAATAACCGGAAATCCAAGTTGGTCTCCATCACTAGCCCATATATACATTGGCTCAGTTTACTGACGCTCATTTGTTCACAATTGGTTGACATCATCTAAAGAAGAATCAGTTTTTTTCTGTTAATTTAGCTGTGATGTTTGATCTCTCCACTTGTGTGCCTCTATTTTACATTTGGAAAGTATACATCTCACAGGAAGTCAGCTCAGTGATCGTAGAGGCACTCACATGCTGCATGTCCCTTAAATCCAACTTGCTTGAATATATTTTTCTTAGACAATAAATGGCTTGGATGTACTTCTAGTTGCAATCATTGTTCACCACCTACATTCTTAGATTCATTGATAGAACGAGGCGTAGTGTAGAAATTTGTTATGCATGTTTACCATCAAATTTGCAAAGCTTATGAGCTTCTTATGGGATAAATGATGAAAAAAGACTTCCAATCAATGCATATGTCAAAGTCTTTTAGAAATTATATTAGTCTTTTTCAATTTTGTGAATAACGAATGTGCCGAGGGCGTTACTTGTTCTTCCATTCTTCTTAGGCCTGTTTTGTGATTGATTTCAACTAGTAGCCTATCTATTGGTTATAGCTCAGCTTAGTGATGCTCATTTGTTCACAACTGGTTGACATTATCTAAAGAAGAAGAATTTTTTCATGTCCATTGTGCCTTCATTTTACATGGGAAAGTATATATCTCAGAGGAACTTGGCTCAGTGCCCGTAGAGGTACTCGGCTGCTGATGTCCCTTAAATTCAAGTGGCTTGTATATATTTTTCTAAAGACAAAAATTGGCTTGGTTGTACTATTCGTTTCAATCACGGTTCACCATCTACATTCTTAGATTCATGCATAGAATGAGGCCTAGTGTAGATTTAACCTGGTTATCTGTATCTTCTTGCTTAGTTTTCAGGTGTTCGAACCTGCATTTACCTTTACTTTCTTTAGAAAGAAATTGTAGGATGCATCATTTGCTAGAGTATGTCTGGCTTAATCTTCATCATCTAGTGTATGCGTGCATGGATGTGCAATCCAGTCATGTTGTTTTTCTGATCCATAATATATTTGTTCCTCCATAGATCATGCTTTGTTCTTACAGCATTCTGAAATTTACCAATCATTTTATCACCATGCTTACATTATGGTGCATATGGAAAGGGTTAACAACCTGTCCTCGTGCTCAGATGTGATAGAAGATACTTAAGTAGTTGAAATGTCAAAGAAGTTACATATGGTCCAATTTAAACATGCAGCATTGTTGTATACTCTCTTATAACCTAAGGGTGGTTACAGTACTAGGTTGCTAGTTTAGTTGTTGACAAACTAGTTGGACATTGCGGAACAAATTTAATTTTACTCTGTGCATTTGAGAGGCATGACATAGTTGATATATAAACTAAAACTCCATCTATGCTATTCTTTTGGTATAGAATCTATAACTATAAGGCTTAGGTTCCTATGATACTTTTAGATGCTGAAATTAAGTGATGCAACAGATACTCCTCTTTGGCGAAATGGACCGCCCGACAAGCCAGTTCTATGCAATGCATGCGGTTCAAGGTGGAGAACGAAGGGTTCATTGACTAACTACACCCCATTGCATGCTCGTGACTTTATTGATTCAGAAGAATTTAAAGTTTCTAAAGTTAAAAGTATCACTTTCAAGCCCAAAGAGAAGAAAATCATCAAAATAAAGCAGGCTGGCCCGGTGGAAATTGAACGTGAATTGCCATACTCTGACCAGAATTTCCGAAAGGTTCTTCTGGTGGATACAAGCAATAGGTCTAGCTCTGGGTCAGCAATATCTTATTCAGAAAGTTGTGCACAATTTGGAACCATTGAAGCAAGTGATTTGACAGGTGCGATCATTTCTATTTCTGTGAACAATATAGTTGATCATACCTTATCAAATTATTATAATTTCTCTTTCTCTATTCTGAATTGATCATGTGCTATAATTATCTCATGGTTAGCCAAAAATGTGGATGGATGTGGTTTGGAAATGTTCTCATTGAAATTCCTACATTATTTTAAGAGAAAGGATGGATCAAGGAGATCCCAGCCAGTTTTATTAAAATTGAAACAAATATATAAAGAGTACATAGGATAGTACGAGTAGAAAATGAATAATGGGATGATTTTATTGATGGGCTACTACTTGCTACTTATAGAGGTTCCAACTCCTCTTCATACTACATTTTCCAATGTGGGACACTGGGACTAAAGTCCCTTATTGATTCTCAACACTTCCCCTCAAGATGGGCGATAGATATTAATCATCCCCATCTTGTTACATAGTTTTGACAGACTCAATGAACTAAGACCTTTAGTCAGACAGTCTGCAACTTGTTCTTTTGAGCGAACATGGTCAATCTTCAGTATCCCTTGTTCCAGCTTCTCCTTGATGAAGAATCGATCGATCTCGATTTGCTTCGTTCTATCGTGCTGAACTGGATTGTTGGCTATACTTATTGCAGCTTGACTATTGCTCAGAAGATGTAACGGTGATCCCTTATCCAGCTTCAACTCTGTCAGCAGTGCTTTCACCCACAGTAATTCTGACACTCCCAGAGCCATTGCTCTGTATTCTGCTTCAGCTGACGACCGTGCTACCACTGACTGTTTCTTGCTTCTCCATGAGACCAGGTTTCCTCCTACAAAGACACAGTACCCCGTGGTAGACCTTCTGTCGTCTATGCAACTTGTCCAGTCTGCATCGCAGTATCCCTCAACTTTTATGCGTCCATTCTTCTTGAACCATAGCCCTTTTTCCGGCGTCCCTTTCAGATATCTCAAGATCTGAAACACTGCTTCCATATGACCCGTTCTTGGATCATGCATGTAGCGACTCACTACACTCACCGCAAATGAGATATCATGGCGAGTGTGCCCCAGATAAATCAATCTCCCTACAAGTCTTTGATACCTTTCACGATCAACTGGCTCTCCTGCTTCTGCTCCCAACTTGCACTTCTGGTCAATCGGAGTGACTGCTGCTTTGCATCCCAGCATCCCTGTCTCCTTTAGCAGATCTAGTGCGTATTTTCTTTGTGAGAGAACAATTCCTTGTTCGCCGTCACACCTCGATACCCAGAAAGTACTTCATCGCTCCTAAATCCTTCACCTCAAACTCCTTCGCGAGTTTTGATTTCAGCTTAGTGATCTCGACTTCATCATTACCTGTGATTGCTATATCATCCACATATACAGCAAGTGTAGTAATGTGGCCTCTTGCATGCTGAAGAAAGACTGTATGATCTGCATTTGTTTGATGGTATTCCATGCCAGTAACAGCCTTTCTGAATCTGTCGAACCAGGTTCGAGGAGATTGCTTGAGCCCGTATAGCGACTTCTTTAGTTTACACACTTTTCCATGCGACGTCCCTCCGTCTGATTCTGTCGCGTAGCATCCTGACGGGAGCTCTATGTACACTTCTTCTTGTAGGTCCCCGTGGAGAAAGGCATTCTTAACATCTAATTGGTATAGCTTCCACCCATAGTTTGCTGCAATGGAGACCAGAGTTCTTACCGTGCTCATTTTCGCTACTGGGACAAACGTCTCATCATAGTCGATGCCATATGATTGTGTATCCTTTTGCAACCAACCTCGCCTTGTACCGTTCTATTTTTCCTTCTGGTGTCTCCTTCACTGTGTACACCCATTTGCATCCTACAGTTTTCTTCCCTTTGGGTAATGGAATCAGCTCTCATGTCTTATTTTTCTCTAGTGCCCCAAGTTCTTCCATCATTGCAGCTTTCCACCTTGGATCTTTCTTTGCTTCCTGCCAACACCGGCGCACGCATGTAAAGTGAACACGTCAGGACACAGGAGAAAACACGATCATTCTCCGTGGAAAAAATACGATCATTCTCTGTGTAGATTCCGATGTGAAGATCGGAAAACAAATAAAGCATGTGTTTATTTGTTCATTCCAGACGGTGTAATCTAGGAACAGAGAGGGGGCAAATAAAGCATTTGATGTCCCTCTGTCTCCGAAATACACCGTTTTTTTCTTCTTCTTTTTTTTTCCTTTTTTTTTCTCTTTTTTTTTTTACAAAACAAAAAAATTAAATAACAAAAAAAAATTACAAAACAAGAAAGATGGGGGGGGGGGGGGGTTGGGGGGGGCGCCGCTAGAGCCGCGGGGGGGGGGGGGGGGGGGGTCAACCGCTGGAGCCGGATGGGAAATTTTTTTTTTTTGGGGGATGGTTATGGCTCTGATACCAAGTAGAAAATGAATAATTGGATGATTTTATTGATGGACTACTACTTGCTACTTATAGAGGTTCCAACTCCTCTTCATACTATATTTTCCAATGTGGGACTAAAGTCCGTTATTGATTCTCAACAGTATGTCATCTACAATAAACACCATGTTGTAGATTGTCATCCATATGGAATGAACACATCATGCAACGTGCATCGTTTAAAATCATCTTGAGGCAGCCCTGGTTTTCAAGCATCATTTATCTGTTTCTCCCTTGTGATGCAGCAACAATTCTATTACATAAATTTCTACATTATTTAAGTTTATATGTAGAACCATAGGCATTTGATGTTGATAGTGTTGTATGGTTCACTGGATAACTGCTGTTGCCATGAGGATAACTATAGAAGCTTTGATATTCCTATTTCTTGAGATAGGCTTTGTAAACTAAACTGGTGAAAAAATGGTCTTATATTCTTGAGGAAGAAACTGATTTGTACACCCTCATTTATTGTCCTCTGGAGACTTGTCCACTGAGTATAGAGTCAACTTTTTCTACGTGAGTTTATCAATTTTAGGTGGCATGACGCACGCCCAGTTGGCTTGTGGTCTTAGAACTTTTAATAATGCCTCAGGATGTTACTTAGGTTAGGGAAATGAGATCACTCCTTTATGTGACCTCGGGTCACAAACAGAAGAAAGTATCCGAACGAGAAGCCTTGATTTCAAATGTATAGATGTTATGTTGAAAATCTGGTTCTTTAACTTTTTATATTTCATTTGCAGTTGATGCTAATATATCCACCCATTATCAATCTTTTCTGTTGTAAACATGTATAAACACAAGCATTATATATGACTCAGGTTCAGAAACTAGATGTCTTGTGAATTTAGACAATAAGGTGCCTTGTAATCATTCTATGTTTCATGGATACCTCAAATGAGTGCATATGCCAAACTGTTTAGAAGACTAGACTTTTTGATTTGAATCTTATCTATGTGAGGTTTCGCCCACTTATAAACTCCAAAGTTTGAACCATATGTATGTGAGGTTTCGTCCACTTATATCTGAGGATTGAACCCTAAATACTTTGTCCTGTCAACCATGGTTTAAAGTATCGGCCGATACCGATCCGATACGGCCGATACCGATACGGTTTGGCATGTCCCGATCCGATACCGACCGATACCCGATACTGGCCGATACCGACAATGAGGGTCTCTTTTCCGGACAATTCGGCAAAGAAAAATTAAACGAAAAAGACAAATCAACAAGGGTTTAAAGCATAATAAGGTTGTAAAAGCATGTAAAAGAAGAAAATCAATCTATTGTATGTAAGCCAATCGGTAAGGTGACTAATATTTTATTTAGTTTCAAAACTACTAAGAAATAACACTGAAAATACTTAAAATTATGCCTAAATGTATAAAATATATGTTTTTAAATGTAAATAATTTATTAATAATTGTCTGTTTTCTGATACCAAAAAATCCGATACTCCGATCCGATACAGCCGATACTACCGATATTGCCGATACCAATACTCATAGGAATAGTCCGATACCGATACTGTGAACCTTGCTGTCAACACTCTCACAGCTTTCATATGTTTTTTTTACACTTTCTTCTAAGTTCTAACTCTTACATTCAGGTTCAGCTCAATCTAAAGCCTGGGAATCACTAGTACCATCTAAGAAGAGGACTTGCGTCATTTGCCCAAAGCCCTCTTCTGTTGAAAAGCTCACAAAGGATCTATGTTCCATACTGCATGAACAACAGTCATCTTATCGTTCATCCACAGAAGACGATCTTCTTTATGACAGTCTCATCCCCACAGGATCCTTTGAGATTGGCAATGGAAGTGTTCTTCTTAGGTATCCAAATCCAAAAACTGTAGAGGAGGAATCAGAGGCGAGCTCACTTCCAAGAGATAATAGGTCGTACATAACATACGAGACTTACTCTGGGTCAGCATCATTTCCTTTGCATAGTGAAAGCAACGGAGCTGGTCTTTCAGTTGCTGGTATTGGGAAACTTAAGAAGTCTGCTGCATATGAAGCACAAGAGCATGCAAAAAGGTGCTTCCTTATGTATTTAGTTTTTGGTGAATTGCACTTATTTTGTAGCATACTGGTTCTAGACTTAACACTATAAAATATCCACCTTAGCAACCTTTTACTAACCCACACTTGGTTCGATGTTAAAGTTAGATCCAAAGTGGGCATCACATGCACTAGATGTTATTGGCTTACTTTCAAATGACCATTTGTACCCTCACCACTTATATAAGCTATAAACAAGTATATGTGTTGTCATTTATTTTTCAAGCCAGTCGTGCTAAACAGATGATTCCCAGTTTGGGCAGAAGTTTAAGTTTCTCTCTTTCAGTTAGCATGGGGATACTAAATGGTGACTTTTTAGTTGAAGGGAGAAAGTGTTAAACGAATGAACTAAAAGGTGTTCAAGTGAATTTTATCCTTATTTTCTAATAAAATGAGAAAGGTAAATACCATTGTCACTTGCTGTTTAATACAGTGTTTTTTTTGGGGATCAGTGACTTGTTTGATATTCGAGATTACCTACCATTGTAAGTTGATAGTCGTATTTTCGTTTCCGTTACGTAAATATGAGAATATTTTTTCATGATCAACAGTTCTATATCTTGGCAGGGGTACATCTTCCTCTGATAAACTGCATATCCTGAGAGACATAGATTCACCCTTGGGCTTCACTAATCTGAAAGTAAGATTCGACTTCCCTTATGCTTGTACTATGCTTATGGCCTTCAGATGTGCATATGCACTGTGTCTTGAAATTTTGAAAATCTGTCGACACATCTTGTTTGGATGTATTTCTTAATTATTTGTCTATATCTGCACTTACCTCGGAGCTATTTGGAGTAGGAGTTTGTTAACTTGGAGGTGTTGATGAGGCATATGACGTATGAGGAACAACAGAGACTAATGAAACTTCTACCTTCTATAGATACTGCTAAACCTCCTGAAAGGTCCACTGCACTTCCTTTGTGTTATGTATTGTTTTTCCTCAAATCTTTTTGTTGGTATTTACAGTGACACCAATATGCTTTGCAGCCTAAGGAGCATGTTTAACAGTTCACAATTCGTGGAGACCCTATCTTATTTCCAGCTACTACTTCAAGAAGGGATATTTGACCTGTCAAATTCAGCAGTGAATGATGAAGAGTATAAGATACTGAGGAGGCACGTGTTACAGAATTTGACAAGATCTACATGGGTGGAACACTACAAAAAGTTAAAGGTTTGACTGATCAATACTATGTGATCCTTTTGGTTCAAGAACCTTTGTTAGAGCCATTCACCTTGGTTTTTAGCTTTTTCATGTGATGTCAATTATTGTGTTTACATAGATTTTGCTCAACTGGTGTTTCATGACATTTCATATAGGATGTAAAATGCAAGCAGAATCCTGGCGGAAAGGGAGTAGCAACTGGGCCAAACCTTCTTGGACATTCTAGTTTAACAACCCTTAAGAGACCTCGTGACATCCAAAATCAGCATGCCCCAGGTTGGTCTTCTTTCACTTTCTACTTTTAATGCACACACTCAACACAGTAAGTGCAAGTGCTTGGAATGTACACACAGGCACATTAGTCTCTATGTGCATTGATAAGAATCAATTATAATTTCTAGCTAATAGAATAGTTAAAGGACAATTCAAAAGTAGATCATATAAAAATAGAGTTTATAACAGAAACGAATTTTATGTTCTAACTTGCCTAAAGAGCTTGTTTTTGCAAATAGACGTTAATATACTTTTTGATAAGTTCTAGTATGCAGCCCATTAAAGAAAGGGGAAGGGTGGGGTGTTGGGGTGGGTGTTTGGGGGGGGGGGGGGGGGGGGGGGAGTGGAGTGGAGGGCGAGGTTACTATAATGTAGATGTTGTCTAAACTTCAGGGAAGATAAAATGTCAGATCAAAAGGAGACAATTCATTCTTCTTGGTACCACTCGGCAATATTGTGTCTCCTATTGCAGTGGTCATCCAAGTCTCCTTTTCTTTTTGTCTGTGGGCGTTCTCCAAAACGTTTTGACCACATAGTCGAAGTGATCCTTTATGTTTCTGTCTTTCTGAGAGAGGTCTTAATTTTGAAAAATTATAGATGTCATGCAGGGTTTTGGTTTATGTCTGGTTTGTGAGCTTTTGCTATGGTTCTAATAAATAGGGGAGAAAGCTAGGGGCATTGCTAGTGCAGATGCAAGAAACAAAAGTTCAAGATCTTCGATATCTTGACCAATTGCAAGTACTAAGCTTTTCCAAAGACTATTTAAAAAGTCTTATGGCCATGGATGAAGAGAACACGAAGCAATAATCAAATTACCTTATGGAATTCCTCCTTTTTGTTATATAGAGAATATCAAGAACTCATTTTTGTAGAGGACTATGTTGGGAATGCGGTGAGATCCGAACTGTAGTTGATCCATGAGGTACGACATTGGACTTGGCATGTATGACATGGAAACCCATTGTTAAGTGCAGGACTATATACCCCATCCTCCCCCTTTCTATTTGATGTGAAACTAAACTTTCTACACAACTCCGTTTATATCGTTACCAAACTTGCGAATCTTGAGTACTTAACCAGATACGAGATACAATCCATCAATTTCCACCTTTGCTTGTATCGAGGTGAGTCTGAACAACTTGGAGATCCAAATATTGTCGTCTCGAACATAGAGTTAATCTCACACGTTCACCAAACTGCACCACATGGGTGCCAACCATACGTCTTGCTATACCTTGGGTTTGACAACTAGACCGACCTTTGAAACCAATCTATACAGTCACTCCAACCTTAGATCTTGTACTCGGACTATCTTATGGAGATCCTGCACCTTAGGAACGAATCCGTATAATTTCTCCACCTTAGGTCGTTGGCTTAGACCACCTTATAGAGATGTGCTCCACCTTAGGAGCAAACTTGAATTGACAACTCCATCTTAGGAGTTGAGTTGATTATGATTATACCAGTCAGCACAATCTGTTTTGAAGCAACTATTGTGCTTAATTGAGACCGACTTGTAAGTTGTAACCTTGGACTTTGATACCACTTGTTGGGAACGCGGTGAGACCCGAACCGGAGTTCATCCATGAGGTACGAAGTGAGACTTGCCCACATGGCCTTCATAGGAAAATCTTTTAATAAGTCCAAGAACAATCCCATATATCTATACATCATCCTCCACTTTCACTAAACTTTCTATGTATCTCCCTTTATAATGTTACCAAATTCGCGAGTCATGAGTTCACTCAACCGGATGCGAGATACAACCCAACACTCTTTTAGTTGAGTTGATCATGATTATACGAGTCAGCACAATCTGTTTTGAAGCAACTATTGTGCTCAATTCAGCCCGACTTGTAAGTTGTAACCTTGGACTTTGATACCACTTGTTGGGAATGCGGTGAGACCCGAACCGGAGTGTCACGCCCCGAACCCGCTAGGGTCGTCTGTCTTGCCTGGATCCCTGCGGGATCGTTCGTCCTCGCTAAGGCGTGATGCCGTGCAAGCCTAAGTTGCGCTTGCACAAGGTCATGTACCTGCACAAAACAACTAGTCAAGCAAAAACACACGCACACACCCATTCATTGCAGAAAACCAAATATTGGACACAAAGATTTGAAATGGAAATACTTCTTTTATTGATAAACTTGATAGGAATACAAGTACAAAGCTTTGCAAACTCAGATTACCTTATCTTGGCTACATGATTCTCTTTAAAAACTCTCTTTTGAAAATAGTCGCAATGCCTATACATCATATCCTATTATTACAAGCTGGAAATGAAAAGACACCTTCAAAGGAAAAGAAAACTTGAAACTTAACTGGAATGAAAATGAAGCTTCGAGGCAGTCCACAGCTCTACTGGGCTAGACGAGCTTTAGTGCCTCACTTGAAATCCCTCTGTCTCCTTTGCTTTCTGAAAAGGATGTCCACAACGTGGGTCAGCACACATCATGTACTAGCGAGCGGCTTTTGGCCGAATTCGCAAATCTCTGCACTAAATCAACATGTGGAGCTAACATTTTACTAGTGATCTTTCTACTTGTCTAGGTTCTTTTTAACAATTCATAAGAACATGATAGTAGAAATATTTCATAAGCAACTTACCATCGCCGATAGTCATCCCTGCACAAAAACATGTTAGCACAATTTGCGTAACGAGTAATTCATGTTTCAATCTTGCAGATATTGAAGTTGTAATTCGGGTCATGCAGGTGGACTATTCTACATGTTAGTCCACGGGATATCCCCATGACTAGCCGCTGTGACTCTTTGGTTCAGCTCGTCGCTAAGGACTCAGATGTCGGCTACCCTTTTAACATGAGGTCTATTTTACCTCAGGGTGCTCTTAATCTCTCCTAGGCCGAGCGGTTCCAGGTGCCCCCAGATACCACCCGAGAGACAAATATTTCCTTGTATACAAGTTGTCCGAGACCAAATGCATGCTCTAGCCGTTCTATCAGATGAGACACATTTAGACTTATGCACAGATATACGACACGTTCATTTCGTGCCTTCTTGTTCATCTCAACAAGTACAAGTTCGTCTGTACATGTCTACATTTTCAAGCAAACTTAGTAACCAAACAGATGATCATTCTTATGGAGCAGATAGAGTAGCAATACATGATCTTGCATTTGATTCAATTCAATTATCTTCTCTTATCTTTTGTTGTTGTGGTATCGTTGATCATAGGGACAAGGCAACAGAGTGGACTAGAGATCATTTTTATTAGGCGTACAGATCAATGTTTGTTCGGTTGAAACAACTCACCGAGGTGAATCTTAGTTGAGAGAAGGAGGGACTTCACGCGCAGTTCACGAACAGTTCACGCGTCCTACATTGGCACCAACAGTTGATTAGCATACTTCGTCTCTTTCTCTCAAGATTCGGAATGAATGCGAAATGCGATGAAAACGAACAATGAAAATCAATCATCGAAAACCAACACGAAAAAGCATTCATCAAAACCAAGCAGTGAAAGAAAACATCCAACAAAACTCTTGGATTCATTTCAATAGAAGCCAATCCATCAATTGGAAAGGTTCATTGCATTTCATCCGTGATCAATCGATACCGGCAAAGGTTTTCCCAAATACTCAGCTCAAGACTGAGTCAGCAAGCCGTAGGTATTACATAGTGGACCGCGAGGAGCGGGACACTACACGGAGTTCATCCATGAGGTACGAAGTGAGACTTGCCCACATGGCCTTCATAGGAAAATCTTTTGTTAAGTCCAAGAACAATCCCATGTATCTATACATTATCCTCCACTTTCACTAAACTTTCTATATATCTCCCTTTATAATGTTACCAAACTCGCGAGTCATGAGTTCACTCAACCGGATGCGAGATACAACCCAACACACTCTTCTACATACCTACAAATATTCTTGATGCCAATAATATCCTGAGAGATCAACATATATTTAGTTTGTTCCGTGAAGTTTTATCAGTCGTATTGGGTGAAATATTAAATGTGAAGACCGGCCAATATGATTAGTATTTTGTCAGTATCTATGTATGTGTAATGAGAAACTACTGTGGTTAAGACATATGAATTGAATATCGTAAATCACCACTGTAGTTTAATTGTCTTTTAGAGTACTAAAGTTGTCAACCAGCTCTGAGAATTTGGAGGTGGTGGGAGTTGAGGATAAGATCTGATGAGGAAAAACCATTTGACATGGTTTGGACATGCAATGGAGATCAATAGCTCCTACAGTTAGAGCAGTGATACAATCTGTTAAAGCTACGACAACTAGGGTTAGACTTAATGGACTTGCATTTAGGCTTTGGAAGAGGATGTGTTGCTAATGTCAGAAAAGATATGATCCTTAGGAGAGTTGTTTGGAAGATGAGGATTCCTGTAGCGAGCCCATAATTTGGGATAGACACTTTGTTGTTGGTGAACATTGTACTCTTTTGTTATGTTCTTTGCAGCACGATAACATGTTACTTTATACCGTAATTTGAGCCTATTTGAAATGGTTTAGAAAAAGAATATGAAATAAGATTTAAGTAGATAATCACACACTTGTTAATCAAATGCATATTGTTATAATCATGGCACATCATCATTGTAACTATCTTTGCGTGAAACCATTACGAGAGCGATCCCAAGTTACACCCATTTTAGTACGCTCCATTTTGATGGTTTCTTCTGATAATCACATGTTTTAGGAATCAGAAAGACTAGCTGAAGACGGGATCAGTACATAAACGCATAAACACACCATACGGTCCAAACCTTTCAAATTCGGTTTAAACAAGCGTTCGAGTAACTGTAATATATGATTTTACAACGGTACTAGACTTCAGCATCCCTTTTTTTTTTACATAAACATTCATTATAGACATCAGGTCTTGGTATTCTTTTTTTTTTTTTTTTTCAAGAAGACTTTTGATATATTTAAACTAGTGAAAGAAAAACAAGATTTTTAATAGATACATAACACAACCTATATAAAAAAAACCTAATTGGTCATCATCATCATAAATTTCAGAGCCGGGAGGTAACATGAGAAGCCCCAAAAGAGTATCCAAGTCCGGCGGCAGTGGCACAAATCTTCCCTCAATAGCGACACAGAAACCCAACTCGAACGGAGGAGCAGGCTCGAAACCCGTATATGATGCTGAGGAATTTGTCGACAATGATGGGGCTTGCTTCAGTCCAAGAAGCTTCTTCGCATCACCACCCGATCGGAGTTCCATGTTGTGCTCTCTCCAGTTCACCGACGGCAACTCTGATCACGATTTACTTATTGATGTCCCGTGCAACACATCGTCGTTCCCAGAGGCTGAGCTCCTCTACCCCCCCTGGAGCCGGAAACCTGGAGTGCCTAATAATACCCCGTCACAGAGCAGAGTGGATGGAGAGGATAGCGTCTCGAAAATTTCAGCCTCTAGCTTTTGTAGCGAACAGCCCCGTCGCCAGTAGTATCGGCTAATGTAGCTTCCCTTCGTCGTCTCACTGGGACTCATGGGCAAGACTAGTGCTGGGTGTTGTTTTGGTCTGGTTTTGAGTATATATTAGCCAAGTAACTGACAATTTTTGCTTGTGAACTTGTTTCCATGTATAGAATGGTAGTTGTGTTATTGACTCAACAAGGGGAAGGGGGCTTTGGAAATGTGTATGTAATGGAGCAAAATAAACTTGGTTGGTTCTGATGGGGGTCATCACCAGTTTTTTGTGTGGTTTAGACTGTTCTCAAAGCCATTGTTTCAGGAATTTTGCTGAGTTTGAGCAAATCTTACTGTGTCTCTCTTGCATTTGGTAGTGAATAGATCATATATATGAGTGTTTTAATCAAAGTGCTTGTTTCATCAAGTTGATCTTCCCCAGGAATTATTTAGAGGGGCGGCTGGTGAACGGTGAGTCCGTCCAATGGTATAATGACATATGATAATATTTTGCTGTTTTTGATGATCGTATCTTAATGATATTTGACAATTGTACATCATGAGTCGTGGCAGCCCAAAATTGTGCGATCAACTGAACTTCCTGGTCTACTTGCCAGCTGGCATTTTAGGTATCAGAAGCTATTAAAAATGCTTGCGACTTCAAAATGAGGTCATGGCGTTTTGGAATCATTCTCTTGCCAGAATCAGGAATTATTGGAAGCTTTGTGTCATGCAAATGTTGTGCTAGTGATAGATATCCGCATAAAACTGATGGAAACACCTTATCTATTCTACCGTATAATGTCAAAAGTGGACTCACCGTGAAAGTTTTCTTTCCAAAAATATCTTTTATGATATTTACTAATTAAAAAGATTAATTAAAATTAATAGGAGGTATCTAGATAAATACAAGAGTTGTTCTTTGATATTCCTAATTACAACAGCTATTATGCATTGAGTATCAAAAAATGAGGCATTGAAAAATGGACTTTGTTTAGCATCATTCATTCATTAAAAATGAATTTTTTTTTTTATTACAAGTGTCTTTTAATCTTTCTAATAATAAATACATTGTAACGCACGAGTGTATATATGCTAGTAGTAATAATAATAATGCTTTCATTGGGTATTATTAGAACTGTCAATTGGGCCGGGCCGGCCCAACCCGGCACGAGTCCGGCCCGAAAAATTGGCCCATGTGCCGGCCCGGCCCCGTATATTGGGTCGTGCCGGGCTACATATATCGGCCCATAACATAGGCCCGGCCCGGCCCGAAGCCCAAGCACGGCCTGGTCCGAAGTCCGACCCGGCCCGGCCCGGCCCACCCAAATAAATAAGAATCAAGTAGTTTCTATATCAAAAAATGATTATTATTAATATTTAGAAAACTTAATCATGTTATTATGTTATGTTAATTTACGTAAATATATGTGATTGTCGAAAAACATATATGAAAACATGTTAGATGTTCAATCTTTTGTGTTTAAAAAATGATTGTAATTAATATACAAAACTTTTGAGAAGAAAAAACGAGAATGAATGCCCAAATTTTACGTGCCAATCAAGACCCGGCACGGCCCGGCCCGACCCGACCCGAAGCCCATTGTGTCGTGGGTCACGTGCCGGACTGGGCTGAGATTTTCAACCCTTGGTCCGGCCCGGCCTGCTACGCTTCATGGGCCCAAGAGGCCCGGGTCCGGCCCGGTCCACTTGACAGGTCTAAGGTATTATAAAGGATAATCTCTTTGAGATAATAACTGTCTCATGAAAACTCGAAAGTTGGAAGTGATAGTTGAGAAGTGTTTGGTCAAAACTATTAAGTTATATTGTTGTTTTTGTAACTAGTGTGTCGTCGTGCCTGCAATTAGAATGCGTGTATGTAATATTTGATGTTGTAATTAGTGAACTTGTTCCGGAAGAGAGATGAAAGAAATAAAAATAAAATAAGGATGGCCAACAAATTATGTATTTAATGATGATTTCACAAACAAGTCTTTCTAACTTTTGTTTCTATAGTTGAATTTTAGTCGAGTCACATTTATTTTCGAGTTGAGCTTGAGAAGGAGGTAGGGAGGGTGTGGTGTTGGAGTATCTTGCATTCACTTGGTTGATGTTTTTTTTTTTGCAGGATTTGGTACAATTTATACTATAACTTCCTGAGTCCATTTTTGTTCATCCACCAAAATTAGAATGTTTGTTCACCCTCCAATAAAAAATTGACACGTGTCAAATCCACTCAACATAAACCATTTTGAAAGTGGTTTTGTAAGAGCATCTCCAACCCTATTGTGAGTTTAGAAAAAAAATGGTTGCCATATAGGAACGACAAGCTTTCATTTCAAAAATTCTTCTCCAATACAAATGTAGAATAAATCATGAAGTTGACATGACAATGACATGGCAAGGACAATGTGAAGTTGGTTGTCTAGATCTAGACAATGCACTTCACAATGTCTTTGTCTCCACATCATCAATTATGAATAGAAATATTTATATAAAAAAAATTGAAGAAGGAAGGAGTTGTCTTGGAAGTTAGAAAAAATATTTTTCATTGCCTTCTCAATACTTTTGTATTAGAGAACACTTTTTTTTTATCTCATTGTCTTGTGTGAATATCATTTTGTCACATAGGAAAAACATTGTCTTGTACCTCATGCCATATAGGAATCACAACACAAAACAAGACAATAGGGGGTTGGAGATGCTCTAAACATTCAAAGTGGTTTTGACTAAAAGATTTAAAACGTGTCAATTTTTTATTTAAGTGTGAACAAACATCATAATTTTGGTGGGTGAACAAAAATGGACTCATAACCTTCTTATGTTGAATTTTTTAATAACATAATGTCTTTTCAAGAGGGTTTTAGATTAGTTGGAGTTAGTTGGTGACTAAATTATTTTTTTATCTATAAATAATATATTTTTTAGATAACAAATGAATCTAAAAATATTGAATCTCCCATGTTTTTGTTTTTCAAGTTGCCGACAAGGTGATCTACGGAAGAGCAAAGCAACATGAAATGAGAGAAGAGAGAGATGGTTACAAGGATTTTTATATTAGTTTGAGTTTGTGGGTGATCAAATTACTTCTTTTTTTTTCATAAATAATAAATATTTTTAGATAAGAAACTATTACACCAAAAAAATTAATAATGTTCCTGATATTTAGATTATATATTATATAGATTGTTAAGATTTAATATAGTTAGTTGGGATTGCTTTATCCAAAAAAATCTCCTATAATGTGATAAAACCACAATGCTGTAAATCAAAGGGTCGTGAGTAGGATGGCCTTTTTTTTTGGGAAGATTTATGAAATGCCCAAAAACTAAAAAAGTTTTATGTAAAACCCACCGCTAAAAAAACTTTTATCACGTGCCCAGAATTAGAGAAACTTATCCAAAGCGGTTTCCAAATGACCCTTTTGCCCTTCCTTTTAATTTATTGGAAACACCCACAAAACTGCTCTTAAAAAAATGTTTCAATACTCCATCTTCTTCCATACGTTGCTCACTTTCGAATCTAGGTTTTCTCCTCAAAAATCTTCAAAAACTCGTCGAAAAATTTCCGAAAGACCGGGACGAACGACAAAAGTGCAAAAACGGAGGTCCAAACATCATTTTTTTGCGAATCTAAAATTTCGGAAGGCCGTTTAATGATAAAATCGTTACTTTTAGTCTCTTCGACGATACGCTCATTTTGCGACAAACGGGACCTCGTTTCGACCTCCCAATCAAAAGTTATGGCCCTCCAAAGTTTCAGCTAACCATAAAATGCAGGAGAATGGCATTCTCCGTCTTAATTTACACGGAGAATGACCATTCTCCGTCTTAATTAGGACGGAGAATGACATTCTCCGTCTTAATTTACACGGAGAATGGTCATTCCAGTGTTAAAACGCAGGAGAATGACCATTCTCCGTGTTAGAAACACGGAGAATGCCATTCTCCGTGTTAAATGAAACGGAGAATGTCATTCTCCGTGTTAAATAAAACGGAGAATGGCATTCTCCGTCCTAATTAAGACGGAGAATGGCCATTCTCCGTGCTAAATTAAACGGAGAATGACCATTCTCCGTCTTAATTAGGACGGAGAATGCCATTCTCCGTGTAATTTATCACGGATAATGCCATTCTCCGTGTAATTTATCACGGAGAATGGTCATTCTAGTGTTAAAACGCAGGAGAATGACCATTCTCCGTGTTAGAAACACGGAGAATGCCATTCTCCGTGTTAATTAGGACGGAGAATGCCATTCTCCGTCTTAAATAAAACGGAGAATGCCATTCTCCGTCCTAATTAAGACGGAGAATGACATTCTCGGTCCTAATTAAGACGGAAACGGAGAATGTCATTCTCCGTGTTAATTAGGACGGAGAATGGCATTCTCCGTCCTAATTAAGACGGAGAATGCCATTCTCCGTCCTAATTAAGACGGAGAATGGTCATTTCCAGTGTTAAAACGTGTAATTTAGTTTTTTCAGGAATAAAGAGTTTCGTTCTTCTTTCAAAGCGATGATAATTCTTATGGAAAAGAAGAAGAAAGATCTTCTCTCCACAATTGAAGATATGAGTTCAAATGTCTCCACGATGAAGATGATGATGATGGTGATGATGATGACGAGCGATGATCTGAGTTCGACTGAAGAAAAATACACCGAACTACGAACGATCTTTGCGATCTCTGCTGAATATGAGAGCAATGGAATTCAGATTTCCCGTGAAGAAAAAGAAGACGAAAATCGCAATCCAGATCTGAGTTTTTTGAATTCAAATACATATAGATGACCAATTCGCGCGGAGGGGTAGTTTCGGTATTATAAAAATAGCAGTTTCTAGCGGGTGGCATCTAAAAGGGAATCTTGGAATATTTAACGTGAAAATACTTAATTCTGGGTATTTCATAAAACTTATCCAGCGGGTGGGCATTTCATAAAAGCCCACCCGGAAATTGGGTTTCTCAGCAATTTAGATTTATGAAATGCCCAAAAACTAAAAAAGTTTTATGTAAAACCCACCGCTAAAAAAACTTTCATCGCGTGCCCAAAATTAGAGAAACTTATCCAAAGCGGGTTCCAAATGACCCTTTTGCCCTTCCTTTTAATTTATTGGAAACATCCACAAAACTGCTCTTAAAAAAATGTTTCAATACTCCATCTTCTTCCATACGCTGCTCACTTTCGAATCTAGGTTTTCTCCTCAAAAATCTTGAAAAACTCGTCGAAAAATTTCCGAAAGACCGGGACGAACGACAAAAGTGCTAAAACGGAGGTCCAAACATCATTTTTTTGCGAATCTAAAATTTCGGAAGGCCGTCTAATAATGAAGCCGTTACTTTCAGTCTCCTCGACGATACGCTCATTTTGCGACAAACGGGACCTCGTTTCGACCTCCCAATCAAAAGTTATGGCCCTCCAAAGTTTCAGCTAACCATAAAATGCAGGAGAATGGCATTCTCCGTCTTAATTTACACGGAAAATGACCATTCTCCGTCTTAATTAGGACAGAGAATGACATTCTCCGTCTTAATTTACACGGAGAATGGTCATTCCAGTGTTAAAACGCAGGAGAATGACCATTCTCCGTGTTAGAAACACGGAGAATGCCATTCTCCGTGTTAAATGAAACGGAGAATGTCATTCTCCGTGTTAAATAAAACGGAGAATGGCATTCTCCGTCCTAATTAAGACGGAGAATGGCCATTCTCCGTGCTAAATTAAACGGAGAATGACCATTCTCCGTCTTAATTAGGACGGAGAATGCCATTCTCCGTGTAATTTATCACGGAGAATGGTCATTCTAGTGTTAAAACGCAGGAGAATGACCATTCTCCGTGTTAGAAACACGGAGAATGCCATTCTCCGTGTTAATTAGGACGGAGAATGCCACTCTCCGTCTTAAATAAAACGGAGAATGCCATTCTCCGTCCTAATTAAGACGGAGAATGACATTCTCGGTCCTAATTAAGACGGAAACGGAGAATGTCATTCTCCGTGTTAATTAGGACGGAGAATGGCATTCTCCGTCCTAATTAAGACGGAGAATGCCATTCTCCGTCCTAATTAAGACGGAGAATGGTCATTTCCAGTGTTAAAACGTGTAATTTAGTTTTTTCAGGAATAAAGAGTTTCGTTCTTCTTTCAAAGCGATGATAATTCTTATGGAAAAGAAGAAGAAAGATCTTCTCTCCACAATTGAAGATCTGAGTTCAAATGTCTCCACGATGAAGATGATGATGATGGTGATGATGATGACGAGCGATGATCTGAGTTCGACTGAAGAAAAACACACCGAACTACGAACGATCTTTGCGATCTCTGCTGAATATGAGAGCAATGGAATTCAGATTTCCCGTGAAGAAAAAGAAGACGAAAATCACAATCCAGATCTGAGTTTTTTGAATTCAAATACATATAGATGACCAATTCGCGCGGAGGGGTAGTTTCGGTATTATAAAAATAGCAGTTTCTAGCGGGTGGCATCTAAAAGGGAATCTTGGAATATTTAACGTGAAAATACTTAATTCTGGGTATTTCATAAAACTTATCCAGCGGGTGGGCATTTCATAAAAGCCCACCCCGAAATTGGGTTTCTCAGCAATTTAGATTTATGAAATGCCCAAAAACTAAAAAAGTTTTATGTAAAACCCACCGCTAAAAAAACTTTCATCGCGTGCCCAGAATTAGAGAAACTTATCCAAAGCGGGTTCCAAATGACCCTTTTGCCCTTCCTTTTAATTTATTGGAAACATCCACAAAACTGCTCTTAAAAAAATGTTTCAATACTCCATCTTCTTCCATACGCTGCTCACTTTCGAATCTAGGTTTTCTCCTCAAAAATCTTCAAAAACTCGTCGAAAAATTTCCGAAAGACCGGGACGAACGACAAAAGTGCTAAAACGGAGGTCCAAACATCATTTTTTTGCGAATCTAAATTTTCGGAAGGCCGTCTAACGATGAAACCGTTACTTTCAGTCTCCTCGACGATACGCTCATTTTGCGACAAACGGGACCTCGTTTCGACCTCCCAATCAAAAGTTATGGCCCTCCAAAGTTTCAGCTAACCATAAAATGCAGGAGAATGGCATTCTCCGTCTTAATTTACACGGAGAATGACCATTCTCCGTCTTAATTAGGACGGAGAATGACATTCTCCGTCTTAATTTACACGGAGAATGGTCATTCCAGTGTTAAAACGCAGGAGAATGACCATTCTCCGTGTTAGAAACACGGAGAATGCCATTCTCCGTGTTAAATGAAACGGAGAATGTCATTCTCCGTGTTAAATAAAACGGAGAATGGCATTCTCCGTCCTAATTAAGACGGAGAATGGCCATTCTCCGTGCTAAATTAAACGGAGAATGACCATTCTCCGTCTTAATTAGGACGGAGAATGCCATTCTCCGTGTAATTTATCACGGAGAATGGTCATTCTAGTGTTAAAACGCAGGAGAATGACCATTCTCCGTGTTAGAAACACGGAGAATGTCATTCTCCGTGTTAATTAGGACGGAGAATGCCATTCTCCGTCTTAAATAAAACGGAGAATGCCATTCTCCGTCCTAATTAAGACGGAGAATGACATTCTCGGTCCTAATTAAGACGGAAACGGAGAATGTCATTCTCCGTGTTAATTAGGACGGAGAATGGCATTCTCCGTCTTAAATAAAACGGAGAATGGCATTCTCCGTCCTAATTAAGACGGAGAATGCCATTCTCCGTCCTAATTAAGACGGAGAATGGTCATTTCCAGTGTTAAAACGTGTTTAGTTTTTTCAGGAATAAAGAGTTTCGTTCTTCTTCCAAAGCGATGATAATTCTTATGGAAAAGAAGAACAAAGATCTTCTCTCCACAATTGAAGATCTGAGTTCAAATGTCTCCACGATGAAGATGATGATGATGGTGATGATGATGACGAGCGATGATCTGAGTTCGACTGAAGAAAAACACACCGAACTACGAACGATCTTTGCGATCTCTGCTGAATATGAGAGCAATGGAATTCAGATTTTCCGTGAAGAAGAAGAAGACGAAAATCGCAATCCAGATCTGAGTTTTTTGAATTCAAATACATATAGATGACCAATTCGCGCGGAGGGGTAGTTTCGGTATTATAAAAATAACAGTTTCTAGCGGGTGGCATCTAAAAGGGAATCTTGGAATATTTAACGTGAAAATACTTAATTCTGGGTATTTCATAAAACTTATCCAGCGGGTGGGCATTTCATAAAAGCCCACCCCGAAATTGGGTTTCTCAGCAATTTCCAGAAAAGGGAAGATTTATGAAATGCACAAAAACTAAAAAAGTTTTTTGTAAAATCCACCGCTAAAAAAACTTTCATCGCGTGCCCAGAATTAGAGAAACTTATCCAAAGCGGGTTCCAAATGACCCTTTTGCCCTTCCTTTTAATTTATTGGAAACACCCACAAAACTGCTCTTAAAAAAATGTTTCAATACTCCATCTTCTTCCATACGCTGCTCACTTTCGAATCTAGGTTTTCTCCTCAAAATCTTCAAAAACTCGTCGAAAAATTTCCGAAAGACCGGGACGAACGACAAAAGTGCTAAAACGGAGGTCCAAACATCATTTTTTTGCGAAGCTAAAATTTCAGAAGGCCGTCTAACGATGAAGCCGTTACTTTCAGTCTCCTCGACGATACGCTCATTTTGCGACAAACGGGACCTCGTTTCGACCTCCCAATCAAAAGTTATGGCCCTCCAAAGTTTCAGCTAACCATAAAATGCAGGAGAATGGCATTCTCCGTCTTAATTTACACGGAGAATGACCATTCTCCGTCTTAATTAGGACGGAGAATGACATTTTCCGTCTTAATTTACACGGAGAATGGTCATTCCAGTGTTAAAACGCAGGAGAATGACCATTCTCCGTGTTAGAAACACGGAGAATGCCATTCTCCGTGTTAAATGAAACGGAGAATGTCATTCTCCGTGTTAAATAAAACGGAGAATGGCATTCTCCGTGCTAAATAAGACGGAGAATGGCCATTCTCCGTGCTAAATTAAACGGAGAATGGCCATTCTCCGTCTTAATTAGGACGGAGAATGCCATTCTCCGTGTAATTTATCACGGAGAATGGTCATTCTAGTGTTAAAACGCAGGAGAATGACCATTCTCCGTGTTAGAAACACGGAGAATGCCATTCTCCGTGTTAATTAGGACGGAGAATGCCATTCTCCGTCTTAAATAAAACGGAGAATGCCATTCTCCGTCCTAATTAAGACGGAGAATGACATTCTCGGTCCTAATTAAGACGGAAACGGAGAATGTCATTCTCCGTGTTAATTAGGACGGAGAATGACATTCTCCGTCCTAATTAAGACGGAGAATGCCATTCTCCGTCCTAATTAAGACGGAGAATGGTCATTTCCAGTGTTAAAACGTGTAATTTAGTTTTTTCAGGAATAAAGAGTTTCGTTCTTCTTTCAAAGCGATGATAATTCTTATGGAAAAGAAGAAGAAAGATCTTCTCTCTACAATTGAAGATCTGAGTTCAAATGTCTCCACGATGAAGATGATGATGATGGTGATGATGATGACGAGCGATGATCTGAGTTCGACTGAAGAAAAACACACCGAACTACGAACGATTTTTGCGATCTCTGCTGAATATGAGAGCAATGGAATTCAGATTTCCCGTGAAGAAGAAGAAGACGAAAATCGCAATCCAGATCTGAGTTTTTTGAATTCAAATACATATAGATGACCAATTCGCGCGGAGGGGTAGTTTCGGTATTATAAAAATAGCAGTTTCTAGCGGGTGGCATCTAAAAGGGAATCTTGGAATATTTAACGTGAAAATACTTAATTCTGGGTATTTCATAAAACTTATCCAGCGGGTGGGCATTTCATAAAAGCCCACCCCGAAATTGGGTTTCTCAGCAATTTCCAGAAAAGGGAAGATTTATGAAATGCCCAAAAACTAAAAAAGTTTTATGTAAAACCCACCGCTAAAAAAACTTTCATCGCGTGCCCAGAATTAGAGAAACTTATCCAAAGCGGGTTCCAAATGACCCTTGTGTCCTTCCTTTTAATTTATTGGAAACACCCACAAAATTGCTCTTAAAAAAACGTTTCAATACTCCATCTTCTTCCATACGCTGCTCACTTTCGAATCTAGGTTTTCTCCTCAAAAATCTTCAAAAACTCGTCGAAAAATTTCCGAAAGACCGGGACGAACGACAAAAGTGCTAAAACGGAGGTCCAAACATCATTTTTTTGCGAATCTAAAATTTCGGAAGGCCGTCTAACGATGAAGCCGTTACTTTCAGTCTCTTCGACGATACGCTCACTTTGCGACAAACGGGACCTCGTTTCGACCTCCCAATCAAAAGTTATGGCCCTCCAAAGTTTCAGCTAACCATAAAATGCAGGAGAATGGCATTCTCCGTCTTAATTTACACGGAGAATGACCATTCTCCGTCTTAATTAGGACGGAGAATGACATTCTCCGTCTTAATTTACACGGAGAATGGTCATTCCAGTGTTAAAACGCAGGAGAATGACCATTCTCCGTGTTAGAAACACGGAGAAAGCCATTCTCCGTGTTAAATGAAACGGAGAATGTCATTCTCCGTGTTAAATAAAACGGAGAATGGCATTCTCCGTCCTAATTAAGACGGAGAATGGCCATTCTCCGTGCTAAATTAAACGGAGAATGACCATTCTCCGTCTTAATTAGGACGGAGAATGCCATTCTCCGTGTAATTTATCACGGAGAATGGTCATTCTAGTGTTAAAACGCAGGAGAATGACCATTCTCCGTGTTAGAAACACGGAGAATGCCATTCTCCGTGTTAATTAGGACGGAGAATGCCATTCTTCGTCTTAAATAAAACGGAGAATGCCATTCTCCGTCCTAATTAAGACGGAGAATGACATTCTCGGTCCTAATTAAGACGGAAACGGAGAATGTTATTCTCCGTGTTAATTAGGACGGAGAATGGCATTCTCCGTCTTAAATAAAACGGAGAATGGCATTCTCCGTCCTAATTAAGACGGAGAATGGCATTCTCCGTCCTAATTAAGACGGAGAATGGTCATTTCCAGTGTTAAAACGTGTAATTTAGTTTTTTCAGGAATAAAGAGTTTCGTTCTTCTTTCAAAGCGATGATAATTCTTATGGAAAAGAAGAAGAAAGATCTTCTCTCCACAATTGAAGATCTGAGTTCAAATGTCTCCACGATGAAGATGATGATGATAGTGATGATGATGACGAGCGATGATCTGAGTTCGACTGAAGAAAAACACACCGAACTACGAACGATCTTTGCGATCTCTGCTGAATATGAGAGCAATGGAATTCAGATTTCCCGTGAAGAAGAAGAAGACGAAAATCGCAATCCAGATCTGAGTTTTTTGAATTCAAATACATATAGATGACCAATTCGCGCGGAGGGGTAGTTTCGGTATTATAAAAATAGCAGTTTCTAGCGGGTGGCATCTAAAAGGGAATCTTGGAATATTTAACGTGAAAATACTTAATTCTGGGTATTTCATAAAACTTATCCAGCGGGTGGGCATTTCATAAAAGCCCACCCCGAAATTGGGTTTCTCAGCAATTTCCAAAAAAAATTAATTTGCTACAATGGATTTGGATTCTCTCTTTAGAGCATCATCAGTACATAAAAAAAAATAGAGCTTGAGGTCCAATTTTGTAATAAAAAATAAATGTAGAACGAGTTGAGTTTGTACGAGAAAAATAAAAAATAAATGACCCAAATGGGATGAGTGGTTATAGATCCATGTGTCATCTTTTTCTTTAAAAAAAAAAAAAAAAAATCTAGAATCTAGAAATCGAGGATCCAAATTGAGCCTTAATATTCTAAAAAAAAATAAGTTTCTACATTCTAAATATAGAATTTTTTAGGCCCTAACTACATATCATCTGGCTGGAACGGGATCATCGTGGGGCTCCAATTGAGCCTTACTATTCTAACAAATGAGCTACTACACCATGAATCTAGAAATTGCAGTGAACCTTACTATTGCTTTTAGAAGTAGAGAGATATGCAACCTCCCACTAGGGATGGCAAGGATAGGGGCCGGGTATGTTCCCATTCTCCGTTTCCGTTAAATAATGAACTCTCCGTTTTCGTTTCCGTCTCGTTAATACTTTCGTGCTGGTTAATAAAATTTAGATTTCATCAAAAAAAAAAAAAAAAAAAACTACATGAACCCATATATCAATGAGTTGCACATATATGTACAAGTAATCATGATCGAAGATTTTTCGGGATATGGAATGCTATATCCATGCTCGACCCTGAATCATGCCGAGGTTTTTTTTTTTAATCTCTATCTTCATCCGTCGAATAAAAAATTAGATCCCCGTCGGATTGGAAAAAAAAAACTGGAAATTGCTGAGAAACCCAATTTCGGGGTGGGCTTTTATGAAATGTCCACCCGCTGGATAAGTTTTATGAAATATCCAGAATTAAGTATTTTCACGTTAAATATTCCAAGATTCCCTTTTAGATGCCACCCGCTAGAAACTGCTATTTTTATAATACCGAAACTACCCCTCCGCGCGAATTGGTCATCTATATGTATTTGAATTCAAAATACTCAGATCTGGATTGCGATTTTCGTCTTCTTCTTCTTCACGGGAAATCTGAATTCCATTGCTCTCATATTCAGCAGAGATCGCAAAGATCGTTCGTAGTTCGGTGTGTTTTTCTTCAGTCGAACTCAGATCATCGCTCGTCATCATCATCACCATCATCATCATCTTCATCGTGGAGACATTTGAACTCAGATCTTCAATTGTGGAGAGAAGATCTTTCTTCTTCTTTTCTATAAGAATTATCATCGCTTTGAAAGAAGAACGAAACTCTTTATTCCTGAAAAAACTAAATTACACGTTTTAACACTGGAAATGACCATTCTCCGTCTTAATTAGGACGGAGAATGGCATTCTCCGTCTTAATTAGGACGGAGAATGTCATTCTCCGTTTCCGTCTTAATTAGGACCGAGAATGTCATTCTCCATCTTAATTAGGACGGAGAATGGCATTCTTCGTTTTATTTAAGACGGAGAATGGCATTCTCCGTCCTAATTAACACGGAGAATGGCATTCTCCGTGTTTCTAACACGGAGAATGGTCATTCTCCTGCGTTCTAATACTAGAATGACCATTCTCCGTGATAAATTACACGGAGAATGGCATTCTCCGTCCTAATTAAGACGGAGAATGGTCATTCTCCGTTTAATTTAGCACGGAGAATGGCCATTCTCCGTCTTAATTAGGACGGAGAATGCCATTCTCCGTTTTATTTAACACGGAGAATGTCATTCTCCGTTTCATTTAACACGGAGAATGGCATTCTCCGTGTTTCTAACACGGAGAATGGTCATTCTCCTGCGTTTTAACACTGGAATGACCATTCTCCGTGTAAATTAAGACGGAGAATGTCATTCTCCGTCCTAATTAAGACGGAGAATGGTCATTCTCCGTGTAAATTAAGACGGAGAATGCCATTCTCCTGCATTTTATGGTTAGCTGAAACTTTGGAGGGCCATAACTTTTGATTGGGAGGTCGAAACGAGGTCCCGTTTGTCGCAAAATGAGCGTATCGTCGAGGAGACTGAAAGTAACAATTTTATCGTTAGACGGCCTTCCGAAATTTTAGATTCGCAAAAAAATGATGTTTGGACCTCCGTTTTAGCACTTTTGTCGTTCGTCCCGGTCTTTCGGAAATTTTTCGACGAGTTTTTGAAGATTTTTGAGAAGAAAACCTAGATTCGAAAGTGAGCAGCGTATGGAAGAAGATGGAGTATTGAAACGTTTTTTTAAGAGCAGTTTTGTGGGTGTTTCCAATAAATTAAAAGGAAGGGCAAAAGGGTCATTTGGAACCCGCTTTGGATAAGTTTCTCTAATTCTGGGCACGCGATGAAAGTTTTTTTAGCGGTGGATTTTACATAAAACTTTTTTAGTTTTTGGGCATTTCATAAATCTTCCCTAAATTTAATTTGGAATCATCATAGCTAATATTTAGACGTAGCATTAGCAAAATATTTTGTTTTAGAATACTTTTATAATGAAAGAGTACAAAAATAAATTTATTTCTAATTAAATATTGAAAAATAAACATATAACCACTAATTAGTTAAAAAAAATAAACAACTTTTATAAACCATTAATTAGAAACTCAAATTAGTGAAGTAGGATCCCAACCTCAAATTAATGCCACACGTGCAATTAGTTTTTTTTATTACTCACACACCCACCACACACATGCAACTAGTGAGAAAAACAAACACCCCTAAGTTGCATCAAAATCATAGTTTGCAATATTAGATGTGATATATGGCATGTCCCATTCCAATATCGACGTTACTAGTATTGACTGATGTCGAAAAAATGAACGAAAAAACCTAGCAACAAGGGTATAAAAGTATAATAAATTTGTAAAAGCATGTAAATAAAATAAAGGCTACTAAGAAACAACACAAGACATACTTAAATTATGCATAAATGCATAAAATATATTTTTTTTCTAAATTTTTAGAAACTTAATAATTAATATTTTTTGATTAAAAAAATTTGATATTTCAATCTAAAATCATCCATAATATTGATAAGGTCGTGTATCCCTTCTTTAAAAAAAACTAAGAATAATCACTCGATTCATTCTCTTAACAAAGATATAATACATTCATTTTAGAGAAAATTTGAGCGGCACCCCACTTTTTTTACGCTTATTTAAGGTGCACCCCACAAGTTTACATGAAAGTATGACACCCCCACTTTTTTTACGCTTATTTATGGATTGCTGCTTTTTTAGACCTTCGAACAAAGCATAAAAAAAGGTTCGAATGGTACGAACTCTCCATCACCCCAAAATGAAAGAGACGTTCCAATAGTTCTTGGCCTGTTTGTAAAAAATGTGTTGTTAGGTTTTCCATTTTCTTATTGAGGTCGAACCTAAGCATGTGCTCGAGACATAGTTGTCCATATACTGATTAAGGATGTATGGATTCTTGAGAAGAGAGTAGCCGTGGTGGTCTTTCCTTCAGGAATGGACACAGTAAAAGACAAGTGGAGTCAAGTCATCCCACTAAAAAAACATATTTTTTTTCTGATACTTTACGCCTTGTTTTTGTAAGACATAATTTTTTCTTATGCCGGCCCGTGTGTCGTTCAGTAAACAAATTATTAAATGTTAGTATGTATATTATATTTATGTACATTTATAGCATCAAATTAATGTAGACGTAGTAGAAAACTGAAACTCTTTTAAACCGCAGTGCTACGTATCCCCCTCTCATTATGGGTGAGTGTTCAGTTAATTCAGTTTAAACCGAACAGAATAACCGAAAATCGAATTGGACCGAAAATCGAACCGAATTAGCCTATGATCGAATCAAACCAAACCGAATTAAATCGGTTCAATTTTTGGTGTATTCAATTTTTCGGTTTATTTGTAATTTTTTTGTTAATATATATATATATATATATATATATATATATATATATATATATATATATATATATATATATATATATTGTTGACACAAAGTCACAGTCAACCAAATATTGACTAGATTGACTAAATAATATATGTATAAATTCAATACGACACACGACGTCTGCATTCAGTTCAGGACAGACAACAGCTCAGTTTCCGACTCTCAGTGTATTTTCGAGTCTGTACTTTTACATTTTATTGAGTCTAGAAGTATGTACTCTGAGTTATGCTGAGCTCTTGGAACTTAGTCTATAAGCCTACCCAAAATCCCAAGCTCCACCAAAACAAAAATTGCCCACAAGTCCCACTTAGGACCACTCTGTGCTCTGGAGACAGAGTTCGGGCCGAACTCTGCCTCCACACAGAGTTCGGGCCGAACTCTGTCCCCTAGAAATCAGGAACCCTAATTTTAGGGTTAGCTGGTTGCTAGCTGTCCAACGGCCAAATTTTTGAATTTTCCTACCCGAATTCTGGCCGAATTCTGCCTCTAAAAACACTATAAATAGGGCATGAATTCTCTCATTTCAATTCACTTAATCTTCTCTTCTCTTCTCTCCTACAAGCTCAATAAGCCATACCCTTCCTATCCACTAGCCACAAGCCTCCTAAGTCTCGAGTGCTCAGCATCTCTCAGTTAGGATTCTTGTGCAAGAGTGAAGAAGTCGCTTGGACAATTCTAAGCAAATCGCCACTGCGATCCTCTGTTAGAAGTTGACGTGCTCTTCTGAAGAAAAGGCACGGGTTGTAAGCTACTATTTCACAAATAGTGGATTTAATCCTGAGCTAGAGTTCTCAGGCCTGGACTAGTCCTCCACGAGGGAAACCAGGTTAAAATCGTTGTGTTTGCGTATGCTCTTCTGCTCTTCATTTATTTTCCGCACTTTACTCTGATTTTTTATTGTTGGTGAAAGAGTTATTTTTAATTGGCTATTTTTCTATATAAACTCTATTCACCCCCCTCTAGAGTTGCCAAACTGTTCTTCAATTGGTATCAGAGCTCTGTTCTCTTTATAAGGACTAACATCCTAAGAGCTGATCCATGGCAACCACACAATCCTTGATTTCCAATCATGGTGAAGGTCAGTCCACTCATAGGCCTCCCCTATTTGATGGGACTAACTACACATATTGGAAAACAAGGATGAGCTTTTATCTTAAATCTCTAGACTTTGACCTGTGGACTGTCGTCACTGACGGTTACAAAAAGCCCGCCAGAATAGTTGTCGATGGTGACCTCATTGAGAAACCACACGACAAATATTCTGTCGAGGAGAAGAAACAGGCAAGTCTAGATGCTAGGGCTATTAATACTTTATTTTGTGCCATAGACAGGAATGAGTTCAACAGGGTCTCTACATGCACCACTGCTCATGAAGTATGAAGACTTCTAGAAGTGACGCATGAAGGAACCACACAGGTCAAGGAATCCAAAATTAGCCGTCTCACTCAAGAATACGAAGCCTTCAAGATGAAGCCAAGTGAGACGATCACTCAAATGATCACAAGATTCCTCGACATTATCAATCCTCTATCTTCGCTTGGAAAGCAGTACTCAAACCACGAGAAGATTCGTAAGCTGCTCAGAGGGCTACCAAGGATTTGGAATCCTAAGGTGACAGCCATCATAGAAGGAAACGATCTCACAACAATGTCAATGGAGACCTTGATGGGTAAGCTTATGACTCACGAGCTTGACCTCAAGGACTTCGAAGAGCCTGCTCCGAAGACCAGGGAGATCGCACTCAAAGCTCATCAACGAAGAGCTAATCATGATGAGACCGAAGAAGATAACTCGGATGATGAAGACCAAGCTCTCATGGTTCGCAACTTCAGGAAATTCCTTCGCTTCAATCGAAGGAAGAAGGAATCTCAAGAAAACGATGAAGAGGAACCAACTTGTTATGGTTGCAAGAAAACTGGACATGTCCGAAAAGACTGCCCATTCCTGAAGAAGAGCAACCACTATGAGAAGCCATACAAAAGGAACTCATCAAAGAAATATGCCAACACAGGCATCTGGCATGAAAGTGAAGCGAGTGACTCTGAGGAAGAAAAGGACTCTCCTCAAGATACAGCAAATGTGTGCCTGATGGCAACTTCCAACAAGGTATCTAACGAAACTCTGGATGACTTCTCTTTTGATGAACTTGGCGATGCTTTCACTGATTTACTCGATGATCATAAAAAGGTCATCGATAAATATAAACATGCCAAGGACAAAATCAAAAGTCTAGAAGATGAGATACAAAGAATTTCTTTACTTCTTGATAATGTTAGAAACACATCACCCACAAATGACACTGATGAAGTATCCAAGCTTAAATTAAGCTTACATGATGCTGAAGCACGTATTGAGCAACAAACTCAAGAAATCACTACTCTCAACACGTTGCTTGCTGAAGAAAAGAGTAGACACAAGATTTCCATGACTAAGATTTATGGCTTAAATATTAAGGTTGATGAACTGCAAGCTGTTTCTAAAAGATTAGAAACCAAATTGGGTAAACAGGTTGTCCAACCTCAAACCCAATCACATGGGCACAATACCACTCATGCTAGTCAATCACGTCATTCTCATGCAGCACATAACCATGCATTTATATACACAAACTTTCACAAACCACGTGCACGTAAGAACAATTCTCACTCAGTACACACTCATCATGCACAAAGACACAATCAACATCACTCCACACATAAAAATCATCATGCCATGCCATATAGACAAAATCATCATGCAATGCCATATAGACAAGGTTCTCATATACCATATAGACAAAATCATCATGCCATGCCATCTAGACAATATCAGCATGTCACACATCATAGACAATACCATCATTCTATGCCTCATAGACACCATCAACATGCCACTTATTCCATGCATAATCATCTTCACCATGCTAACTCTTCACATCATGTCCATCCTCATCCTGTTGCTTATAGATATTATTCTCATGCTCCTAGTATAAATAAGAATGCTATCTGTACTTATTGTGGATTACATGGACACATCTCACCACAGTGCAGAGTTAGAAGACTTGTAGATAAAAGGATATATGCTTGGTTCCCAAAGACTAACTTTTCAGGACCCTCAAGAACTCGGGTACCAAAGGTCACATCTACTCTTGATGTAGGTGGACCTTCCCTCCTCAACTGAAAGTAAGTGGATTCTCGATAGTGGATGCTCGCGACATATGACGGGAGACGCAAATCTTTTTGCATCACTATCGATGAAGAGAGAAGGATACGTATCCTTCGGTAACAATCTCAAAGAGCACATTATAGGTAATGGTATCATTGGTCATCCTCCTTCTCCTGTAATAAAGGGTGTCTGCCTAGTGACCGAGTTAAAGCATAACCTGCTCAGCATTAGTCATCTTGCTGATCATGGATATGATATTAACTTTGGACAAAACAGTTGCTACATCTATGATAGGTCAACAGGAGACATTGCTTTTGAAGGGAAAAGAGAGGACAACATCTACATTTTCTATCTTTCTATAAATACTAACAATGCAGGTAGATGTCTATATGCCCACAAAGATGAACGACTACTTTGGCACCAGCGTCTTGGTCATGCCAACATGGATGCTATATCCAGGCTTTCCACCAAGAAGCTAGTGAGAGGATTGCCTGACATCACGTTCAAAAAGGACACGGTATGTGCCGAATGTGAACTAAACAAGGCAACTAAATCCTCATTTCATTCTATCAACTCTGTAAGTACTACTAGACCCTTGCAACTACTTCATATGGATTTATTTGGTCCTAGTAGAATAGCTAGCCTTGGAGGCAAACTTTATGCATTTGTTATTGTTGATGATTTTTCGAGATTTACATGGGTTTTCTTTCTCGCTAATAAGAGCGATGCTATTTCTGCTTTCAAAATTTTTGTAAAGAAAGTTCAAAACGAAAAAGGCTACATGATTACTCGAATCCGAAGTGATCATGGAGGCGAATTCGTAAATTATGATTTTGAAAGTTTTTGTAATGCAAATGATTTTGATCATGAATTTTCTTGTCCTAGAACTCCTCAACAAAATGGTGTTGTGGAGCGGAAGAATAGGACTCTTGGCGATATGGCTAGAGTCATGTTGAATAAATTTTCTCTTCCGAAATATTTTTGGGCAGAGGCTGTAAGTACAGCATGCCACATTTTGAATAGGGTGCTTATTCGTCCCATTACGAAGAAAACACCCTATGAGCTTTGGTTTGGGAGAACCCCCAATGTTTCTTATTTTAAAGTTTTTGGCTGTAGATGTTTTATCCTTAACACCAAAGACAACTTAGGCAAATTTGATGCCAAAGCTGACGATGGTATCTTTCTTGGTTATGCCGCCAAGAGTAAGGGATATAGAGTTTTCAATAAACGCTCACTTATTGTGGAAGAGTCAACAAATGTGACTTTTGATGAAGACAACAGTACAGCAAGTACTCTTGATGATGACGTTGAGCCATCAACTTCTACTCCAATGAATACTTCAACCGAAACTAATTCTCTGGAGGGTTTGCCTAAGAAATTCTCTTTCAAACCTTCTCATCCAGAAAATTTAGTTATAGGAGAAGTTTCACGTGGAGTAACTACTAGATCATCACTAAGAGACTCCGTTGCTAGCACTGCCTTCATTTCACAAGTAGAGCCTAAAAACATTTCTGAAGCTTTTAATGATGAATTTTGGATTTCTGCTATGCAAGAAGAACTCAACCAATTCGAGAGAAGCCAAGTATGGGAACTCGTTCCTAGACCGGTTAATCACTCGATAATTGGTACTAAATGGGTTTTTAGAAACAAAGTAAATGAAGATGGTTCAGTCACACGTAACAAAGCCCGTCTAGTAGCTCAAGGATACAATCAAGAGGAAGGTATCGACTACGATGAGACATATGCTCCTGTTGCTAGACTAGAATCCATTCGGATGCTTTGTGCTTTTGCCAATCATCAGAACTTTAAATTATTTCAAATGGATGTTAAAAGTGCTTTCTTGAATGGCTTTATTAAGGAGGAAGTTTATGTCAAACAACCCCCTGGCTTTGAAAATCACAAATTTCCCGACCACGTGTTCAAGCTGAAGAAAGCGCTTTATGGCCTTAAACAAGCCCCCAGAGCTTGGTATGAAAGGCTAAGCAGTTTCTTGCTTGAGAAAGGTTTTTCAAAAGGGAAAATTGACACTACACTGTTTATTAAATCTTTCAAAGACACCATTCTATTAATTCAGATTTATGTTGATGATATTATTTTTGGGTCTACTGATGAAACTCTTTGTCAAGAATTTGCCAAATATATGCAGACGGAATTTGAGATGAGCTTGATGGAAGAGCTCAACTATTTTCTTGGTCTGCAAGTAAAACAACTGGCTAATGGAACTTTCATCTGCCAATCAAAGTACACCAAGGACATGCTGAAGAAGTTCGATCTTGACAACATCAAACCAATCAGCACGCCAATGGCTACTTCAACCAAACTCGAACCAGATGAGAGTGGCAAACCTGTTGATCAACGTAAGTATCGAGGTATGATAGGCAGCTTACTTTATTTAACTGCTAGTCGTCCCGATATCATGTTCAGTGTTTGCCTATGTGCTAGATATCAAGCTAATCCTAAGGAATCACACATGACCGCGGTTAAGCGTATCTTTAGATACCTTAAGGGTACGGTTACAGTGGGCCTATGGTATCCCAAGTCAACATCATTTGATCTTATTGGTTACTCCGATGCTGACTTCGCTGGATGCAAGGTCGACCGTAAAAGTACGAGCGGCACGTGTCATTTATTAGAAAAAGCTTTAGTCTCCTGGTTTAGCAAGAAGCAGAACTCTGTTGCACTATCCACAACAGAAGATGAATACATAGCAGCTGGGCGTTGTTGTGCACAAATTCTGTGGATGAAGCAAACCCTTGAGGACTATAAGTTATCTTTCATGCATATTCCTATATTCTGTGACAATACTAGTGCAATCAATTTGACTAGGAACCCTGTCTGCCACTCACGCACTAAATACATTGAAATCAGACACCACTTTTTGCGTGATCATCAGCAAAATGGCACGATTAACTTAGAATTTATTGACACTGATCATCAGTTGGCAGATTTCTTTACTAAGCCACTATCCGAAGAGCGCTTCAATTTTCTTTGTCGTGAACTTGGAATTTTAGATGAAGCAGTTATAAATTGAAACTCACCTGCGTAAATATCGAGTATATTGTGATTCTTTTACGAAGAATTTGGTATGGGTACAAGCCGAAAGGGTCCTTCTGACAACAAGGCGTAAAAGCCTAAGCGACACGGTGCACTAGTCCTCAGGACTACCGCTAGCTGGGATCCGGCCCCTGCAGCTAACCCATGGCAAATTTTGGACTATTGAACCACAGTATATGTCCTTATTTATTATATGGCTCGTTTTCGATTTAATATTGCCTAATTGATATTTTCTAAAGTTCATTCTGTTTTCTGAGTACCTTTCTATCTATTTTTTTTTAACACTCTTTGTTGTCCTCAACTATCTTTTATTTAACTCTTAAACATTTTCTTCATGTTCTTTGCCTGTTTTCAGTTCTGGACCATTGATCCAGAACTCGGGCCGAACTCTGTCCCTATCAGAGTTCGGGCCGAGTTCGGTTCTTAGGTTCCAGAGTCGGGATCTGGCTCTGCCGTTGGATCAATTCTAATCCAATGGTCAATATTTCACCCGACCAAAGACCAAGCCCTACTTTATTTCGGGATTCCCTCTCTTTCCTCCCATATTTCCTTCTTCTCCATCTCTTCCATCTTCTTCCTTCCAAACCCTAACCCTAGTTCTTGATATAGAGGGCTCTATTTCTTCTCAAAATCAAGGGAAAGGGGTTTTTCAACATTCTCTTCAACTGTTTGATATTCTTTTCAGGTATATCTCTCTTTTTCTATCATTTCCAAGACTCTCCTCTTTTATTTCAAATGGCATCTCGCTTGTCCAAACGAGGGAGAAGGACTCGACATGAGGGTGCTTCCTCTTCGGTTCCTCCTCCTCCGATTGAACAAGCAGTTGAACAACACCCCATTCATCCGTTGTTCAATCCGTCGCGTCCCGATGACCCTAACACTTACGACGACCGTTTATTTGTATCGTTAGAAGCCTCTAATGAATGGTTTAGCGATTTTAGAACTCGTCCGGTGTTTGGGGGCCATCCCATAAATTTTACTATATTTTCACATTATGAGTCATTATTCCGTGATCTTTGTTTGGATGAACTTGTTGCTTCAAATTCTGTCATCTACCATAGTGCCATTCAAATGTTTTACTGCAATTTGACTCACGATGCAACCCACATCTATTCTCGGGTTGCTGGCATTACCATTGCCTTTAATGATTCTGAGTTGGGAGATTTTCTTGCTCTCCCGGATCTTGATGTGTGGAACAAGCTTGTGGAGGCACGACAACTTCAATTTGTTGGCGACACTTCCCTTGAAGGATTCAAGGAGGATTTATGTGCTCCTAACGTAAGTCCTCGCAAGCTAAAGGCCAAGCATCTCACCCCCTACTTTTATGAACTTCATCGCATCGTGTTCAATACTATCTTGCCCAAGGCTGGCTCAACAGATGAAGTCACTTATCTTGAGATCTCCGCCTTATATCATCTCCACTTTCGTATTCCATTCAACTTTCCACGGACTATGATGGATTGGATGATCAACTGTCGGAAGAAACCAAGAGCTTTGGTTTATCCTCTCTATCTTCCTTTAGTTTTTCGTGCTTTCATCATTCCTATCCATGATTGTCCGTTCATGCCTGCACCTGCCTTTCTATCCAAAGCACGACGCCTTCAGCCTGTCGCTGCTTCTGAGTCATCTGAGCATTCTGCTGATGAGGAGCCTGACGCCCCTCCTTTTGGTCAGGATGCACCTCCTCCTCCTGCCACTCTTGAGTCTCTTCAGACTATGCTTCGCGATCGCTTTGCTATTGAGGATGATCGCTGGACGCAGCAGGATTACCGTACCACCTTGCAGATCAGTGCCCTTGGGAACTCTCTGCATGATATGCGGTATTCACTTGCTCGTCATCCTGATCTGCATGTGCCTATTGAGCGGGATCCAGATCGCGCGGGTCATCGTATAGACGATCCGTGGGTCATGAGGTATATGGATCCTGATGATGCTTTTGTGGACCCTCGTCGCTCATTCCCTGGTCCTTCAGATGTTCCAGGACCTTCTCGTGCTCCATGATGGAGATTGGCTTGATATGCTGCTGCCACTGCTGATGGTCTTAGTTGCCCTTTTGATTTTAGTTATTTCAGTTTGTTATGGATTTATGTACTGGATTTCTGTCTTCAAACCCTGATGATGTGCTGGTTGGTGGATAACATTTTATGCTATTTTTCGTAGTTCTACTTTATGTCAGTGACTTGTTTTATTAGTATTATACTGTTTCTTCTCTGCTTGGTGTGATTGGATTACTTTTCATTGTCTATACTGCTATTTCCATGCTTTTCCTTATGCAGTCTATATGATCCTTTATATTGCTAACTGCCAAAAGGGGGAGAAATATGTATATTTGTCTGTGCTTGTGTTTGCTTTTAGGAAAATATTTTTATCAGGCCACAGGTTCTATGCATTATTTACGGGGGAGAGCTATTGATTCTAGCTCGGCACCGTTCACTGATTACGGGAGAGCTATCTTATTCTAGCTCGGCATTGTTTATGGGGGAGCTGTGTTTTAACCAACTGTGTCCAGGTATGAATATTGAAATATACATTTATTATTTTGTCAATTATCAATATAGGGGAGATTGTTGACACAAAGTCACAGTCAACCAAATATTGACTAGATTGACTAAATAATATCTGTATAAATTCAATACGACACACGACGTCTGCATTCAGTTCAGGACAGACAACAGCTCAGTTTCCGACTCTCAGTGTATTTTCGAGTCTGTACTTTTACATTTTATTGAGTCTAGAAGTATGTACTCTGAGTTATGCTGAGCTCTTGGAACTTAGTCTATAAGCCTACCCAAAATCCCAAGCTCCACCAAAACAAAAATTGCCCACAAGTCCCACTTAGGACCACTCTGTGCTCTGGAGACAGAGTTCGGGCCGAACTCTGCCTCCACACAGAGTTCGGGCCGAACTCTGTCCCCTAGAAATCAGGAACCCTAATTTTAGGGTGAGCTGGTTGCTAGCTGTCCAACGGCCAAATTTTTGAATTTTCCTACCCGAATTCTGGCCGAATTCTGCCTCTAAAAACACTATAAATAGGGCATGAATTCTCTCATTTCAATTCACTTAATCTTCTCTTCTCTTCTCTCCTACAAGCTCAATAAGCCATACCCTTCCTATCCACTAGCCACAAGCCTCCTAAGTCTCGAGTGCTCAGCATCTCTCAGTTAGGATTCTTGTGCAAGAGTGAAGAAGTCGCTTGGACAATTCCAAGCAAATCGCCACTGCGATCCTCTGTTAGAAGTTGACGTGCTCTTCTGAAGAAAAGGCACGGGTTGTAAGCTACTATTTCACAAATAGTGGATTTAATCCTGAGCTAGAGTTCTCAGGCCTGGACTAGTCCTCCACGAGGGAAACCAGGTTAAAATCGTTGTGTTTGCGTATGCTCTTCTGCTCTTCATTTATTTTCCGCACTTTACTCTGATTTTTTATTGTTGGTGAAAGAGTTATTTTTAATTGGCTATTTTTCTATATAAACTCTATTCACCCCCCTCTAGAGTTGCCAAACTGTTCTTCAATTGGTATCAGAGCTCTGTTCTCTTTATAAGGACTAACATCCTAAGAGCTGATCCATGGCAACCACACAATCCTTGATTTCTAATCATGGTGAAGGTCAGTCCACTCATAGGCCTCCCCTATTTGATGGGACTAACTACACATATTGGAAAACAAGGATGAGCTTCTATCTTAAATCTCTAGACTTTGACCTGTGGACTGTCGTCACTGACGGTTACAAAAAGCCCGCCAGAATAGTTGTCGATGGTGACCTCATTGAGAAACCACACGACAAATATTCTGTCGAGGAGAAGAAACAGGCAAGTCTAGATGCTAGGGCTATTAATACTTTATTCTGTGCCATAGACAGGAATGAGTTCAACAGGGTCTCTACATGCTCCTGCTGCCGAGTCTGTTGCTGTTGGTGAGTGACAAGAATCCCTCGGACGATCTCCAAGAGTGCTACGACATCTGGTACTGCCGTCGCTGCTGGTGCTGCAGGAGTTCCAATAACCTGCGGCTGCACTGCCTCTGGTCCCACTTCTGTTCGTGCCTGTACTAGAGAAGGTTCTCTCCCCTGTTGCTGCCCAGTCGAGCCATGCTCTTGCGGCTCTTCCTCATGGGCCTCACCCGCTACTGAGAATGAAGCACCCCTATAGAGAAAGATATAAGATTATCAAGTCCGGACAAGGAAGATTTTGAGGATGCAAGTCAGGTTAGAGATCAAGGCAAGGACAGAGAATTCGAAACAGAATTTCAAGGAAAACAAGTTGTGATTGAGACTCCTAATAATTCGCAATACCCCACAAGTCTGGAAATCAGACCTGCATGGGCCACCACTAAAACCTTGTCACGCCCCAGTACCGAAATACGGAGACGGACTAGGCCAGCTACTCCATATGAGGTACGTAACGTCATACGGCGATCGTGGCTGTCGAGAGACTAGGGGGTACATGCTACAATCAAGTCTCCTATGGTCCCACAGAGTTCTATGTCTCAATCAATTAAGTCAAATCAGCAATTAAATGAACATTAAAGATAAAGCAGTAAGGCGTCCCTGACGCTTCATCAACATGATCATGAGAGACTAGCTTTATAATTTAGCTATCTCAGAGAGTCAGGAGTACAAAATTATATACAGTTGCAGTCTGTTTAATTACAATTATGTACTGACACAAAATATCAAGTAATCCGGCTAACAGGTGCCGGTGGCTAAACGCCGCAAAAGTATAAGCAGAAGTGGTGGAGAAGAAACCCACTCGAGTCCCCGAACCATCATGCTCCTAGTATGCACCATGGATGTCAGGGAGGAAGATCGTATCCTCTGGCTCTGCTACGAGATCTGGCCAAACAAAACCAGCGGGGTCAGTCCCGAATAGCAAGTACCGCCAAAGGGGCACAAGAGTTAAGATTAAAAACCCAACTAATAGAATGACTGATAATAGTAATACTTATGCTACTATTATAGGGTAGCGCAACATCCTTGAACCCATATGGCACTTTTACAACCAAACAAGGATAAAAGGTGCCGCATGGAGTCGGGACGTGTCGTACTCTATAACTTTCACATAAGTTAAAAAGGTATAAACCATAAAATCTCCTGATCGTGACTTCGGTCGATAGCCTATCGCAGCACAATAACCAACCCAACAATCAAACAAGAACATGGGTTGGATCATGTACCATGATAGACCATGTTCCTCAGTCATTCACAGAAGTAGCACTTCACAACCAGAATAAGTCTTCCGTTCATAACTTCGGTCCACAGCCTGTCATAGTACGATAACCAACCCAACAATCAAACAAGAACATGGGTTGGATCACGTACCATAATAGTCCGCTTCCCTCAGTTATTCACGGAAGGTAATAGGACACAAGCAGGTCATTTTCACGGCCAATCAAGTCTCTAGTAGGACGAGGTTATCCTCGCATCATGTTATTTAGAAATCCTCAGATCGTATCTTTCCAGCAAGGCTAGCCAACCCAGGGGTTCGCGTAGACAGGTGTCATGGAGCACAGGTCCCTCGTGAGGCCACCTTGCCAAGACATGTAATATATAGCAGGAATGAATCGGATACAGTCATCCACTCGTTGCGGATGACACAGTATCTGTGGAGACCAGCCGGCGCACCAAGACAATATCTCAGGGCGACTGGTGTAACACGATCTCGGGACTCTGCCCTCCCCATGCATCTAGTATATTCAGTTGCCTAGTTTAACCCTAGGTGAAATCTTGGACTCTCATGCTGTGGCCTACATGATTATCCTCCTAAAGTCGTACTTTAGTACGAGTACCCTAAGTGAGGATCCATGTCAATCAGTATGTCAACATGTGCTACCCTCCTTAGTGTAATGCATCATTGCAAATACCCCACGTGGAGTTACGAGTCATTTGTCGAGCATGAACAAGAACTGGGACATTCAGGTACATGTATCAGGTAGGAACACTTTGTTCTTCGGGGTCACATCAGTGCTCATATCATGCTCGGGACAAAAGGCGTAAGGATATAAAATGGGCATATAATATCTAATAAAATATCAAAAGCATACGCACAATAAGGCAGCGTGCGTGAAAAGTCACGCAAGCTTACACAAGGCAGCGTGCGTGAAAAGTCACGCAGGCTTACACAAGGCAGCGTGCGTGAAAAGTCACGCAGGCTCAAGGAGAGAGCAGCGTGAAAAGTCACGCAGGCTCAAGGGAAAGAGCAGCGTGAAAAGTCACGCAGACTCGAGGGAGAGTGCTGCGTGAAAAGTCACGCAGACTCAAGGGAAGAGCTGTGTGAAAAGTCACGCAAGCTCAAGGAGAGAGCAGCGTAAAAAGTCACGCACGCTACAGGGAGCAGCGTGGGTGAAAAGTCACGCACGCTACAGGAGTCACGCTTCCAACAGGAAGCGTACCTAAGTCTGCGTACGCAGCGCTAAAGAGCACGCGTAGCTCAGTGTGCGTGAACTAAGAAGCTCTGCACACTGCTCACTGTCTTCTCCAAACAGCAAGAACACCATGGCAGAACCCAAAACTTCAAACAACATAACTTGGTCATCCGAACTCCAAATCCGGATTTCCAAAGTTCCAACTTGGGTGAAATGGAATTCTCTTCCACATGGAAGCATCAAAACCCACAAAACTTCAACGAAAATAGATCAAAACTAAGAAAATCCGAAAATGATTAAAACTTAGATCTACAAAAATCAAAGCTTCAAAATAGAAATTTCCAAGTTCTAAACTAGTATAGATTGAGGAGAAGAACATGTTTTGGCAAATAGTTTTGTAAGAATCATTATCAAAATTATGGATCCTTCTCTTGAGCAAGTTGGTACTTGCCTTGGTTGGTGGAGGAAGTAAATGAGAGGAGAGAGAAGGAGATGAGTTATTATATAGAATCTTGAACCCATGGGTTCATGATGAACCAAAGGGTTCATGATGAACCATTGGTGAACCAAGAATGGGTTACCCAAATGAGCCAAAACTGTAGGCCCAAATGCAAAAAATAAATTAGGAAATAATATTTTGTCAAATATTTTTGGAAAATGCATGAAGAAATACTAGTCAAACAAATATTTTTGGAAAATGCATGAAGAAATACTAGTCATACATCACAAAGTGCAAAATAAGCAGGTGCAGAAAAGCATGGAATCGTGTCAATAAGGTGCATAAATATACCTTATTAGTCAAACAAATACGGATAACGAGATCTGATCTCGTCCTCGCGCTCCCAGGTTGACTCTCCCGGAGAGTGATGGTTCCAAGAAACATGGACAAGGCTTATCGTCCGATTCTTGAGTACCTTCTCTCGCCGGTCTAAAATAGATACGGGTTGTTCCTCGTAAGTTAGGTCGGTACCAACGACTAACTCAGAATGATCGAGGACATGACTCGGATTCGGGACATACCCACGTAATTGGGACACATGAAACACATCATGTATGCTAGTTAACGAAGGCGGAAGGGCAAGTCAATAAGCCACATCGCCTACCCGAGCGAGAATCTTAAAAGGACCAACGTATCTTGGGCTAAGCTTTCCCCGGGTTCCAAATCTGATGATACCCCGAGTAGGCGAAATCCACAAAAACACTTGGTCGCCAACACTAAACTCTAGAGGCCTACGATGCTGATCTGCCCAATGACGATGTCGGTCCTGTGCAACTCGAAGGCGCTCTCTGACCAACTTAACTATCTCCACAGTCTGCGTGATCATCTCTGGCCCCAACAACTTCCGTTCTCCGACGTCGTCCCATGCCAAAGGGGACCTGCACTTCCTTCCGTACAATGCTTCGAACGGGGCCATCTGAATGCTAGCCTGATAGCTGTTGTTATAGGAGAACTCCACTAGATGAAGGTGATCCTCCCAAGATCCGCCAAAATCTAAGGTACACGCCTGTAGCATATCTTCTAATGTCTGAATGGTTCTTTCTGATTGTCCGTCGGTTTGTGGATGATAAGCAGTACTGAATCTTAACTTGGTTCCCAAACTTTGGTGTAAGCTCCGCCAGAAATGGGAAGTAAACCGCGTATCCCGATCTGATACTATACTAACTGGAACACCGTGTTGCCTTACTATCTGCTTCATGTACATTTCTGCTAACTGCTCAGTAGTCTGTCCAACTCGGAAGGGAAGAAAATGAGCGACCTTCGTGAGTCGATCTACTATTACCCAGACTGCATTCTTACTAGTCGGGGATCTAGGTAAACCGGTCACAAAATCCATCGTGAGGTGCTCCCATTTCCATTCTGGGATAGGAAGCGGCTGTAGCAATCCTGCTGGTCTCTGCTGCTCGGCTTTCACCTGCTGACATACCAGACACTTGGATACAAATCTCGCTATCTCTCTTTTCATGCCATTCCACCAAAAGAACTGCCTGATATCTCGATACATCTTCGTTCCTCCTGGATGAATGGAGTAAATAGAACTATGAGCTTCGGACATAACTTCTTGCCGAAGGTCTCCACTCGGTACACAGAGTCTGTTTCCAAACCTGAGCGTACCATCTTCATGAATCACCAACTCCTTCCTACGGCCTGATTCACACTCCGACCGCAACTTCTGAGTCTGTGGATCTCCTGCTTGTGCTGCCCTTATCCTCTCTACTAAGGTTGACTGAATCTGCATACTGGTCATTCTTCCTATATCCCTTGGCAAAAATACTTCGATTCCCATACTCTGAAGGTCTTCTAAAATATGCTTCTGCGAGGTTAAGATAAAGGCACTGTCTCTCCTACTCAGTGCATCTGCAACTATATTCGCCTTGCCTGGATGATACTGGAGATCTAAATCAAAATCCTTCAGCAGTTCTAACCATCTTCTTTACCTCATGTTCAAATCTCGCTGCGTGAATACGTATTTCAAACTCTTATGATCAGTATAGATCTCTACCCGATCTCCGTATAAATAATGCCTCCACAACTTGAGTGAAAACACCACAGCTGCTAACTCTAAATCGTGAGTCGGGTAATTCTTCTCATGGTCTCGAAGCTGTCGAAACGCATATGCTATCACCTTTCCGTGCTGCATCAATACACATCCAAGACCCTTCCCAGATGCGTCATAATATACTGTAAAGCCTCCAGCTCCTACTGGAAGCGTCAAGATCGGGGCTGAGATCAATCTCTTCTTCAATTCTTCAAATGATGCCTGACAGCTAGCTGACCAAACAAACTCTACGTCCTTGTGCGTCAAACGCGTTAAGGGCGCAGAGATCTTGGCAAAGTCTGCCACGAACCTTCGGTAGTAACCAGCTAACCCTAAGAAACTTCGTACTTCTGTAACCGTTCTCGGGACTGGCCAATGCTCTACGGCCTCAATCTTCTTCGGATCCACTGACACTCCTGCCCCAGAAATTACATGTCCCAGGAACGAAATGTGATCTAACCAAAATTCACACTTGTCGAGCTTCGCATAAAGTTGATGCTCCCTCAATGTCTGTAAGACAGTCCCATGATGTTTCTCATGCTCCTCTTCACTGCTGGAATAGACAAGAATGTCATCTACGAACACTACCACAAATTTATCCAAATACGGCAGAAAGATGCGGTTCATTAAATCCATAAATACTGCGGGGGCGTTGGTTAGTCCAAAGGACATTACTAAAAACTCATAATGCCCGTATCTAGATCTGAATGCTGTCTTCGGTATGTCTTGCTCCCGGACTCTTACTTGATAGTATCCCGACCGAAGATCGATCTTGGAAAAGACGCTGGCCTTGCTCAACTGGTCAAACAGGTCATCAATCCTTGGTAGCGGGTACTTATTCTTCACTGTTACTGCATTCAGCTTGCGGTAGTCGATGCACATCCTCGTCGACCCATCCTTCTTGGGAACTAGAATTACTGGCGCGGCCCAGGGCGATTTACTGTCTCGGATGAATCCCTTAGACTTCAACTCTTCTTCATGTTGATACAACTTATCCTGCTCTGACGGCGACATTCTGTAAACTCTATCTGCAATAGGCCTCGTTCCAGGGTTCAACTCAATGCTAAATTCTACCTCTCTGACTGGGGGTATCCCTGGGAGCTCATCAGGGAAGACGTCGAGAAAATCTTCGACCACTCTCGGAATCTGTCCTGGCTCTGACACTGCTGCTGAGATGACGCCTCCGGCCTGATTCTTTAAGGTTCGAGTAAAGATGAACTGCTCCATCCCAGAAACGCTGAATATGACCCTACCTCCTCTACAATCAATTATCGCATGACTGTCTCTCAACCAGTCCATGCCAAGAACAACATCAAAATTCCCCATAGGAAATTCAATCAATGACGCGGGCAGTAAATGCCCACACACCTCTACCGGACATGAAAAGCGCACCCTGCTAACTTCTACGAGCCCATTGTCGGTGAGTATATCCATCCTCTCCGGCAATTGTCTCAAACTCTAATCCAATCCGTGTAGCATATTGTGCAGAGATGAATGAATGAGTAGCGCCTGAATCAAATAATGCTACAGCGGGAAATGAGGTGACGAGAATTTTACCTGCCACCACGTCACTAGACGCTAGAGCCTCTCCCAAGGATAATGTGAGAGCCTGGCCCTGGCCCCGCTGAGCTCCTTGTTGCGGCCTTCCTCGACCATGCTGTTGCTGCCTCTGAGGTCCTTCGGCTTCCTGTGCCTGGCGAAACATCTGAGCCTGCGTTGGTAGACGCTGGGCTAGGGGCCTTACTGCTAATACTGGCCCTCCACTCGGGGTTGCCACCGGAGCTGGCAATGCTGGAAACTGCTGAGCTGGCCCTCCTGGCCTCTGCATCACAGGACAAGTGGAGATACGGTGGTCTGAACTACCACACCTCAAGCATAAGCCATTCGCTGACCGGCACACCTCCCTCGTGTGCCCTGCCTTCCCACAGAAGGTACAGCCCTGGGGTGCTCTCTGACGCTGCTGCTGGTCTCTCGACTGCTGATGCCGAACTGGCGCTGTATTAGTTGACACGGCCGTCCTCCGCGGCGCTCCTGCATCATGAATACGTACACCGGGTGCTGGTGCCAATGTTCGCTGCATTGCTCCTCCTCCAACCTGGGAATGAGATCTCTTCTGACCTCCTGTCCTCGATGCTAACCTCTGCTGGGTAAGCTCGTGCCTACAAGCTGCCGTCAAAACAGCGTCAAACGTATGGTAGTTGTGTCCTTCCACAAGTTGCAATAGTTCCAAATGAAGTCCCTGCTGGAACCTCATAGCTTTCTCTGGCTCCGTTGCCACCATTGCTGGTGCGAAACGGCACAATCTGCAAAACTCTGCCGCATACCCATCTACGGTCTTGCCTGCTTGCTTGAGACTGATGAACTTCTGCTGAAGCTCATATCGAGCCACTACGCCAAAATACTTGGCCTTGAATCTGTCACTGAAGGTGGTCCAACGAACAGGGCATCTTGTACCAACTTCTTCTGATGCCCACCAGTCGCGGGCAAGATCCTGAAGTACCAGTTTGACCTGATCAACCTTCTCATCATCTGGAACCTTGGCTGCCACAAGAATGGCTTCGATGTCTTGAATCCAGGCATCCGCAGTGATGGCATCCTCCGTGCCATCAAAATACCTCGGGTTCAAGCGACGAAACCTTCCTGATGCTCCCGAGTCAACCCCGGCACTCCTCTCAAGAGCTAACTGAATCCCCTGGTTCAGCAACACGTTCTGCTCCTGCTGCCGAGTCTGTTGCTGTTGGTGAGTGACAAGAATCCCTCGGACGATCTCCAAGAGTGCTACGGCATCTGGTACTGCCGTCGCTGCTGGTGCTGCAGGAGTTCCAATAACCTGCGGCTGCACTGCCTCTGGTCCCACTTCTGCTCGTGCCTGTACTAGAGAAGGTTCTCTCCCCTGTTGCTGCCCAGTCGAGCCATGCTCTTGCGGCTCTTCCTCATGGGCCTCACCCGCTACTGAGAATGAAGCACCCCTATAGAGAAAGATATAAGATTATCAAGTCCGGACAAGGAAGATTTCGAGGATGCAAGTCAGGTTAGAGATCAAGGCAAGGACAGAGAATTCGAAACAGAATTTCAAAGAAAATAAGTTGTGATTGAGACTCCTAATAATTCGCAATACCCCACAAGTCTGGAAATCAGACCTGCATGGGCCACCACTAAAACCTTGTCACGCCCCAGTACCGAAATACGGGGACGGACTAGGCCAGCTACTCCATATGAGGTACGTAACGTCATACGGCGATCGTGGCTGTCGAGAGACTAGGGGGTACATGCTACAATCAAGTCTCCTATGGTCCCACAGAGTTCTATGTCTCAATCAATTAAGTCAAATCAGCAATTAAATGAACATTAAAGATAAAGCAGTAAGGCGTCCCTGACGCTTCATCAACATGATCATGAGAGACTAGCTTTATAATTTAGCTATCTCAGAGAGTCAGGAGTACAAAATTATATACAGCTGCAGTCTGTTTAATTACAATTATGTACTGACACAAAATATCAAGTAATCCGGCTAACAGGTGCCGGTGGCTAAATGCCGCAAAAGTATAAGCAGGAGTGGTGGAGAAGAAACCCACTCGAGTCTCCGAACCGTCATGCTCCTAGTATGCACCATGGATGTCAGGGAGGAAGATCGTGTCCTCTGGCTCTGCTACGAGATCTGGCCAAACAAAACCAGCGGGGTCAGTCCCGAATAGCAAGTACCGCCAAAGGGGCACAAGAGTTAAGATTAAAAACCCAACTAATAGAATGACTGATAATAGTAATACTTATGCTACTATTATAGGGTAGCGCAACATCCTTGAACCCATATGGCACTCTTACAACCAAACAAGGACAAAAGGTGCCGCATGGAGTCGGGACGTGTCGTACTCTATAACTTTCACATAAGTTAAAAAGGTATAAACCATAAAATCTCCTGATCGTGACTTCGGTCGATAGCCTATCGCAGCACAATAACCAACCCAACAATCAAACAAGAACATGGGTTGGATCATGTACCATGATAGACCATGTTCCTCAGTCATTCACAGAAGTAGCACTTCACAACCAGAATAAGTCTTCCGTTCATAACTTCGGTCCACAGCCTGTCATAGTACGATAACCAACCCAACAATCAAACAAGAACATGGGTTGGATCACGTACCATAATAGTCCGCTTCCCTCAGTTATTCACGGAAGGTAATAGGACACAAGCAGGTCATTTTCACGGCCAATCAAGTCTCTAGTAGGACGAGGTTATCCTCGCATCATGTTATTTAGAAATCCTCAGATCGTATCTTTCCAGCAAGGCTAGCCAACCCAGGGGTTCGCGTAGACAGGTGTCATGGAGCACAGGTCCCTCGTGAGGCCACCTTGCCAAGACATGTAATATATAGCAGGAATGAATCGGATACAGTCATCCACTCGTTGCGGATGACACAGTATCTGTGGAGACCAGCCGGCGCACCAAGACAATATCTCAGGGCGACTGGTGTAACACGATCTCGGGACTCTGCCCTCCCCATGCATCTAGTATATTCAGTTGCCTAGTTTAACCCTAGGTGAAATCTTGGACTCTCATGCTATGGCCTACATGATTATCCTCCTAAAGTCGTACTTTAGTACGAGTACCCTAAGTGAGGATCCATGTCAATCAGTATGTCAACATGTGCTACCCTCCTTAGTGTAATGCATCATTGCAAATACGCCACGTGGAGTTACGAGTCATTTGTCGAGCATGAACAAGAACTGGGACATTCAGGTACATGTATCAGGTAGGAACACTTTGTTCTTCGGGGTCACATCAGTGCTCATATCATGCTCGGGACAAAAGGCGTAAGGATATAAAATGGGCATATAATATCTAATAAAATATCAAAAGCATACGCACAACAAGGCAGCGTGCGTGAAAAGTCACGCAAGCTTACACAAGGCAGCGTGCGTGAAAAGTCACGCAGGCTTACACAAGGCAGCGTACGTGAAAAGTCACGCAGGCTCAAGGAGAGAGCAGCGTGAAAAGTCACGCAGGCTCAAGGGAAAGAGCAGCGTGAAAAGTCACGCAAACTCGAGGGAGAGTGCTGCGTGAAAAGTCACGCAGACTCAAGGGAAGAGCTGTGTGAAAAGTCACGCAAGCTCAAGGAGAGAGCAGCGTGAAAAGTCACGCACGCTACAGGGAGCAGCGTGGGTGAAAAGTCACGCACGCTACAGGAGTCACGCTTCCAACAGGAAGCGTACCTAAGTCTGCGTACGCAGCGCTAAAGAGCACGCGTAGCTCAGTGTGCGTGAACTAAGAAGCTCTGCACACTGCTCACTGTCTTCTCCAAACAGCAAGAACACCATGGCAGAACCCAAAACTTCAAACAACATAACTTGGTCATCCGAACTCCAAATCCGGATTTCCAAAGTTCCAACTTGGGTGAAATGGAATTCTCTTCCACATGGAAGCATCAAAACCCACAAAACTTCAACGAAAATAGATCAAAACTAAGGAAATCCAAAAATGATTAAAACTTAGATCTACAAAAATCAAAGCTTCAAAATAGAAATTTCCAAGTTCTAAACTAGTATAGATTGAGGAGAAGAACATGTTTTGGCAAATAGTTTTGTAAGAATCATTAACAAAATTATGGATCCTTCTCTTGAGCAAGTTGGTACTTGCCTTGGTTGGTGGAGGAAGTAAATGAGAAGAAGTAAATGAGAGGAGAGAGAAGGAGATGAGTTATTATATAGAATCTTGAACCCATGGGTTCATGATGAACCAAAGGGTTCATGATGAACCATTGGTGAACCAAGAATGGGTTACCCAAATGAGCCAAAACTGTAGGCCCAAATGCAGAAAATAAATTAGGAAATAATATTTTGTCAAATATTTTTGGAAAATGCATGAAGAAATACTGCATAATAAATATAGTATAAATACGAGGTAAATACAAATTATCGGTTTACGTATTAGAATACGTATTCCAGGATCGGGGAGTGACAGATGCGTACCACAAGCACACTATGTCAAAACATGTATAGTCAGGGCGGATTCCGGAACGGAGGACTAGAAAAATCTTATGGATTGCTGCTTTTTCTAGACCTTCGAACAAAGCATAAAAAAGGTTCGAATGGTACGAACTCTCCATCACCCCAAAATGAAAGAGACGTTCCCGTAGTTCTTGGCCTGTCTGTAAAAATGTGTTGTTAGGTTTTCCATTTTCTTATTGAGGTCGAACCTAAGCATGTGCTCGAGACATAGTTGTTCATATACTGATTAAGGATGTATGGATTCTTGAGAAGAGAGTAGCCGTGGTGGTCTTTCCTTCCAGGAATGGACACAGTAAGAGACAAGTGGAGTCAAATCATCCCACTAAAAAAAATAATTTTTTTTCTGATACTTTACGCTTTGTTTTTGTAAGACATAATTTTTTCTTATGCCGGCCGTGTGTAGTTCAATAAACAAATTATTAAATGTTAGTATGTATATTATATTTATATACATTTATAGCATCAAATTAATGTAGACGTAGTAGAAAACTGAAACTCTTTTAAACCGTAGTGCTACGTATCCCCCTCTCATTATGGGTGAGCGTTCAGTTAATTCGGTCCAAACCGAACAGAATAACCGAAAATCGAATTGGACCGAAAATCGAATAAACAAAATCGAATGGAATTAGCCTATAATCGAATCAAACCAAACCGAATTAAATCGGTTCGATTTTTGGTTTATTCGATTTTTTGATTTATTTGTAATTTTTTTGTTAATATATATAGTAACTAAATAGACCTAAATTTATTAAGTGTATATATATATATATATATATATATATATATATATATATATATATATATATATATATATACTTTTTTTTGTTAATATATATAAGTAACTAAATAGACCTAAATTTAAACTTTTTTTTTTGAACCTAAGCATGTGCTCAATTAAATCTTCTTTTATCTCCTTCCGGACAGGCCGGTCCAATACACACCTTGTGCTTGATTCATGTATGCTCATGTTCTTTGATGCTGGCAGTATAATTTTCTCAGTGATGGACTTGCAAGCTGTCCATACGTTTGCTTGAGGCATGCATGAGTCCATGACCCCCTCGTAATCTTTGTTAGCAATTCGGCAAATAGAAAAAATTCAGGATGAAAAAAGTACGAATATAAATCGACTCAGTGCAAATAAAATACGTTCAAAAATTTGGTTAAATATTCGAAAAACGTAAAGCTTGAGGTTAAAAACTTCACATTCTTAAATATATTGTCAAATTTGACTAATTAAACAGGTTTCCATCACGTTTTTTGTACCAAATTTATCAATAATTTATATGGAACACGTTTAAAACTTCATATGCTTAAAATTTACGTACTGATTTGAATCTGTCAAAAGTACGCAAGTATTATATGTTTCTGAAAGATACAAATTTTTTTTACGTATAATACGAGTTTTATTCGGATGATTGCTAACAAGGTTCCTAACACAAAAGATAGATTTGGTATCAATAAACATGTAGGAGTAAGAAAATAAGAAATCTCTCCTTGTAGCTATAGGATTATGGAAAATGCTAAGTTTACTACCAAATTCTTACAACCTCACTCACGCATCCCTTACACATGGGTCCCACCACTCCTCACACCCCTCCTGCTACATGCGCTCCACTTGACCCTACCACTTACTCTTCTCCTCCAATCGAAGTCCGACACGTGACGGATTGTAGAAAGGTTGTAAGCATTGGTTGTAGGCGTAGCAAAGCTCATAGGATTATAGTAAGGATCCCAAGGAAGTTTGTACCCACATCAGTACAGTACATTGACAATTAGGGCTGAGTAGACTTAGCCCCCACCAACCAAGTAGCAGTAGTACCTAAACCCCTGCTGTCCTGAAATGAATATCTATCCATACATACTGTATATGTAGGTTTTGGGAGGTCCTCAGACAGAGTTGGCTCCAATGATTGAAAGTTTGCTGTCCACATGACATGCACATGGCAGCAGAGAATATATATAACTTCACTTGTAATTCCTCTCTCCTCTCTCCTCCTCCTCTTCATCCTGCCAATGTTTATTTACAGCTAACAAAGGCATCTGCTTCTTCTGTTCTTGCTTTACTTCCACCAATTTCCTGTTCATAGTAACAGCTTTCAAGACTGGAAGTTCTGTTGCTTGCTTGCTGGCTGCAAGTGGACTTCCCTACAACTCATGTTTGCACAAGTTTTTGTTTTTTTTGTTTTTATTGTATGCAACCAAACACCTCGAAAAATAAAAAAAATCTCGACTTAACTTGTAGATGGTTCTTTCTCCCTCTTTGCCTCCCCAAATCTTGACCTCGGGTAAATTTTAGTGCTTATTTCTGAAATTAAAAAAAAACAGCTGATGATTTCCTAAATCCATTTTCAGGTAGGCATGACATTTTCTAGAATGCAGTACTGAACACAGCCAGACATAGACGTAGGCATAGACAAGAACGGAACCAGAAATTCGAGACGTGGGCTAGAGTGGGACTAGGGGTGGACTGCCTCATATGAAATATATATATACATATATATAGCAAGTTAAAAAAAAAAATTGTTCGAGCCCCTATATGGTTCCATCAATGGCCATAGACATGAGCGGAACTAGAAAGACAAGATTGGGGTCCGATGTCCCCACGATTTTTCATACAACTTTTTTTAATGCTCTTATTTGTCCCTTAAATTAGTATCTATTTTCTTAAATTTTTAGCTAGCAATATTCTATTTGTTTCTTAAATCCGTTCCCACGAAATGGAATGACTAGCTCCGTCACTGGGTATAGATAGATGCAAGAAATAAGATAAGTGTTATGCATCTTCACACATCGTAAATCAATTTAGGCTTAATTGTAACTAGATACCCTCAATTATTGATTGTGTTCAACTTGTTATCCTGAACTTTTTTATTCGATAATTTGATACTATTAACTATTGAATATTTTTAACTTCATACTTAAAAGTAAAACTAAAATAAAATTATCCTTCTTTCCTTCCCTAAAACAATGAAAAGTAAAATATAACAATATTTGGGCAGTTTCCTATAATCCATGTTCTTTTATCAAGTTGTGATAGGTGGAAGAGTTCACTATGACAACATGCACATGGATACGTTTTTGGTTGTGTGGTGGGGGAGTGTGGATATGATTAGAACTTTTTCAAATAGAATGTAGTCGAGGTGACAGTAGGCTAACCAAATTAACCGGACAAGAAACCACTTGACCATATAATCTATACTTTACTCACATCATATGTTAATGCTTACTTTACAATTTTGCTATTTCTGTGAACAAGGACGGCACTAGAAATTCGAGTTGGAATAGACTGAGTTGGACCGACTAAAAAAATATATAGAAAAAAAAAAAAATTGGATGGACTAGAGTCCACCGTAACCCTTGAGTAATTCCATCTTTGCTGCGAACCAGATGACACGTTGATGAACGTTACCTTGGAAATCCAGCATCGATTTGAGGAGGGTGAAAAATCTAGAATGTCTTAAAACGTCGGCGAAAATAATCGGTGAAGACGAGACTATTGGTGGTTGTCGGACTCGTAACAGAGCAGAAGCAGTGGTGCGGACAATATCGAAAACCGTAAAAAACGTTCAACATATTTTTTGTTACAATGCATTTCGATGGTGTACCGGTGATCGAATTTTGGTTCAAATTTGGCTATTTGATCGTACGGTAGTTGATTTCGGTTTAGATGATTAAAATTCAGACTAGAACTAATTTAGAAGTCTTATAATCCTAAATTAAATTTGTCAGCCTATTTAAGGAAGCAAATGGGGGCTATTATATGAAGTAATTATTGAGGAGATGTCCACCAATCTACAAGAGAATCCATGACTTTAGTTATATAGTTTACCAAAAATGATATTTGGCTCCCAAAATACTGGAAATTGCTGAGAAACCCAATTTCGGGGTGGACTTTTATGTAATGCCCACCCGCTGGATTATTTTTATGAAATACCCAGAATTAAGTATTTTCACGTTAAATATTTCAAGATTCTCTATAGATGTTCTGTATTTACAAAATTTGCCATTATCATAGTTCCAAAAATACCCCTTCGCGCAAATTTGGACATCTATATATAATTTTGAATTCGCAAACTCAGGTTTGGATTGGGAAATTCATATTCTTCTTCTTCACGAGAAATTTGAAATCCATTGATATAATCTTTATCAGAGATCGCAAAATCGTTCGTAGTTCATTGTGGTTTTCGTCAGTTGAACGTCGATCATCCTTCATCATCATCGATCATCATCATCATCATCATCATCATCTTCGTGGTTTCCGGCGATTAGGTCAATTGTGGAGAGAAGATCTTCTTCTTTTCTTTTTATAGATCTTAAAACAAGGTGAGAGTTCAGATCTGTAGAAATTCATCCATCAGCTTCGTATATCTCGAAATTTATGCTGAATTTGAATTTGTTATGCAGATTATTAACTTAGAAAATGTTAGAGAGATATTTAATCTTGTTATTTTGTGCGAATAACATTCTTCGTTATATTTTAACGGAGAATGACAATTACTTATGAGAAAGATCATTATCCGTATGTTTTTATACGGATAATGAGCATTATCCATAAGTTACAGACAGATAATAATTATTCTCCATTATATTTAGACGAAGAATGTCTATTCTCCGTGTGTTTTAGACGGAGAATATCATTCTCCGTTTTACTTTAAACGGAGAATAATCATTCTAAGTTAGTTCCGAACGGAGAATATTTATTCTCCGTTATATTTAGACGGAGAATGATCATTATACGGATAATGAGCATTATCCATAAGTTACAGACAGATAATAATTATTCTCCGTTATATTTAGATGGAGAATGTCTATTCTCCGTGTGTTTTAGACGGAGAATATCATTCTCCGTTTTACTTTAAACGGAGAATGATCATTATAAGTTAGTTCCGAACGGAGAATATTTATTCTCCGTTATTTTTAGACGGAGAATAATTATTATTAGACGACAATTTTATTGTTCTATTTGTGACCTCTTATGTTTTTATGTTATCAGGGGGGAAGGTATGGAATCAAGTTGTTTAGTTAACATTTGTTTCAAGGGAGACATAGTTTTCTGCCGTGTCACACATGAAAGTACCGTGGATTTTTTAAAGAATAAAGTGTACGATCGATGGACTTCTTTGGATCCACTTTCCTTCCGTTTCAGGTTTTTGCACTCTGATGGGACTGAACTGTATGTTGAAAGTTGTCATGCCCCAGAACCAGAATACTGGAGAGCGGGGGCAGACATAGCCAGCTACGTATAACGGAATGGAATCCACACCGCTATACGGTCACGGCTGTCTAGATATGTGAGGGTTTCACTACAATCCATCAGTCTCTTAAGGTCATAAAATAGCCTATTGTCTCAATCTCAACCAACTAATAATAATCACAAGATATCAGATCTCCAAATATACAATTGTAAGGCGTCCCAAACATTACATATCCAGATGATCATGAAGCTAGTCGTTACAAAATGTGAGGACTAGCAAGAGTTCAGTCATACATGATCAACCCCCGGGGCTTGCCAATCATGTTACAGCCCGTAGGCAGACAGTAAGTAAGTACAATCGAGCTAACACTTGCTCGTCGGCTAAACGCCTCAAAAGAATAATTTACAATATTACAGTGGAAGAACAAAAAAAATCCACTCGATGCCCTGGTTACGCCTGGTGACCACCATCGGACTGGAAGACAGGTAGATCCTTTGCTGCTGCTCCGGTATCTGGCCATACAAAACCAGCTAGGTCAGACCCCAGGAAGAGCAAGTGCCACAAAGGAGGCCACAAAATAAGAACCAAAGCCAGCAAATTAGCACAATAATATAATTACATAATAAGAGACAGTAATTTAAGAAAAAGCATGATGGATAATTATAAAAGACAATCTTGCATAGAATCACTAAAAGACAGGACATATAGAAAAGCATGACAGGATGATATACGATGAGATAACCATGGGACTATTCAGATAGCTAGGTTACAACCCGTAAACCAAATAAGGACCGGGGTTGTAACCCTTCGTCTGAACGGAACTTGGTTTCTCTCACCATTTATCGGCAAGATAAATATAAGAAATCAGGTCAATTAACAATCTGGAGTGACAATCATTATAGTGACAATCTGGAGTGATAATCATTATAGTGACAATCTGGAGTGACAATCCTTCAATCATTCTGGTATAATCTTACAATCAATCAATTCTAGACAATACTATACTGGACTAGACTCCATCCAAGCAATCACGGCCAATCATTGTCTACGGCTTTCTACATTAACTAACTAGGGTTATCACAATCTTAGTTACTAGCAAGATGCAATGAGATGCTCCAAATAGTCACAGGCCCTGCAGCTATCCAGGTTATCCAGGCAATCATTATAGTGTCAATCTGGAGAGTACAATGCATTATAGTGACAATAGAGTTCAATCTTTTAAGTGACAATGGTGGGTGCCCCACATAACAGTGGGCTGGAAATGTGCCCTACTCGTCGGCAGGCTACAAGTCCAATCATTTGCGGCCGGGATAACGGGATCGCCTGTAACTGGAGAACATCTCTTCATGACTAGTGAATTATACTAATCATTAACCTTAGTCCAATTCAGTAGGTACTCCTGACCGTGGTACTCAGGAGTCCCTTCCTAGACATGATGCAAGACTTGACTGGATTTTTGTACAAGCACAATCGCCCACGGTGTCAGGATTAATTATACAGGTCATGTCATGTCAGGTAGCCGTCGCAACAGCTATTCAAGATGTATCAGGTCAGGTTATCATATCAAGTGTACTAGTCAGGAGTGCGCCACGACGGGCCACTATCAGGTCATGCTCAATTATCAATTCCAAACATATCCAGTAATAAAATATCAATATACAGGGCTAAGCCAAGCTTATAGAATTAAGACCAAAAGTCCAAGAGCCAATGGGTTAAGCAAGGGGTCAGGGGAGCAGCGTACACATAAGTCACGCACGCTGAGAGCAGCGTAGGTGAAAAGTCACGCACGCTCAAGGGAGCAGTGTACGTAAAAGTCACGCACGCTACAGGGAGCAGCTGCGTGAAAAGTCACGCACGCTCAAGGAAGCAGCATACGTGAAAGTCACGCACGCTACAGGGAGCAGCTGCATGAAAAGTCACGCACGCTCAAGGAAGCAGCATACGTGAAAGTCACGCACGCTACAGGGAGCAGCTGCGTGAAAAGTCACGCACGCTCAAGGAAGCAGCATACGTGAAAGTCACGCACGCTACAGGGAGCAGCTGCGTGAAAAGTCACGCACACTCAAGGAAGCAGCATACGTAAAAGTCACGCACGCTCAAGGGAGCAGCTGCGTGAAAAGTCACGCACGCTCAAGGAAGCAGCATACGTGAAAGTCACGCACGCTCAAGGAGACACGCTTCCAACAGGAAGCGTACTCAAGCCTGCGTACGCAGCGCTAAAGAGCACGCGTAGCTCAGGGTGCATAAGCTAAATAGCTCTGCACACTGCTCACTGTCTTCTCCAAACAGCAAGAACACCATGATGAACCCAAAGCTTCCACTACTAAAATATGCTTAAATAGCGACGTATATTAGCGACGGCGGAAATACGCGTCGCTGATAATTGCATATAGCGACGTCTTGTGCTACACGTCGCTGTACGTCGCTGAGTAGCGACGTTCAGCGACGTAGTATAATTTACGTCGCTGGCTTGCGACGTTTAGCGACGTTTCATGTAGGCGTCGCTGTTTTATTTCATATAGGGTTTCTGGCCCAATCGAAATCCTAAAATTTTCACCCAAAAATTTATTCCCGCTCTCCCCTCTCCCCCTGGCGAACCCTCCCCCTCCGGCGACCACTCCCTCCGGCGAGACCCTCCCCCTTCTCCCCCCGGAGACCCCGCTCGCCCGTTGACCCCTCCCTCCGGCGACCAGCCTCCCTCCTCCGATGAAGGAGCCTTCCTCGCCGCTTCCTCCTCCGACGAAGCCACCCTCCTCGCCGCCTCCATCCTCCGACGAAGCCACCCTCCTCAGGTAAACCCTAACCCTAGCCCTAGCTATCTAGACACAGACACGGACACGAGAACTCTAACCCTAGCTGCTGGGGTGGTCTTTCTGTCGAGGGGGGAGAGAGGGGTGGGGTTGGGTGCAGGGGGTGGGGGGGTCTTACTGTCGAGGGGTGGAGGGAGGGGTGGGGGTACCCGGGGGGTGCAGGGGTAGGGGGAGGAGGGCATGGTTGGGGTGGGTGCAGGGGGAGGAGGGCAGGGGAGGGAAGGCAGGGGAGGGTTGGGGTGGGTGCAGGGGTATGGGGAGGAGGGGCAGGGGAGGGGGGGAGGGGGGGAGGAGGGAGGGGGGGCAGGGGAGGGTTGGGGTGGGTGCAGGGGTAGGGGGAGGGGGGCAGGGGTGAAGTGTATATTTTGGTTGGGGTGGGTGCAGGGGTATGGGGAGGGGGGGCAGGGGAGGGGGGAGGGGGGGGGAGGGGGGAGGGAAGGCTGGAGAGGGTTGGGGTGGGTACAGTCTGCCACTTTTCTTTATCGAGTACGATTTTGTTGCTTCTCTCGCTCTTCCTCTTGGTCTCCATTGAATGCTGGTCTACTGCCATTAATATTGGTCGATAGATTTCTCTGTCACATATTGCAAGTGGTACTAAGAAAAAAGAAAAAAAAGAAAGAAAGGAGAGAATAGATGTGACTCAAATGGACCGAAGTAGGTGTAGTAGTAGCAGTAAGAGCGGGACATGAACCGGGCTCATGACATTTTGAACTTTGGAAGACAATGCCATGTTAACTACTTCCTTTCCTTGCTTATGTTTGTGATTTATTATGATATATAATGGTGATGTTAATTCTTTCCAAATGTTAGGATCGTTACAAATCTTGTTGGCTCAAAAAGAAATTTTCTTCGTGCATGCCTACTTCACATTATAGGATTTTATTTTTTGTTCAAGGGATTCGCAAAATGTAGGGATATATACCATTTGAAATTCATTTGAAATTCATTTGAAATCCATTTGAAATTTATTTTAAGAATCTGAAATGTTGACGATATATACCCAAGGTTCACAATATCGGTATCGGAATCGGTATCGGACTATTCCTATGAGTATTGGTATCGGCGATACCGGTAGTATCGGCGGTATCGTATCGGAGTATCGAACTTTGGTATCGGAAAACAAATAATTATTAATAAATTATTTACATTTAAAAATATATATTTTATACATTTAGGCATAATTTTTAAGTATTTCAGCGTTATTTCTTAGTAGTTTTGAAATTATATGAAATAGTAGTCATCCTTACCGATTGGTTTTGCTGAATTGACCGGAACAAAGACCCCCAATGTCGGTATCGGTCAATATTTGGTATCGGTCTGTATCGGATCGGAACATGCCAAACCGTATCGGTATCGGCCTGTTGGATAATATCATTGTTATTAGTAACTGTCCAATGTCGGTATAGTATCGGAACATGCCAATGTCGGTATCGATCTGTATAGTATCGGTATCGGAACATGCCAATATCGGTATCGGTCAATATTTGGTATCGGTATCGGTCTGTATAGTATCGGAACATGCCAATGTCGGTATCGGTCAATATTTGGTATCGGTCTGTATCGGATCGGAACATGCCAAACCGTATCAGTATCGGGCAATATCATTGTTATTAGTAACTGTCGACCGCTACTAATGTGTGTCCCATAATAAGACATTATATACGAATTTGTGCCTGTTGGATAATGTGTGTCCATCTTTGCAGAATTATTTTCAAATGGATATGAATTACTACTTGCGTAATCGTTCATGGATGTACAATCGTCGTCCTGATGATATGTGTGGTGTGCGGGATGAATACATAGCGGGAGTAGAGCAGTTCCTGCAGTTTGCTAAGGCGTTCCCTCAGTACATAGACGGCACCAAAATTAAGTGTCCGTGTGTGAAATGTCATAACGTGAAATATTATCCAGAAGTGGAAGTGACATATCATTTGTACTCGAGGGGTTTCACGCCTAATTACTATCAGTGGACCACACACGGAGAACTTGTGTCTTTAGCATCAGAGCCGGAGCCTTACGTTGAGCCGTATATGCATGCGGGACCTAATTTTGTTTCAGATAATCATGCATACGACGACGGGTGCGTGAACATGGTTTTCGACGCTGCGGGGCCTAGTTTCGTTCATGATGCACCTGAGGAGGCACCGAACGCCGATGCTGCACAGTTCATGGAGTTGCTGGAGAATGCAAGGACTCCATTGTATCCTGGTTGTGAGGATCATTCACCGTTGGAGGTGGTTACAAGACTGTTGAGCATTAAGTCAGATTTTAATATGTCGCAAGAATGCTACAACCGAGTGTTGGAGTTGATTATAGAGATCTTGCCGACGGGTGCTAAGTTGCCTAAAGACTTCTACCGGTCTAAGAGGATGGTGAGATCGCTCTGGATGGGATACGAGAAAATCGATTTCTGTCGCAATGGGTGCATGCTGTACTACAAAGACGACAAGGACGCATATGTGTGCAGATTTTGTGGTGCTGATCGCTATAAGACAACTAGTACAGAAAGGTCTACCGGTACAAGAAGACCGACCGATTCAATGCACTACTTGCCTTTAACGCCGCGGTTGCAAAGATTATTTATGGTGAAAGAGACGGCCGAAAATATGAGTTGGCACATGCGAGAACAGATTGAAGGAGTGTTGGATCACCCATCTGATGGAGAAGCGTGGAAGCACTTTGATCGAGTGTATCCAGATTTTGCTTCAGATCCGCAAAATGTCAGGTTGGGACTATCTTCTGACGGTTTTACTCCTTTTGGTCTTTCGGGATCCCAGTATTCGTGCTGGCCTGTGATTGTTACTCCGTATAACCTACCGCCTTGGATGTGCATGAAGACTCAGTACATGTTTCTAACCGTTATAATTCCTGGTCCGAACAATCCTAAGAGGAACATTGACGTGTACTTACAGCCTTTGATAGATGAGTTGAATCAGTTATGGGAAGTAGGCGCTAACACGTACGATGTTTCCAGGAAGCAGAATTTTCAGATGAAGGCAACCCTTATGTGGACCATCAACGACTTTTCGGCCTATGGAATGTTATCTGGATGGAGCACTCATGGCCGTCTCTCATGTCCGTATTGCATGGACCGTAGTAAGGCTTTCCGCTTGAAACACGGCGGAAAGCCGTGCTTCTTTGATTGTCATCGGCAATTTCTGCCAAAAGATCATCCGTTCAGAAGGAACAGAAATGCTTTCCGTGCCGGCGTTGTATAGAAGGGTGATCCACCGCCAAGGTGGTACGGAGACACGATATGGGAGGAGGTTAAAGATTTTCCAAGTGCTATCGAAGATCCTACAACTGGGTACAAGTGCGATGGATTTGGTAGAGTTCATAACTGGACAAAGAGGAGCGTATTCTGGGATCTGCCATACTGGAGTACCAATCTGATCAGACATAATCTTGATGTCATGCATATTGAGAAGAATGTGTTTGATAACATAATTAATACTGTGATGGACATAAAAGGAAAAATGAAAGACAATCCCAAGGCCAGGTTGGACTTAAAAAAAATATGCAAACGCCCTGCGTTGCATTTGATACAGCAGAATGAAAAACAGTTCCTTCCGAAGTCAATTTTTTTGCTGGACAAGGAGGATAAAGTGAGACTTTGTCGGTAGATCCAGGACCTAAAATTTTCAGACGGATATTTACTTTGTGATATCTGCGACGGGATGACAAATATACCTACGCTGGGTTATAAGCGATGATCTGATATACAAAGGAGATGCTGCCGAAATTTTAAAAAAATATATTGTGTATTTTTGTTATGATGTGTGTCTGTGTTTACAGTGAATGTGAAATACAGTGTTCGGAACCATCGACAGTTTCGATTACTGTTGTATGTTTTATCTTGGATAGAAATAACAACAGTTCAGGATGCACTTCTGAGAGCTTCATTTTCACGTCCTTCACTTTCTCGAACGTCGTAAAGGTTCCCGAGAAGGTGAAGGACGTGAAGAGGAAGCTCTGAGAAGTGCACCATGAACTGTTGCTCTTTCTATCAAAGATAAAACATACAACAGTAAGCGAAACTGTCGATGGTTCGAACACTGCACTTCACACACACTGTAAACACAGACACACAGCATAACAAAAATATCAATTTTATTTTTTTAAATTTTTTTTTTATATTAGCGACGTATAGCGACGTTCTGCGACGTACTGCGACGTCACACAGACGTCGCTATACGTCGCTAACTAGCGACGTTACGTCGCTAATATACGTCGCTACTTTGCCCACGTGGCCACGTGGATGCCATGCCTCGTCATCATTTATAAACTTTTGAAGCGTCGCTAGTTGTCGCTTTACGTCGCAATGTTGGCGACGTACTTATACGTCGCTATCTGTCGCTTATTTTGCGACGTCTAGCGACGATTAACTACGCGTCGCAAATAGCGACGTTTAGCGACTAAATTGCCATCTGCGACTTGCCTATAAGCGACGTAGGTTTTTCGTCGCTAAATACGTCGTAAATCATTGTTAGCGACGTATTTCCTGTATTTAGCGACGTCTCCTGACGTCGCTAATCTGGGTTATTTTAGTAGTGTTCAGAGCATCACAACTTAGCCATCCGAACTCCAAATCCGGATTTCCAAGGTTCCAACTGGAGTGAAACTGAATGCTCTTCCACATGGAAACATCAAAACCCATAAACATCCAACTTAAAGAGATCAAACCATACAATATCCGAAAATAGAAAAACTTAGATCTAGAGCAATAGAGACACCAAATCACAAAAAGCCAAGAACTAATGTTGATCACCATGTCCTAATCTAGCTAATGGACCAAGAAAAATAGGGTTCTCGTGTAGTGGTAGGATGCACTTGCCTATGGGTGGAGAGTTGTGGAGGAAGGAGGAGAAGAAGAAAATAAATGGTGGTGGTAATGAAGAGAGAGAGTGGTAGGTGGGGATATAAAGAGGGGGAGTTGTGGTGGGGATGAGGGGTAGCATAGGCTAAGGTGATCCAACCATAAAGAACCAAACCAAACCAAACCAACCAAAACCAATCCAAACCAATTAAAACCGAGCCATGACAAAACCCAAAATACGAGAAATACCGAAATTCCACAAGTTGAGAAAATAAAAATACGTGCGAAAACCCAAATACGAGTATAAATACGAAATACGGAAAATACGGGAAATGAGGGTGACAAAAGTGATTTTTGGCTTCGCTCATTGGTTGGTGGTTTTAACGGTACTCATGATGTGAGTTTTGATCTATTTGTGGAGCAAATATACTCTCCATGTTCTTCATCAACATCTTTTCCTTGTCAAAGCTTTCACATGGGACCTTCGTCTTCCTCTTCTAGTTCTTTGAGTAGATGTTCTCCTACTGTAAAGGACAAACGAGTAGTACAATTTTATGAGGGCTCAACTAAGACAGTGAAGAAGAGGAAATCAGATATGTGGCCTGGATCAATTACTGGTGTTGGTCATATTTTTCTAAATGGTGTTGAAGAAGTTAGAAATGCTGTTAGAAAGGTATGTTTTGAATCTCGTCATCCATTCCACATTTTGAAATCTGAGCCGGGGAGGTATACTGTTTGCTGCAAGAATTACAAGACACATGCTTGTTTGTGGAGCTTCCATACTATATCTATTTCGAAAGATAATCAAAATTTTGAGGTGAGGAGGTATGTGGGAGAACATAATTGTGGAGCTGGCTATATGGATAAAGGTAATCTGGTTGTTCCAGCAAAGTTTATGAAAAGTTTGGTTAGTGACATTGTTCGGATGCATCCTAAAAAGTCCGCAAAATGTGTTGTCGATGATTTCAAGGTCGACTACGGTTTATCTGTTATATATGGACAGGCATACCACGAAATTAGGCTGGTGCACCAGAAAATGTACGGAGATGATGTTAGATCTTACAGTAACTTGTGTTTGTATGTCAACAAGGTAAAGGAAACCAATAATAGTTCCGTTATCGACTTCCAGAAAGATGATTCATCAATGAGGTTTGAGCGGCTTTTTCTTTCATATGGGGCTTGCGTAGAAGGCTTTCAATATTGTCGCCCAATGCTATATTTGGATGCTACTTTCCTTACAGGGAGGTTTAGAGGATGTTTGATGTCTGCTACAGCGAAGAATGGTAACCAACAGTTCTACCCTCTTGCATACGGTATAGTCTCAGGCGAAGATGGTGACAATTGAGAATGGTTCCTTAGAAATCTAAAGAATGTTGTTGGATACAGTAGGCGTATTGTTTTTCTTTTGGATCAAGGCACCGGTCTAGTTTCTGAAGTTCCTAAAGTGTTTCCTAATGATTACCATAGCTATTGCTATTATCACATGAAGAATAACATACCGCTGAAAGAGAAAAGAAATGAAAGAGTGTATCCGCATGTACTTGAAGCTTGGAGGCAAGCAGTATATGCTCTAACTCCAGGTGTGTTAATGAGACATATATATGCACATTTTTTATGCATTTACCATTAATTTAACACGGAGAATGACCATTGTTCGCGTCAGTAAGACGGAGAATAGTCATTCTCCGTACGTATTACACGGATAATGACAATTCTCCGTCCTGCATAGAACGAAGAATATCATTCTCCGTTAGCTTTTGAACGGAGAATGGTATTATCCGTCTTGCATAGTACGGATAATATTCATTCTCCGTTTCCGTTACACGGAGAATGACCATTACCCGTCTTGCATAGAACGGAGAATATCATTCTCCGTTAGCTTTTGAACGGAGAATGGTATTATCCGTCTTGCATAGTACGAATAATGTTCATTCTTCGTTTACATCACACGGAGAATGACCATTCTCCGTCCTGCATAGAACGGAGAATGTCATTCTCCGTTAGCTTTTGAACGGAGAATGACTATTATCCTTATTTTAAACACGGAGAATGTACTTATTTTTCATAATTTTGTGAATTGACCTAATTCTTTATTAATTATTTGTTTTTCTCTATGAAGGTGGGTATAGACAAGCAATCAAGAAGATTTATGATCTGAATTATGGTCATGTTGTGAATTGGATGAATAAACAAAAACATGAACACTGGTCAAACGCATTCTTCCCGGGATGTAGATACGGTGAGGTTGCTTCTAGTTGTGCAGAGTCATTCAATGCATGGATAAAGGCTGAGAAGAAATTGCCTATATCAGCAATTGTAAATGTCATCCGTGTGAAGATGATGAAGATGATTTCGGATCGCCACAAGGATGCAATTGGTTTGAATAGCAAATTGACTCCATACGCTGAGGATATGCTGAAGCAGTTTACAGATGATGGCATGTGTTATAGGGTATATCGGTCTGGTGATTTCAAATTTGAGGTGATCGCAGATACTTCCTCCCACATGGTGAATCTTCTTGATTGTCATTGTAGTTGTCGTAGATGGAAGGTATATGGATTCCCATGCAGCCATGCAATACAGTGCATCAGAGTTGGTTTAGATAAATCTGTTTACGACTTTGTGGAGCAGTATTGGACATCAGATTATTACCAGAAGTTATATTCATGTGCTATTCGTCCAGTTCCAGATTGTGAAAAACAGTTTGAAAATAATCCCGCTGATGTTGTTCTACCCCCTGTTCCGAAACGTGGTCCTGGACGTCCAAAGGCGGACCGTTATAAGAGCAAATATGAGAACAAGGGAAAAGAGAAGAGAAAGATAAGGTGCCAGAATTATTTTGAATTATGCAATCACAATCGCACCACTTGTCCTCTGCCTCCACGTGCTGCTACGGTGTTCGATAGGGCAGCGCCCCCTCGTTAATACATACACATATATTCCTTCTTTTATATAATTGTTTTTTGAATACATATGTTACATTTTTTGATATCAATGGTAATAGTTTAAACTCTGCATATCTGATGTTTCACATATATACTAACAGCATAAGAACTTATTATCCGTTATACTCTGATTTTATAATGCATTGAATGACCATTCTCCGTGTATCTAACACGGAGAATGATCATTCTCCGTATGAGATACACGGAGAATGGTCATTTATAGATCAAAATACAAGGAGAAAGTCATTCTCCGTGTGTATTAACACGGAGAATGACCATTCTCCGTTTATTTTAAAACGGAGAATGATATTCTCCGTTTTAGAAGCACGGAGAATGATATTCTCCGTTTAATTTGACACGGAGAATTACATTCTCCGTGTTAGATACACGGAGAATGGTCATTTATAGGTCAAAATACAAGGAGAATGTCATTCTTCGTGTATTTTAACACGGAGAGAATGATATTCTCCGTATAATTTAACACGGAGAATGCTCATTTCTAGGTCAAAATACAAAGATAATGTCATTCTCCGTGTATTTTAACACGGAGAATGGTCATTCTCCGTGTTAGATACACGGAGAATAATCATTGTCCGTGTTAGATACACGGAGAATGATATTTCTAGGTCAAAATACAAGGAGAAAGTCATTCTCCGTGTGTATTAACACGGAGAATGACCATTCTCCGTGTATTTTAAAACGGAGAATGATATTCTCCGTTTTAGAAGCACGGAGAATGATATTCTCCGTTTAATTTGACACGGAGAATTACATTCTCCGTGTTAGATACACGGGGAATGGTCATTTATAGGTCAAAATACAAGGAGAATGTCATTCTTCGTGTATTTTAACACGGAGAGAATGATATTCTCCGTGTAATTTAACACGGAGAATGACATTCTCCGTGTTAGAAACACGGAGAATGCTCATTTCTAGGTCAAAATACAAAGATAATGTCATTCTCCGTGTATTTTAACACGGAGAATGGTCATTCTCCGTGTTAGATACACGGAGAATAATCATTGTCCGTGTTAGATACACGGAGAATGATATTTCTAGGTCAAAATAAACAGAAAATGTCATTCTCCGTATATTTTAACACGGAGAATGATATTATCCGTGTGTATTAATACGGAGAATGATCATTCTCCGTGTCAAAATACACGGAGAATGACATTCTTTGTGTCTAAAACATACGGAGAATGTCATTTCTAGGTCAAAATACAAAGAAAATGTCATTCTCCGTGTATTTTAACACAGAATCAATCAACAGAACTTTAACGAAACAGATTTACATCCTGACAGACAGAATCAATCAATAGAACTTTAACAAAGTAAATTAGTCAAAAAACTGAGTTTCATTACAAAGGACAACAAATACATTACAAAAGAAACCCGACAGATAGAATATATATAAGGAATTTCTTAGCCAATTTACATTGTCATTTTATTTTATGATACAAAAGGAATTGCACAGCCACCCATAAGCAAAAGCTTAGCCAAAGTTAGCATGCTCTTTACAATAATATTGTGAACTGCTTTGTTTGTTTTCTTTTTGTAAACCAAATGTAGCTTTCGACAAGTTTTCAATATAATACGCAACATACAGCAGGCATCTGGGTGATAGTTGCTGTGAGCAATCTTTACAAACCTTGAGCTCTGTTGTTTCATATTCCTGAATTGTTGGGTTTTTCTCCCTCATCAATGCAGTCTTCTTCATTACAATTGGCTCGATTTTATTCTTCATGTAATTTGCATCCTCGATTCCCTTAGCGCCCATGTTTTTCCTCAATGAGTTATAGTGTGTCCATACATAGGAGCTGAAGTTGAATGCCAGCAGTGTATAGTGTTTATTCTCTTCACGGAAGAGTGGCACGAATAACCATTCGATGTCATCCTTCAACTCCATGATAAAATCTTCTATTTTAGCTTTGAAATTGTACAATGCTCCAGATGTTGGGTTTTCTACATCGGCAAACTTAACGGTACGCTGTTTTCCAGAAAAAAAAATAAAAAACAAATCATGAGTTAGTTTTTTACAACAATATTAGTAGGTGTACACATTAATATTTATTTTTCAGTTTTGATTCTTACCAATAAATAGGGCATCATGATTGTAAACCAATTACATTGTGCACCCTGCGAGCTTGACTGAACGGTACGTCTTGTACTTCGTTCATAATCTTTATTGTGAAGTTCATAACATTGGCCTCTATTTCTTCCATATTTAATATGTCTTGTACTTCTTTAGCATTAAAGATCAAGGTAACATCATTGTTCCTTCTTCTTATTTTACAATCTTCTGGAGCAGTTGGAAAGTATTCGTATACATTTTCACTGCACATAAATTTAGTTTCGATTATGTTAATAATATAGGCTAATGATATAATTGTAAAAAAAAGTAACTCCAACAGAGAGAATGATCATTCTCCGTTATGAATTGGACGGAGAATGACTATTCTCCGTGTATTTTAACACGGAGAATGACATTCTCCGTGTATTTTTACACGAAGAATGATCATTTCTAGGACAAAATACACAGAAAATGTCATTCTCCGTGTATTTTTACACGGAGAATGATCATTCTCCGTTTACTTTGATACGGAGAATGGACATTCGCCGTGTTAATACACGGAGAATGACCAGTTCTAGGTCAAAATACAAGGAGAATGTCATTCTCCGTGTATTTTAACACGGAGAATAACATTCTCCGTGTAGGAAACACAAAGAATGCTCATTCTCAGAACAAAATACACATAAAATGCCATTCTCCGTGTATTTTAACACGGAGAATGGTCATTCTCCGTGTTAGGTACACGGAGAATAGCCATCTCTAGGTCAAAATACAAGGAAAAATACCATTCTCCGTGTATTTTAACACGGAGAATAATATTCTCCGTGTTAGATACACGGAGAATGACTATTCTCCGTGTTAAAATATACGGAGAATAAACATTCTCCGTTATGAATTGGACGGAGAATGACCGTTATGAATTTAGAATGACAATTCTCCGTCCGAATTACACGAAGAATATTCATTCTCCGTGTTAGATACACGGAGAATGATCATTCTCCGTTGTGAATTATACAGAATTTGGTTCAAGTTTAGAATACTTACGTTGGAGTCATCCTTCTTGGGTATACGATGCTCCTGTATAGATGCTTCAGCTGATCGTCTGCTTGGTTCCAAAGCCTGAGTTTTTGATATTGCATCAATATTTTTCCCTCTTTCACTAGCTTGGCTGTTTGAGGAGAATCTTCTTTAAGTTCTTCATTTTCTGGCATCTTCTTTTTATCGTCTACCTTCTCGGGACTGGAAGGAGCTTTTCTTTTCTCACCAGAAGTTACTTTCTTATTGGTACTGGAAGGAGCTTTTCTTTTCCGACCAGCAGCTACATTCTTACTTGTAGCATCAGCTGTTTTCTTCTTTTCCAGTGTGGTAAAATCATCATCCGCTGGAGCATTTGATTGTTTTTTAATCCCTCCTGGTTCTCTTGCTCTTATGTAATATTTTTGAGGAACTTCTTTAGTCTCCCCAAGCTACAATGCTTTGGCCATTGCTTCAAGGTTAACAATTGTATCATTCTTCTGTTTGATTTCGTCATTCAATGATGCAACTTCCTCTAGAAGTTTGTTGTTATCACTAATGAGCTTTTCATTCTCCTTTCTGAGATTGTCTGTTTCTTTTACTGATATAAAAACGAACAACAACAAGAGGTATGATGTCAATATTATATAATCTTCTTTTTAAAAACAATGAAAAATATTATTATCCGTTTACTTTAATCCGGAGAATGTCCATTCTCCGTGTTAAGATACACGGAGAATAACATTCTCCGTGTCAAAAATACACGAAGAATGTCATTTCTAGGTCAAAATACAAGGAGAATGGGCATTCTCCTATAACATAAACGGAGAATGACTATTCTCCGTGTTAAGATACACGGTGAATAACATTCTTTGTGTCAAAAATACACGGAGAATGTCATTCTCCGTGTTAAATTAAACGGAGAATGTCTTTTCAAGGTCAAAATATAAGTAGTGACATTCTCCGTGTACTTTTACACGGAGAATACCATTCTCCGTGTATTTTTACACGGAGAATGATATTCTCCGTGTATTTATACACGAAGAATGTTATTCTCCGTGTCAAAAAATATACGGAGAATGGCCATTTTTAGGTCAAAATACAGAACGTCATTCTCCGTGTTAAAATACTAGCGGAGAATGTCATTCTCCGTGTATTTTAACACGAAGAATGTTATTCTCCGTGTATTTTAACACGGAGAATGCTCATTCTAAGTGTGTATTAACACGGATAATGACATTCTTCGTGTATCTTAATACGGAGAATAACATTATCCGTGTTAGAAACACGGAGAATGATCATTTCTAAGTCAAAACACACAGAAAACGTCATTCTCCGTGTACTTTGACACGGAGAATGACATTCTCCGTGTTAGATACACATAATTACAAATTAAAATTTTGAAAAAATAGAATATTTTACCTTTTAGAAGTAGCTCCTCAACACGTTGACGAAGCTTCTCATTATCAGCAGTAAGCTCAGATTTCTGCTTTCTAAGGGAGTCTAGTTCCTGTTCCGACCCCTTTGCCTCCAGTTCTTCAACTCTTCTACGGAGTTTCTCATTATCAGCAATAAGGAGCGATTTCTCGTTCCTTATAGAGTCTAACTCCTTCTCCAAGCCATCAGTAACGAGCTCCACAGCACGTTGTTGGGCTACATCTGCCTCTAGTTTTTGGGCTCTTTCTTGGAGTTGCTCATTCTCAGCGATAAGCTGAGATTTCTCCTCCAAGACACGCAACATATCTTCATTCTCAGCTATGTTTGTTGCTGGTGCTTGGGCTTCAGCTTGTGGTTCTTCTTCATCAACAGCATTATCTCCACCTTCTATACTATGCTGCTCTGCTGGGTCTTCTACTTCTTCAACAGTCAATGTAACGAAATCTTTGAATATCAATTCAGAATTCGTTTGAGCCCCTTGATATTCATTTTTGAGGAATATAGAGATTCTATTCCCATCCCATGTGTAGAATCTCGGGTATGTGCTTATTGGTTTGCACTTCCTCTCCAACAGTTGACTGTGCTCTGCAAACCAATACAAGAAATATATCGTACAACCTTCAATCTTCTTGTACGATATCTCAATGTCCCCATCTTCAGCTTTTGTAACAGCCCTCTTTATGCTGTCCATGACATACCCCAAAATAATTCGTGGCCAACAGATGCTTTTTATAACATCTATGCTCTCCACCAGAGCGAAGAACTTGTACGGCAAATTCGACCCACCCATTCTGGTGAAGAATGATGTTTGGCACAAGTTGAATATTATTAACCTGGTCAACTCATCAGGACTTGCATTTCTGTCCCCCAACAGCTCTAAGATCCTTTTCTTAACTTCTGCATTTGATACTTCTGCATTTTTTCCTTTGGAATTTGTCAGCAATCTTTTGAAGTTTTCTGTACACATGCTGAATGAGTCTGCTGGTGGGGGGGTCTTCTGTTTTTCAGTGATGATCTTTAGATACTTCTCATCAACTTCCCTGTCATCATTCATTGGCAGACCGAAAATGGTTGCCATCTCATCAGCAGTTGGTGCTACCTTGACACTGCTGCTCAACTGGAAATATCCAATGCCATCTTCTTTTAAGTAAGTCCCCATCAAGTTCTCCAGACCTTGTGTGACTTTAGATAGTTCTGCCTTTTTCACCTTGGATCTGTAGAATACATCTATGAAATTGTAGAATCCAACATTCTTCAAGGTTTCAATAACTGCTTCAGGCAAATGGCCACACTTTTCCTTCACCTCATCCATAAGAGAGAGTATTGGGGTGAATGTTGCACGAAAAAGTCTTTCTTCTTTGTTCCTGACAGTTTTTTTCCTAAAAAAACAACAATTAGGTTTACGTCAACATTCTTCTTTATTATAATAAGGAGAATGACCATTCTCCGTGTAAAAATATACGGAGAATATCATTCTCCGTGTACTTTCACATGGAGAATACCATTCTCCGTGTATTTTTACACGGAGAATGATATTCTCCGTGTATTTATACACGAAGAATGATCATTTCTAGGACAAAATACACAGAAAATGTCATTCTCCGTGTATTTTAACACTGAGAATGAGCATTCTCTGTTTACTTTGACACGAAGAATGGTCATTCTCCGTGTTAATACACGGAGAATGGTCATTCTCCGTGTTAATACACGGAGAATGGTCATTCTCCGTGTTAATACACGGAGAATGGCCAGTTCTAGGTCAAAATACAAGAAGAATGTCATTCTCCGGGTCAAAATACAAGGATGCCATTCTCCGTGTATTTTAACACGAAGAATAACATTCTCCGTGTTAGAAACACGGAGAATGTTCATTCTGAGTACAAAATACACATAAAATTCCATTATCCGTGCATTTTAACACGGAGAATAAATTCTCCGTGTTAGAAATACGGAGAATGGCTCATTTCCAGGACAAAATACACAGAAAATGCCATTCTCCGTGTATTTTGACACGGAGAATAACATTCTCCGTGTTAGATATACGGAAAATGCTCATTCTCAGGACAAAATACAAAAAAAATGCCATTCTCCGTATATTTTAACACGGAGAATAACATTCTTCGTATTAGAAACACGGAGAATGCTCATTCTCAGGACAAAATACACAGAAAATTCCATTCTCCGTGTATTTTAAAACGGAGAATGGTCATTCTCCGTGTTAGATACACGGAGAATGGCCATCTCTAGGTCAAAATACAAGAGAAAATGCCATTCTCCGTGTATTTCAACACGGAGAATAACATTCTCCGTGTTAGAAATACGGAGAATGGCAATCTATAGGTCAAAATACACGGGAGAACGCCATTCTCCGTGTATTTCAACACGGAGAATAACATTCTCCGTGTTAGATACACGGAGAATGCTCATTCTCAGGACAAAATACAAGAAAATGCCATTCGCCGTGTATTTTAACATGGAGAATAACATTGTCCGTGTTAGAAACACGGAGAATGCTCATTCTCAGGACAAAATACAAAGAAAATTCCATTCTTCGTGTATTTTGAAACGGAGAATGGTCATTCTCCGTGTATATTAACACACGGATAATGTCATTCTCCGTGTGTTTTAACACGGAGAATATTCATTCTCCGTGTTAGATACACGGAGAATGACCATTTCTAGGTCAAAATACAAGGGAGAACACCATTGTCTGTGTATTTTAACACGAAGAATGGCCATTTCTAGTTCAAATGACACAGAAAGGGCATCATCCGTGTATTTTATAGACGGAGAATGATCATTCTCATTTGCCGCGTCAATATAAATGGAGAATGAACAGGACTAAAAAGTTTTACCCTTTTTTTTCCCTTCTTCTTGATCTTCTTCTTCTCCTCATGCTACTTCTTGTTGTTGTTGTTCTCCGTGTTCTTGTTCTTCTACTTCTTCTTGCACTTCTTTTTCTTTTGTGATGTTTCGTTTACGAGCAACCCTCTTAACTTTCACCCCTTGTTTTTTTTGTTTTCCAACATCCACTTGTCCTTCGTCTTCTCTAACTCGGTCTACATCCATTGATGATGATTGCGACATTGTGTAAAACTTGCGAATGGAGATTTGCTGGCGCTTTCTTGTAGGAATTTTTTAAGATTTTTGGAGGAGATGACCTAAAATCGAAAGCGAACGAAACGTTTTTTTTTAAGAGTTGGTGGGTTTGTATGTAATTCTCCCTCTTCTGGAATCGAACCGTTTTTCTGAAGAGTTGCTGGGTTTGTGGATATTCTTAATAAATTAGAAGGGCAAAAAGGTCATGCCGTTCCCTTTTATATATATTTTAGATAATGCTGGGCACGCGATGAAAGTTTCTTTTGGGGTGGGTTTTTCATAAAACTTTTTAAATTTTTGGGCATTTCATAAATTTTCCCCCCAAAATATTTGGATGATGTCATCTTTCATTATGCGACATATGACATAGTTGCTGACATGGCAACTGACATAGCAAAATTTAACATTAGAATTAACATTAATATTAAATTAGTATGATAATTAACATTAAGATTAACCTTAACATTAAAATTAATATTAAAATTAATTTTAACATTAAAATTAATATTAATATTAATATTAACATTAATATTAAAAAAATTGGAGAATTAATGTTTTGGGTTAAAATTTGTCATATCAGTTGCCATGTCAGATGTCATATAATAGAAAATGGTATCAACCAAATATTTTGGGAGCAAAATAGCATAATTGATAGTTTACTCATGACTTTGCTTATATAGCTTACTTTTCAATATAGATGGAGGTTCTGATCGTGGTTCCGTGGTCGAATACGTCAAGATCGTATCATTGGGTGGAGGACAACCACTTTCTACATGAAAAGTTGGTTAGGACTAGGGTTTTGTGATCTTAGACCATCTCCAATGGTGATTTCTAAAATTGAGTTCTTATCCTACTTGGCATTGTACTTTAAGGAGATTTCTATCCTAATTGGAAGAGTTTCTACATAGAAATTGTAGACATACAAAAATATTCTCCAATGGTTCTCCATTTCTATCCTATATGTCACATAGTAAAAGGACCAATTTAATGGTGTGGGGCCCAATAATAATTATCATGAGAGATAGGAGAATTTCTATGAGAGTTTCTACATGTAGAAACCCTCCTAGAAAGTTTCCATCCTACATCATTGCCACCTAGGATAGAAATGGTGATAGAAATCACCATTGGGAGAAGTTTTTTCTAAAATAGATTTCTTCCATAGAAATAGGGAAGATAGAAACCCCCATTGGAGATGGTCTTATAGTTCTTCTTGATATTTGTAAGGGAAGCAATTCTTGGGTCAAAGAAATCGAAGTATACAATATCAATCTTTATTAATTACGGATTTGGACAAATGGCAAAGTCACCATAGATTTTGCGGTTTGATTTGTATTAGACTTTGCGTGCACGATTTATGCCTCCTTTGGTACACTTTAATGTAATCGTAATCGCAATATAATATAATAAAAAAATATTTGATTACATTGCGATTATGATTGCATTACAATGTACCAAACGAAATTATTTGATTACAATGGGATGGCTGGGTGTTCGCGGGACGGCTACGGTCCCAAGCTGGCAGCCTCAAGAAATGGACACAAATATATATATATATATATATATATATATATATATATATAATATATATATATATATATATATATATATATATATATATTGTAATGCCTGTGGTTCGTATTTCGTATTTTTGGAATACGTGTACGTATTTATTCTTGTATTGCATGATTTCCTTGCTTAATTTCCTCTCTGGGCTTGGTTTATTCTTGGTTTGGGTTGGCTTGGTTCGGTTGGGATTGCTCTTGGTTCATCATGAACCAAGGGGTGAACCCCCTACCTACCACCACCCATAGTATTTATTACCCTTTCTCCTTCTCTCTCTTCATTAATATCTTCTTCTTCTCCACCATTAACTCCTGCACCTACCAAGAGAGAGAGAGCTAGGCAAGTGCAACTTGCTTCATGGAGGAACTCCAATTTTATTGCTTCATTCTCTTCCTTACAGCATTCTAACTACTTTAGAACTTGGCATTTTCACTTTCCATGGCTAGATTCTTGTAGATCTATATTTACATTATTTTTGGATTTTTTGGGTTTTGATCTACTTAATCTTGTTATTTCTAAGTTTTGATGGTTCCATGTTATAGAGCATTTCGTTCTACCCCATTTTGACCTATGGAAGTTCTGATTTGGACTCCGGATGATGAAGTTGTGGAGCTTGAGAACTTGGCTTTCATGGTGTTCATCTTCTCAGAAATTTGGAGAAGATGAATTGTGCTTGGACTTGACTTGACCGCATGACAATTCATGCGGCAAGTGATTTCAGCCGCATGAGACTCTCAGCCGCATAGGCTGAGTCTCATTCTTGGCCGCACGGACTTTTCCCACTTGGTCGCATATACGTCCTTGTACTCTTCTGAGCCGCATGAATTATCTTAGCCGCATGAGCCCCCCCACTTGAGTCGCAGCCGCATATGACACATCTTCCGCTGGCCGCATAAGCACCACATTCCTGAGCCGCATGACCCTTGCTTGGACCTAGCCGCATGGACTCGATTCATTGAGCCGCATGGACTCGATTGATTGAGCCGCATGGACTCGATTGACCTGAGCCGCATGGACTCAATTGATCGGGCCGCATGGATCCAATTGATTCCAGCCGCATAGGTTTTTGAACCCTGCGCTGTATGGATTCGATTGATCTCAGCCGCATGGGGCCAAGAACATTCTTAGCCGCATAGGGTCCACCCCTCCCCGCCAGCCGCATGAACCCCCATCTCCACACTTCCCAGCCGCATGGACCCGAACTCCTTCTTGGCCGCAGGGGCTTTTCCCTTATTAGCCGCATGCGCCTGACCCCATTCAGCCGCATGGGCAGTTCTCATCCAGCCGCATGAGTCTTACCCTTTCCTAACCATATATGCTTTAGCCACATGGCTCTCCTATAGCCCTGAATATTGATATTTTATTAGATATTTTACGCTCATTTTATATTCTTACGCATTTTGTCATGAACTTGATTTTACTTAATATGTTTGGAATGACTATTGTACATGACATGGTATGACAAGGAACTAGCATAACACGACAGTGACCCGTAGTGGTGCACTCCTGATATAATAACCTGACATGACATGATAGTGGCCCGCCGTGGCGCACTCCTGACAAGTACACTTGGCTTGATAACCTGACATGATTATCTCGAATAGCTGTTGCGACGGCTACCTGACATGACATGACCTGTATAATTACCTGGACACCGTGGCGATTGTGCTTGTACAAATAATCCAGTCCTGTCTTGCATCATGTCTAGGAGGGGACTCCTGAGTACCACGGTCAGGAGTACCTACTGAAATGGACTAAGGTTAATGACTAGTATAATTCATTAGACATGAAGAGATGTTCCCCAGTTACAGGCGATCCCGTTATCCCGGCCGCAAATGTTTGGACTTGTAGCCTGCCGACGAGTAGGGCACATTTCCAGCCCACTGTTACGTGGGGCACCCACCATTGTCACTTAAATGAACTCTATTGTCACTCTAATGCATTGTACTCTCTGATTGTCACTATAATGATTGCCTGGATAACCTGGATAGCTGCAGGGCCTGTGACTACTTGGAGCATCTCATTGCATCTTGCTAGTAACTAGGATTGTGATAACCCTAGTTAGTTAATGTAGAAAGCCGTAGGCAATGATTGGCCGTGATTGCTTGGATGGAGTCTAGTCTAGTATAGTATTGTCTAGAATTGATTGATTGTAAGATTGTACCAGAATGATTGAAGGATTGTCACTCCAGATTGCTCTAGATTGTCACTATAATGATTGTCACTCCAGATTGTTACTTGACCTGATTTCTTATATTTATCTTGCCGATAAATGATCAGAGACTAAGTTCTGTTCAGGCGAAGGGTTACAATCTCGGTTCTTGTTTGGTTTAAGGATTGTAACCTGGCTTCCGGAATAGTACATTCGTCTTCTCTTCATATATTATCCAGCTATAATTTATTTAGCACGATTCTCCAGTTCTTTTATGTCAATGATGCTTCTCTTAATTATTTTCTCTGATTGGGGCAAGTGCATTGGTAGTGCACAAACCTCAATCTGCGTTATTTATTGTTGTTTTCTTACATGTTGAATGCTAATGATTTGTTGGTTTTAGTTCTTAAGTGAAGCCTCCTTTGTGGCACTTGCTCTTTCTGGAGTCTGACCCAGCTGGTTTTGTATGGCCAGATACCGGAGCAACACCAAAGGATCTTCCTGCTTTTCAGCCCGATGGTGGTCACCAGGCGCAACCAGGGCATCGAGTGGGTTTCTTTTGTTCTTCCACTGTAATATTGTAAATTATTCTTTTGAGGCGTTTAGTCGACGAGCAAGTGTTAGCTCGATTGTACTTACTTATACACTACAACAAATATGGCCTACAATAGCATGCGCAGAACGCTATAGAAAGCCTTCTATAGCAGATTCTGTCTGCTATGATCGCCCACGCTATAGTATGTCCAGACATGTGAACGCTATAACATTATAGCGTTCATGAATGCTGTAGAAGGTTTATAGCGTTCGTGTATGCTGTTGATGGTTTATAGCGTTTATGAATGCCGTAAATACTTTATAGCATTCTAGAACGCTGTAGATAGTTTATAGCGTTCGTGAGTGCTGTGGATTACTTATAGCGTTTATGAATGCTGTAGATTATTTATAGCGTTTGTGAATGCTGTGGATGATTTATAGCGTTTCATCAATGGTTTGATTTATTATAGCGTTCATCATATGCTATCACAGTAGCAGCAATTTAGACATCATATGCTATTGTAGTAGCAACAATTTAGACGTTTTGAGTGCTATAAACCTGCTACAGAATTTCATATTATGGTGCTACAGAATTTCATATTTCATAACCTGTTTTGTATCACATATAAATAACAATAATAGCAGACAATTTCAATCGCAACTTGCATTTCGATCAATCAAGATATAGTAAAGATTTGCCAAAATATGAAATGTTTCATTAGAACATTCAAGATGTACAAAAAGTAGTAGTCATTAAAACATTCAAAATGTAGAAAAAGTAGTACGCCAAAATAAACCATTCCATTTACAAAGTATTTGTAGTCCAAAATAAACCATTCCATTTACAAATATCTGTAGGCCAAAAAACAGCTCGCCTCTTTCCTTCTAGCAGCTATCCACAACCATCAAAAACATATACGCCAACCTACACAAAATTGAGAAGAAAACACATTATGATATAAAAAATAAGATAGAAATATTTTTGATACTCAAGTAGTGTTATGCAATAGCGAATACAATATGTTCAGTGGCTAAGGAGGCATGCAGTGTGTTAAATGTGAAGTTGCAGGTATCACATATCTGTGGACTGAAATATCAATTTGAGCACTTTATTATAAATAGAAGAAATATCAGTTAGAAATATTGCACAATAAAGTCTTTTCAGCTTCTTACAATTTTCATAGGTAATAAAGAAAAAAAAGAATATTATTTATTAGTTTTGTTTCTTCTGGTGCAGCAATAACCCCAACACTAGTTGCTTCCTCCTAATCTTCTTATTTGCTTCCATTGATAGTCCAGTATCTTCCATTTATAACCTCCTGGAATAAATATTATTGGTTACCATAATGTTCGTAATGAGAATTATACTATCTAAAATAATATAAACCGTGATGAATGTTGTCAGTGCCATCAGATAGAAATATATAATTGACAGTAACAAATCCATATATTTTGCAAAAAACCTTTCATGCATGATACCTATATTATTTAAGAAGTGGCCCCTTCTCCAACAACTTTAAATATCCTCTCCAATTTTCAATTGAATCTGCAAAAGCATCCATGAATGGTACTAGATGTGATGAAAGTGATATATATCGATGAAAATAAATTATAATAAGCTATAATATATAGCACCCTCAAGTCTAAAAATCTGAATGGTACTAGATGTGATGAAAGTGATATATACAGCTTTGTAACTCAGTAATGCACAGTTACTAGGATCAATCAGGTTTTGCAAATGTATGTTATATAATATGTCCTTAACAGAGAACGTGCAAGTTAAATTCTCAAAATACTTGTATAGTACTGATACCTTTCAAAAGATGATAACAATTTCTGTAGGTTTTGAAGTCCATAAGAAATGAGAAAACATGGATGCATATGTAAACATAGTTTTTTTTAGATATTGTATCACTCATATGCACCATATTAACATTGCTCACTAACACGGAACTGATTTCTGTTAGCCTATAGTATATAATGAAGGGAGGAACCAATGAGGGAGTAGTCAGCTTCCAATTTCATATTATTTTGCATTCTGTACAAGAAGTCGGATAACAAACATAAATGAAATTTAAAAATAAAAATTGACATTTTGCTTAAGAAAACAAATGGCTAATGGCATCATTTCTAAGGACTATTTAAGCAGCATAAAAATAAAAAGTTCATATCCTGGTAGTTGAATATATCGTATCTTTTCAGATACGACATAAACACTCCAACATACGCTAGGACATGCAAAATGTTCTACCTGTGTCTCCGAGTCGGTAATGAGTCATGTGACTCATGTTATATTTGTTTCTGGACAACATAGATGTCTACATTAGAATCCAGTTACTAGTATTCATTGACGAAATATCAACATGCTCACCTTGACAAAAAGTAGACCAACAAGACTTGCTGCCACGTCAAAGGATGCCTTCCATACAATCAATCTAGTGAGGCTCAAGTTGGTCCAAGCAACAAATGAAATATGCTGCAGTCCATGAATTTACTTGGTGAGAGAAAAATTGAGATACCTGCAACTTTTGCCGGTAAAATATTGCAAGCTCAAATAATATACCTTTCCTAAAGCCCAATTAACATAAACAAAGAGCACGCTCATGGTTCTGGAAGAAACAATATTCCCTATAATATAATTTCTAGATGAAGTTGAGACAAGGAAACCAAAATGTATACAGCTTCCTATTGAAGTTCTGCAATATATGTATGCACTCTAATAATCCAAATCATAAAATTAGAGAGGCCATTTACCTTGGATATAAGTGGTGTTTTTTGGGTAAGATTCCTCCATATATTTTTTCTTAAGAACTGCTCCTGCAATCAACAAATGATTTACAAACCATTAGAATCTAAATGCATCATTACCTGGATGAAATGTAGGAAAAAGAACTTGGTGCACCAGATGCAAAACCAAGTTCATTGGTTAATGCATTTCAAAACCAATGAATGTAACATCTCAACATGTTTTCCCCACCAGCTGGATGAAAATGATAGACATGCTTGCAAATGATTCAGTAGACATCAACCACCATTGTAGAGTACTGATAAGTTGAATTGCATTAAATATATATCATGTGAAGCCTCAAAATAATGATAAAAAATCACAAAGGTTCTTTTCGCTTCTCTTGACCAACATCCCCAATTATTTTTCATACACCAAAAGAATAAGCTAGGCTAAGTACATACACCAAACACTTTCCATCAACTCAACCCATGCATTTTTTGATCGTGGCCATAAGAACTGTAACAGAAACTGTAGGTTAAAAATGTTGGGACAAATGCAAAGAAACCCTGAAAGGGTGTTCCTGGATATCAACCAGTTGTATACAATTCTCCAGAGTCATTGGAGAGTAAGGCTGTAAGCACAATGATTTGTCCCCATCTCAGGGTGTGTATAGAGGCTAAACATCATTGCATTGTGCATCTTCCCATATCACACAAGGAAGAACATAATTGTCCATAACAGTGAAAAAGTGACCAACTACATCCATAAATAAAATGGTTAATATACACAGTGATAAGTCTAAGGGAATGTACCGACATCCCTCTAATATTGATGTGAAGAATTAGTTGAAGGCATGACTGGTGGTGGAATGTAGATTTTAGCCTTTCGAAGGATCTCCGCAACAACCCAGTGCTTTCGCTTGCTTAAGGGCCTTGAAGGATCCAACCTTACCTGCAGGAAACAGAACAGAGAAGTGAGTAAACATTCCCGTACAGACAGAGAAAGGGGAAACAACTTTGGCAAATATATCATATTAACGAGACTACATTAACATACACAAAGAAACTGGGAAAATACTCCATGCTACCCTACCCAACCTCTACACCTACCCATACCAGAACATAGTATAAATATTTTGTGTGTCCGTACTGTATACTCTAAAATGATTTAAAAAATTTCTGTGTCCCTGTAGTGCCCGTACAACATAAGTTGTAGCAAGAAAGCAAGCTTCATATATTTTGTTTCTTTGGGCCGCTCTCTTTTGTTATAAGGAGTAACTTAATGCTTCTCCTCTGATTTTGATTCAACCCATTTGCTCCAGAAGATGATCCGCTGCCGTAACACTTAGCCTTTTCTTAATCAGATCCTTCCTCTTCTATCCTCAAGGCATCTTTATTTCTTATGGCACCTCAATATGCAACAATGTCATCAACCATGTTTTGACACATTATATTCGAGGGCTCCAAGTTTTGACATGTTGTATAGACACAATAAATCATTCAAAATTCGTCCGATTAACCTTCAAAAGTGACTTGGAAGTTCTCAGTTCATATGCTCAAGTAGCATTATAATGGTACATCAACAAGTAGCAAGTTCAAACTAAAGGATTAGAGCAACTGTATTTAATATAAAACAAGCCAAATATTAGCTAACACTATCCAGTCCAATCCCACATATATTAAGGACATGATTCCAAGATGAGCAGAGAATAACAAAGTCAAGATTTCCAGTGTGCAATTGCATAGTTACACAGACACTATTCATTTAATCTTTGAGCATTAGTAAAACATCAAACACAGTTTTTTCCTCAAAGAGGCCAAGCGGACTACAAGTTTCATACTAAATTATAGGAAAGAAAGAAAACCTAAAAAATTTACAAGCTTACAGAAGATCGAGAAGCACTTACTTGTCCATTGACTAATTCTTTTTATGCTTAGTAACTATCATATATACAAAATATGATTTGAATTAGTTTTAATCAATTTAAGAAGATAGATAGGGTGTAATTACAGCCAGAGGGATATCGGGTTTGTGGTATGTGGTGTACTAGCTTAACAAGGATAAAGATTGTTTTTTATCATTATAAGGTCTCCTTATTAGCTGATGTTATCCAGTCCTGCCTATTAGAGCTGTAGTATAACATCCCCGAACATGGGTCTTATTTGTCGACATTATACAATTTTTGTGCGTAGGCAGCACTGAGGAGAGCTTCATAAGTGTCTGTAGCAACAAAACTAACTGTTGAACTGGTGAGTGTGGCCTTGCGAAACCACTCTACAAGGTCTAGATTATCCCCATTCCTTTCCCATATGGCCTTTCTTCGAAAGGCCTTCCAAAAGCAAATGAGAAGATCAGAAAGTTTCGGACCAACTACGGTTATGAGAGAGAAGTTTGGTCCTCTTGGTTTTTTTCCTATTTCTCTACCAGAAAAAGGATCCCTTCTTATTACCGTTCCTTATGATATAGTATTTACAAGGCGTGCTAGGAAGCACAAACACTACAACAGAACATGTGCACTAGAAATGCCATAAAAATAACTAAGGCCTCGTTTGGTTCCTGTAATCATGATATTGGGAAAGGAAAGCCGTTCCTTTCCCGTGTTTGGATGAAATGGAAAGGGGGAAAGGGAAAATGATTCTGTTTGGATGTCAAAGTAAAAGAGCAGGAAAGGAAATTGATTCCCAAGAGGGAGGAAAATAGGGGGGGAATGGTTCCTTCCATCCATCCAAGGATTAACTTTTCCCCTCTAAGGATTCGCTTTCCCTAGCAATTTCCTTGAGTTCTACAAACATCGGAAAGGGAATTGCAATTTCCCAAAGGAAAGGAAAGAGAAAAGTATCAATGTCCTTTCAGCAAACCAAACAAGGCCTAAGGATTCAATTTTCCTTCCTATTTTCTTGCAAACACCGGTAAGAAAATTAAGTAAAATTGATGGAAATTATAATTTTTCGAAGGAAAGTAAAGAGCAAGGATTGTTTTACTTTCCTTTCCTTTCCACGAACCACACAAGGCCTGAGAAAACAAAGCAACAACCACGTATCACAACTATCAAGTGTTGCAAAAGATATTGTAGCACTAAAATCTAAACATCAATCTACATAGGGGTCCTTTGTCAGCAGAGGACACGAATACAGCACGGCAAAAGCAAGGGGCGCAAAAATGGAAAAAAAATTGGGGGTTGGGGGGGGGGGGGGGGGGGGGGGTCCGCTTCGTGTCCGATACATGTCGGAGTGTGTCCGTAGTTGCTTGAATCGAATGTTGAACTAATAAAAGTTAAAGTGAGAACGGATGACCTACCAGTGAAGCTGGCGATCTTGATGTTAGCCTGGGCTCTGTTGGTGTAGAGATCGGCGGAAGAGGGGTCGAGGTCGAGCGCCTGGCTGTAGAGATCCGCGGAGAGAGCTCGAAGTTGTCGTCGACGAACGCCTCCTTTCCCTTCTCCTTCAGATCTCTCTCTAGGGCCCGGGTTCGTCGTCAAGGCAGAAGAGAGGAGCAGAGAAGGATGGGGTGCTCTCTAGGGCTCGGGAAGGGCTTAGGATGGGAAATAGGAAATTGAAAGAATATTAAGGAGAGCAATGGAAAATGGAAGAATATTAAGGAGAGAGAAGAAGGGAAAGGAAGAATAGGGAGAGGGAGACGAAAAAAAATGGAAGAATAGAGAAGGAAAAAACCTATTATCAGCTGCTTTGGCACCAATTTTTTGGCATACGAGCGGCAAAGTAAAAAAATTGCGTGCGAAACAAAATTTAAAATTGACATACAAACATATCAATAAATAATTCCATATATTCTATAGCATTCAGAAAATACTATAAATAAATATTTTTATAGGACTACAGAAAAATGCTGTTGTTGATAACATTCTATAGCGGGGACACTTGAACGTTATAGAAACACTGCTATTATAGGTCCTATTTGTTGTAGTGTTACTGTCTGCCTACGGGCTGTAACATGATTGACAAGCCCCGGGGGTTGATCATGTATGACTGAACTCTTGCTAGTCCTCACATTTTGTAACGACTAGCTTCATGATCATCTGGATATGTAATGTTTGGGACGCCTTACAATTGTATATTTGGAGATCTGATATCTTGTGATTATTATTAGTTGGTTGAGATTGAGACAATAGGCTATTTTATGACCTTAAGAGACTGATGGATTGTAGTGAAACCCTCACATATCTAGACAGCCGTGACCGTATAGCGGTATGGATTCCATTCCGTTATACGTAGCTGGCTATGTCTGCCCCCGCTCTCCAGTATTCTGGTTCTGGGGCTTGACATATATATATATATATATATATATATATATATATATATATATATATATATATATATATATATATAACAAATCATGATTAAAAATATATTAAAATCAAATTTAAAATATTTTAATATAATTTAAATTTTTATTTAATTTTTTAACAATATCATATATTATTTTTTGGGTACCTACAACATGTTAACGTGACTAATATATATATATATACACACACACACAGAGAGAGAAAGAGAGGGGTATGTATTTCTATGATTCCAACTTTGAAAAGATTTTCTTTTATTTTGATTATTGTCGAAATTCACTACTAAAATATTAGTGTGAGTCATTCTAATATTTGTATCAGCAGAAATATATTATGTTTAGTACTTATCATATAAGAGTACTATTGTATCCAGTAATTACCATATAAGTAAACAATTATGAGTAATGTTATTCGTACATCCAAATTATCTTTTCAAACCATTCCTCCTTACATGGCAGCTGATGTGACATGTTAAATAATATTATGTGTCATCTAACATGCCAGCTGACATGACAAATTTTAGTCCAAAAAATTAATTTTTTAATTTTTTTCATGTTAACATTAATGTTAATATTAATATTACTGTTAATGTTAATGTTAATATTAATGTTATTATTAATGTTAATATTAATTTTAATGTTAATATTAATTTTAATTTTAAAATCTGTCATGTTACTTATCACATCAATATGTCACGTCAGCTGTCACGAAGTGATGATTTAAAAAAACAACGAAAAATTTCACGAGAAGCAAAAATGTTTGTAAAAATTGCGTAAAAGACACTAACTTTAGGAAAATAGCAATATGAGCACAGTCACGCCTAAAAATAGGGCGTAGAAAATTTTGACGCCCTACTTTAGGTCGTCAAAATTCACTTCTTCTTAATCCCTTCCCTCCATAACCATAAACCCCCTCCATAAGCATAAACCCGGATTAAACCTGGATTAGAGTAATTACTCCAAAAAAGTGCACCCTAAAAAAGGGCGTCAAAATTCAACCCAAAACCAACGCCCTAAAAAAGGGCGTGAAGTTTCTCTCGCCCAGCTCCCCATCTGTCGTGTGGCCCTCGGCTTTTGCCGCGTGCCCCTCGGCTTGGTCTGCGTGCCCTTGGTTGCAGAGATTCTTCACTCTTTTCAGGCCACTTTTGACCAAAAGAGATTGAAAGTTTTGTAGGTTAGTGGCTTGATTGCAGGCTTTTAGATAGTATTGTAAAATGCGTTTTGTCTTGTATTGTTAGCTAGATGTATATGAAGTGAAGAACACTTCTTGCAGAAGCAGAGAAGAGAAGCGGAAGAAGGAAGAGGAAGAGAGTAACACAAGCAGTCGGAGGAGAATAAGAATTATCTCTATCAAATAAAGGGTGAAACCTTTTTGTATAGCCAGTACGTTAGTATAGTCTTAGAGATCCCGGAAAAAAAAATACGCCTGAAAGAAGGGCGTAGATTTTACTATACCGTACAAGTTTTGCTCAAATTAATGTATAATATTTGTCATTAATTTATAGATGGATGTTCGAAATGACAGTCGGATACCAGGTGGACCTACAACATAGGCTATTATCCAGGAACGAGGCCGTCACGTTTCAGATCTGGTATTCGACGGAAAGGTATTTTAGTTAAAGTAAATTATCATTATTATAATTGATAATTATAGGCACTAATTTTTTTAGACATTATTTAGTTATATGATTATCCAACGGTAAAATTACGTGAGCATGGAGACTGACGCCACGGATGGCATCTCACAACTCGTCAGAATGAACTTATATCATCTTTTGGCTTTTCCTATGTTGACGCTATTCGTCTAAGGCATCACGATAGAGATCTATTGTTAAGTTTGATAGAGCGGTGGTGACCAGGACGCAACACATATCAGCTTCCCTTCGCTGAAATATCGATCACTCTGGCCGACGTGGCCATGATTTTGGGGTTACCGATTACTGGTAGTCCTATATATTTTGAAAATAAGAGAAGTGTTGGAGATCTTATCAGAACATATCTTGGTGTGGAGTCGGAACCGGATCAAAGTACTAGTTCCGGTATCAAAATGACTTGGCTTCGAACAACTTTTATGCATGTTCATCGGATTGGAAATACATCGGTTCCTGTAGACGAGCAACGGGTACGTTATATAGTTTTCTATAATTATTTTACTATATAATATAGTTTTAATACTTGTTTATATTTACAGCTTGTATGTTGCACTAGAGCTTATTTACTAAGCCTGTGCGGTGCATTGTTATTTTCCAACGGGACCGGAAATAAGGTTACTGCAAACCTCCTCCCATTTTTTGAAGTCTTACAAACTCCTACAAAGCATGCATGGGGTGCCGCAGTGTTAGCCTATGTTTATCATTCGATGACTAATTTTGTTACTATTGGATCGGAAGGTGTTGTACACACCAATATATGTGGATGTATTACACTTATACAGGTATAATTGGGAAAAAAATTCTTCATAAATGGTTATATAAGTTAGAAAATTGATATCGTTTTTATTGTCTATTAATCTGCAGCTATGATCATACGAATATTTTTATATCGGTTGGCCACTTACTCGATACAGTATAGATGAGCGGGTCATGCCCGCAGGAGTGAGATGGAATTCAGATGATGTAGATACAGCTCACGGACTTACTAAAGTGTTCTCAATTTATCGTCATCTATTTGACACAATTTCTGCAAATGAGGTTAGCTGAGCCTATTAGTTATACATCTTTGTCACACTTTATCTAAATAATTTGTTTCACACTACTTAAACATCATATAGGCAATGTGAAGAATTGAATGTGACTTGAGAGAAGTAACTTGAGAGGTGTAGAGATGAATTGAATATGAAGAATTTCAATAGGATGAATTATATATATATATAGACAATATGCATGTGAAATAGCCGTTGTAAAACGTAAACTAGCCGTTGTAAAAATATGCATGTAAAATAGTCGTTGTAAAACATAAAGTAGCCGTTGGAAATTATAAACTACAAAAGTTCACGCCTAAAAAAGGGCACCAAAATATTACACGCCCTAAAAAAAGGACGCCATTTTTCTCTGCCTAACCACCATCTTAATGACATATATATATCTTAATGACATATGACATCCTAACATTCCATGACCACTTTTTCTACGTCCATATTTAGGACGTCCAATTATTGGGTGCGACGATGCTCCTCCCTTTGGTATTATTCCAAACGTTATTCTTTTTATAAAATATATTAAAACTTTAATGCTTTTCCTCTGAAATTTTCCAAAAAAATAATTTAGAGGAACAAATAGTATTATTCAACAATTGCATATGATGGTAATACCTACTTCTTTATATAGCTTTCATTGTGAGAAAAATAAACATACGAGCATTCTTTCTCTCAAATACTTCACCAAGTTATGTACGTATATATTTAACTTGGTATCAGAGAATTTGGTTATTGATTCAATCCGTCGAGTATTTGCAGAAACTCCTCAACAAACTCTCCTTCCTTCCTCTTCTTCTCTTCTTCTTCGTAGAAGGGAAAGTGAAACCAATGGCTGAGCTAGCGCCAGCGGGAGACCGCCACGCCGTCCCGAGGGTGGTGGCCGTCCTGTCGTCGGTCCTCGAGAGGGTCTCCGAGCGCAACGACGACGACGACCCCTCCTCCGCTCCGAAGCGCTCCGCGTTCCGGGGGGTGTCGAGGCCGGCCATCTCGGTCCGGAGCTACCTGGAGAGGATCTTCCGGTACGCGAACTGCAGCCCTTCGTGCTACGTGGTGGCCTTCGTCTACCTCGACCGCTTCGCGAGCCGCCACCCCTCCGTCCCGATCGACTCCTTCAGCGTCCACCGCCTCCTCATCACCAGCATCCTCACTGCTGTCAAGTTCATGGATGACATGTACGTTACATTCCTCTTATTCTTCTTTTTTTTTGTTAATTTCTAAAAGCACTCCATACTCTCGGACAGCCCAGTCCTAAAACTGCCAACTTGTTGACAGTCCTAACATAAAGTGCAGTCCTAAAGAATTTGAATATTAAGATAGACTGATGTTAGGATTACCAACTTTATCGTCAGTCCTAATGGACTTGGAGTAAAATATGGAATGCATTTGGAATTTTTTTTTTTTCTTTCCTTCTTTACTATTTCAGTTCCACAACATAAACTCGAATAAAAATTCGTAGCATGGAAGTGACACGTAGGTTTTACTAATATGAGTTTGAAAAATTAGGAACTCACGAGTTCGCTATGATTTTTTTTTTTTAGTTTTCTTGAAATTGACAATTTAAGTTTAGAGTAGTTGGTTGTCCTTGATTTATTGATTGAGGACTTTGAAAATATTCGTAAGTTATTCTATAAAATTGAAATTTTCTGAAGGAAAATACTAAACAGCCCGCGGTCTGTGCCCGCCAGACTGTGACCACGGACTGACATGACGTAACCCAATTTGCCAAACCCCCCCCCCCCCCCCCATCACGTGGGCTGCATCCGTCGGTATCCTGCCAATTAAATACCGTCACGTGGACTACGAGCCAAAACTTTGGACCAAAACGCGGTTAGCACTGTCGTTTTTAGCTACACTTTGTCCCAAAAAAAAGTAAAATATTTTGAGCCTTTTTTTTTCCTCCTCCTCAACATTTGATACGACTACGAGGTCTCACATGGTAGTAGCTATTGATGTTTGGATGATTTTCTGCTTCTGGTGGTTAGCAGTTGGATGAGCAGAGTTGCCAACCTGTTCTGTTCTCTTGTGTCTTTACAGTTCATTTCCTTTTCTTTTTTTACTTTGTCATGTTGATTGCTTGAATGAGCCACCAGTACTCCTGTTACTTGAATGAGCCACCAGTACTCCTGCCACTAGGAATGATGTAGGGTGTCTTGAAATAAATTATCTTACCCTCAAATTTATAATATTTACTTCGGAGCTGTTACGTTTTTCGCAGTTTGTAACTGCGGACGTGACCGTCGGCTGACGTGACGGTCGGCCATTGGTCTCCTGGTCCGAGCGAGATCCGGAGAGAGCGGAGGGTCAATGAGTGGCCGCTACGTCGCTGACGGTCACGTCCGCGATTACAAACTTTTAGTGCCGAGGCACAATTTTCGATGAAAAATTCTGAAACTGAAACAATTATAAAGACAACGTTTCAAATGCAACACCTTAAAGAAGATGTGCAACAGAGATCCTGGAGGATTCTGAATTACGAGGATCTAAAAAGATTCTACGTAATACACAAAAAATCTAAAGAGACTTTTGTGCAAGCGACTATCGACAGTAGAGCTTCTAAAAAAAAGTTACTGTGAAAGGCAACAGCAGCGATGACAGGCGAGAATGAGATGCTGGGGTGAATGAACCACCGTTGCTCAAAGCTTTATTCGCCCCACACGAGCACGAACAGCTTCCAGGAACCAGCAAGTTTACGAAGAACTTCTGGAACGCTCGTAAGTCAATATTTGAGACTTGAACGGGCTTCCTGGACTTTACAGACTCCCTTAACTCTCTTCTTGGTGCATCTTTCAAAGGAGGCCAAGGGGCTCTATTTATAGAGTGGAGTTGAGACTTCACCTCTTCTCCTATCCGATGTGGGACTAAAATACCAATACTCAAAAAAGAGTTTGATATTTTAGATCATCCCACAATCTGCATAGAAGTGTGCCAGTCCACGCCTACGCCCCGAACACTCCCGTGCATGCACGAGACATCCTGGAGTCCGCGTCCGAGTCCGAGTCCGCACAACAAAAATTAACTTGCATCCTTGTTGGATTTAATCCTTTTTCCTTCTAGAAAAATACTTCCACATGGCACAAACTTGTGCCCCACTACACCTCATATGCACACCTCAACACAAGCAATGCATTATATTGAGATACTCACCATTTGGTGTAGCCGATGTGGGACTATCTTTTCTAGTCCAAAGGCAAAAACACCAACACAAACCGCGGACAAAATATCATTTTCGTATTTACTAATGGTAACTTACCCTATCATTTACGAAATGCCTTTCATTTTCCATCCGTCGAAGCCAAGGGCAGAACCAGAAATTCAACTGGATTGGACTGGAGTGGGTTAGGGTGAGCTAGATATAGACATACTCACATAAAACTACCAAAAAAAAATATACATGAAAAAAAAAAAAAAAAAAAAAAAAAAATTGGTGGATTGGAGCCCTCTAAGGTCAGCCCACCTCAGTCCTCTACTTAGGTCTGCCAGTGGTCGAAGCTAATTCACTATGATGTTTGGGTTTAATAGCACTTTCATTTTCGTATTAATTAGACGAGCGAAGTGAGTGTCATACAAGTTGATTTTGAACCTAGCACTCCCCTAGCGGTGGGCCATGATAGGGTTATCATTACAATAATGTCAATTCTATAACCAAATGTGGTTGTAAATTTTTACGATCGTCACGTGCCGGTTGTCAATTGGTCCTCCTTTTGCTTTCCTATTCCACATGGAGAGAGATGACAAATTGGTAACTAGCACATGACGGTTGTAAAGTATTACAACTCCGTTGTATATCCTAGCGGACAATTGTCACAGAAGTTCATACCAGAGGGGGAAAACTACTCGAAAGTAAGGTTAAAAATATGAAAACATATTTCTTATTGAACGAGTGTGAGACCAAGTGGAACCAAATCAAGGCAAAACACTCAGTAAGTAGATTATAATTCAAGAAATAAGATGTCAAGTTACAAATAGTTACTTGCTCAAGCCCGAGTCCATTTTTGTTCACCCACTAAAACTAGGGTGTTTGTTTACTCTCCAATAAATGATTGGCACGTGTCAAAACCACTTTGAATGTTTACAAAACCATTTTTAAAGTGGTGTATGTTAAATGGATTTGATACGTGTCAATTTTTTGTTGGAGGGTGAACAAACACTTTAGTTTTGGTAGGTGAACAAAATTGAACTCTTTATTGCCCCCCTACTAGAATAAAAGGGAAATAATGTTATAGTTGTTAAGTCCCTTCTGTCATGATCAGGAATTTAAGCCATGAGATTGACCAGTACATGACATGATAAGCATGTTGTTAAGCAAGTGGTGAGGTTTTGGTAGCCCCTCCCCTTTAACAGCAAGGATCCAATTCAATCAGGCCACCATCTGAAGGAGATGAGGAAAAGGAAAGATACCAATATTCTTTCTTCTTCTTCTTTTTTTTTCTTTTTTTAGATGTCTGACGATACGCGTGGTGGACCTGTTGGGTCCACTGCCCCCAACTTTCATCAAATAGATGAAAGGAATAATACGTCTCTGTAGCTCAATCCACTGATCTTCCGTCATCCAGTCGGAATCTTATACCTCTTCTCGGTAACCACAAGAGCCACATCTTGAATGTTGATGTGTATAAGCAAATTATCGTACTTTTGGTTCGAATCTATGTTTATTTAACTATAAATAAGTTGTTTCTGAGATCTTAATGTAGTTTCAAAAAAAAGTCAGTTATCTTGAATATTGGTATCTTCAAGTTAAGATAAAGAATCACAGTTATCTTGAATTTTCCATATTTTTGTGTGTATATGTTTTAGAAGAAGTTACTAATATGGAGTACTAATTGATGTGTTTTTATAGATACTACAACAACACCTACTTTGCAAAGGTGGGAGGCATCAGCTTGATGGAGATGAACTACATGGAAGTGGACTTCCTGTTCGGCGTCGGCTTCGAGCTCAACGTGACCCCGGCCGCCTTCGCCTCCTACTGCTCCGCCCTGCAGAGCGAGACGTACCTGGAGCGGCCCCCTGCCTCCGCGGCGAGGACGCTCTTCTCGTTGTCGTTGTCTTCGTCGTCGTCGGAGGAAGAGGAAGAGAAGTGCTCGGTACCTATTGATTGGTAGGGAATGCAACAGTGTTTGATTAGGTTTGGTAGGTTGACAAGGGAGCACTGTAATTTTTGTGTGCGTATGGTTTGTACAGGTTATTCTCCAGGACTTGTTTTCTTGCTTTTTTTTTTTTTTTTTTGACAGTATGAACAATTTAGCTAGCAATGTTTGTTCATCATCCTCTATGAAGTTTGTGTGCCGATGTACTTTGAAGAAGAAGTTTTTGCCATAATTAATTGATCAGAACGCACTTTCGTAGAAAGATTGGTGAAACAATATCATGATAAGGAGCCGTCCTGGTCCAGGGCAGACCGAAAGATGGCCCAGGACCTCCTGACGAAAGAAGGCACCAACATGAAACTATCTATAATAGAACCAGTATATATCATATACCATTGTTAACAAAAAAAATATTGTGATGTAGTGGTTATAATGCTAGACTTGTATTTATGAGGTCCTTGGATCAAATCTTGACTACAACAAAATTTTGTTTTTTTTTTACTTTTTTTTTTAATATCATGTATGCAGGCTACTTCCGAAGTTTCGCCTCGCGCCCCCATCAGCTCAGGGGCGGCGGACACCAACATGAAACTGTCTATAATAGAACTAGCATGTGTCATGTGCCCTTTTCTTTAACAAAAAGTATTGTAGTGTAGTAGGTATAATGCTAGACTTATATTTAAGAGATTTTTGGTTCAAATTTTGACTACAACAAAATTTTGTTTTATTTATACTTTTTTTTACATTATGTTGAGGTCCATTTTGGAAGTTTCGTCTCGGGCCCCCAATTGCTCAGGACCAGCCCTGGATCGTGAGTGGAACAACCACACGTCCTCACAGCATTTCATCATTGTCATTGCACCTCTGTCAATACTGGCACCCTAACGACCATGCACGAGATAAGAGACGCCCACAAACCGTTCGCACACGCTCGACCGCACGCACAAGACAAAGTAACGTCTCTAATCATGTGCCCTAGCCGAGGCACATCTACAGGCCGGTCACACCAGCACGAACGCTCGTCTCGAGGCGAGGTAACGTGCACGGGTCCAACGGACTTGTTAACGGGACTAGAAATATTGACGCATTCATCGGCCTCTGATACGTATGATTGTGGGTGCCCCCGACTGCACGCTCCGCACAAGGCGGCACTAGTTCGGATTCCACAAATCACTGAGACTTGAGATTAATATATCTGATAAAAATTTATAACCAAATAAAACATCTCAAATATTCACTCAGCAAAATAAACTTATATGAAATCGCCTTTTTTTCACTTCATTTAGCTTGCAACCAAAAGCACCCAAGTACAATGAGTTGCTTTAGGTTTCATCAATGACTCTTATCAAAAGTTGTATAATTCCAAACATAAATTCTTGTATAAAGATATTGGTAATAAAAGAGGAACCATAATCAATGACCTGCATTCTGGTTTACAATACAAATAAGAACACTCACTGTATTGTAAAGTACTACAAATTAAGAATTCTATCGACCATTGGAAATTGCAAGAAATGAAGTATCATTGCAACAAGAAACCTCTTTTTTTTCTACTTTAGGAGTCGATGACAATATATGAAAATGCAATCCCGGCTTCCCATGTCTCCTGCTAAAAGATCATAGCATAAGTTCATAGCAATTTATTTTCAAAAATACAAATGAAACCAATAACCTTCAAAACTTGAACAACATCAAAAATTCGCGTATAATACGAGTTTTATTCGGGTGATTGCTAACAAGGGTCATGACAATAGAACGTATTTGTTCACTAATGACAAGCAAGAAAACTAAGACTGGAAGTTAGCTGCGAGAGAATAGCACATCCCCAAAACATTTTAAAAAATTGCAGCCAAACAAATTTTGTAGTTCACAAAAGATTAAAATAAATTACAAATGAAACTGCACAAATATGTGATAAACTGGAAAATTGGAATTTTGCTGAATTTTTCACATCTTTCAGTAAAAGACATGTAGTTCACAAACGATACACCCTGTTATCAGATGAAGTTGTCGACATTGCAAATATGTAACCACATAAAACTGCACCAAGGGCGAAGGAGAAGTTCCTATCAAGATGTGCAACATCGGACAACCAGTGTAATATCTGCCCAATCATAGGAGAATTTATTCAGTGAGCCGGACTCACCGTGCACCTTCATTCTCCTCCACTTGATGGCATAGGAATGAGTACATACAGTGACAGCCTGAAACGGTCCTCATCATTTCAATACCATCAAGTGGAGAAGAATTAAGGTGCACGATGAGCCCGGCTCACTAAATAATTTCTCCATTCAAAAGTATCACCAATCAAGGCATTACACTAGTGCTCATATGGCATTGGACTTTAAAAAAGCAATAATAATAAAACTCTTTTATATAGTATATATCAAAGAACCCTTATAGACCCATGTAAAAATCCCCACACACAACTCTTCACAACAAATGCAAAGAAATTGCTTGTTAAGGGGGTGTTTGTATTTTGCTCGATATATTGATGACAACTTTAAAGTGCTCAAACAATTGTAGTATACACCAACTTAAGGGGTTTGCAGTTTGAACTTTAAAGTGCTCATCATTATGTATTGATGGTAAGTTATAAGCTCAATCTTGAACTTAAAAATTACCAACTAACTAATAAGCAAAACAAAAGACCGTTATAACCTTCAATAAATTAAATTATTACTAAACATGTCCAAACAACCTTAATCCCTTCCTCTTTCAGTTTTATTCCAAATTATTAAATAATTTTAGATTTTATTATAATTTAAAGGTGACCTTGAGGATGAAATAATTTTATGTTATTTTGATAAAATTATTTGAGGGTTGTTTTTTTACATTTGTCCTGGTGCATTTATGTCTAAAATGATCTCATAGTATTTAAAGTCAAAATGATCCCACACTATTTGTACTAGTGCATTTATGCGTACATTTATAATACACTTTTTAAAGTGATGAAAAAAACAAACAAGAGCACTATAAATTGCACTAAATTATGAAAAGCAAAGAACATTTGTACTTTAGAGTGTTGTTGTTTGTTTTTTCATCACTTTAAAATGCATTATAAATGTATGAATTGACATGTCTGCTCTCTCCTCTATTTGATGTGATCTATTTGATGTTTTCTAGCAACCTTAACGTGTAGGATGCATTTGTTCATTTTTTTGACTTTCCTGAACTTAACTAAGTAGAGTAAGGGAGAAGGATAAGCAACCAAGCAAAGAGGCCCAGAAGCAATCTATACCATTTTGATAGAATTGTTTGCCACTGAATAGAAAGAAAGGTGGACGTTAGTAAGGCGACCATTAGGGAGGACAAATTCCGACTATTTTGTACGCAAATACTATTAGGTCATTTTAAACACAAATTCACTAGTACGAACGAAAAATATATATGTTCATGCTCAAATACTTCTAAAATAAAGGGTTAGGGTTGTTTGGATAATGTTCTGTAATAATTAAATTTGTTGAAGATTACAATATTTATTCTTGCTAAATTATAAGTTCAAAATTTGAGCTTAAGATTTAACAATTATAAAGGGATATATAGTCATCAGCACTTTAAAGTGCAAAAAACAAACACTTTAAGTTGGTGGATCCCGCACTTGTTTGAGTGCTTTAAAGTGTTAACACTATATACAGTACAAAAACGAACACCCTCAAGTTTTTTAATTCCTTAGAATCTATTTTCTATTCCTTTCCCATGGGAAATGAATTCAGCATTTCCAAACACATGTTTGGTTAGGTTGGAAATATATAGTCCAAAAAATTCAATTTGCCATTCTCATGTTTGGTTCACACAGGGGCATGAATCTTAATTTGTTTAGTTTTCCACAAATATCCTTTCATTAATTTCATGATGCTATTATTACCTATATAGTCCAAAAAATTCAAATTTTCCATTCTCATGTTTGGTTCACACAGGGGCATGAAGCTTAATTTGTTTAGTTTTCCACAAATATCTTTCATTAATTTCATTATGCTATTATTACCTAAATTCACATGTTTGCGATATAAGTTAAAATTTTGAAACTAAAGGGAGGGCATTACCGTCCAAACAAAATATTCAAACAACATTCATAGGAAAGCAAAACTTTCCCAAGGGGGGCTTGGGAATAGCTTTCCCACATGAATGATCAATGGGAATATGAAGCCCCTCGTATTCCTCCCAAATTTCCAATCCTAGACATACCAAACATGAATAAGAAATTCAAAACCCATTCTCAAGACTCCAAAACTTAAACCAAACACCCCCTAAGTGTCATAGTGCACTTCCTATATCTAGGTCCAAATTTCTTCATTAGGAACCATTAACTAAGCTAAGCTAATTCAATATTAGAGCAACAGCTAATCAATTTCCCATCATGACATATCAGATATAGAGCAAACAAAGTAATATAAGAATTGACACATTTCAACTCAATTTGACAGTGGCATGTCCTCTTGCAGGAATAAGGATACAACACGGATTTGGTCAGTTGCAAATTATGTAGACCAGAGATGACTAACAGATTAAACTGTTTTGCACAGACCCATTAGTCAACCCTACACAACATAAGCACCACTAAACAACATAAATATAAACTATTTTGGGAATGCCTGTATTTTAAAAATGTAACAATTCTAGCAACAAATCAAAATGAAATGCAAAAATACTAATTAGGTTTAAATCAATTGATTTTATGCAGGCAAATAACACAAATTCCAAACAATTGTATAGCCTCAGTGAAAGCCAGATTGTTGTTATGCATCAAAAGATAGTTCATCCAGTAATTCCATGTCTATTAAGATCTAATCACAGGCTTAATTATGTAAATCTTATTTATAAACTACCAACACAAAATTGTCATAGAACTATCAACAGTAAAAACTGTTGCCTGTAATAATAATCAAATCTTTTACTGACCAATCATCATCAAAGCAAAAAATATTCACATCCACAACCTAATAACCTAATAAGCTGCGTAGATCATACTTTTTAATGAAAAAAAAAAAGAATTAAAAATATTAAAAAAACTATTTTTCTCGGATTCAGAAGTAAAGAAATTAACATCAGTTTGAAATAATCCTCAGCGTTGGATTGTTGTGGATTTACTTCATCCTTATCCGAGTGGTAAAGAAGAAAAACCTCATTTTCTCCCATCAAAACAAAAGGAAAAGATTTGCTCCACCAAAACAAAAAAAATGAATAAAAACCTAGAAAGAAATTCATGATAATTAAAAAAAATTAGGGAAAGGTGGAGTAGATTCCGCGAACCAAACGAGGCCTAAGTAATCACTTTCTTTTCCCAACCCGGAGATTCCGCGAACCAAACGAGGCCTAAGTGTCATAGTGCACTTCCTATCTTTAGGTCCAAATTTCTTCATTAGGAACCATTAACTAAGCTAAGCTAATTCAATATTAGAGCAACAGCTAATCAATTTCCCATCATGACATATCAGATATAGAGCAAACAAAGTAACATAAGAATTGACATATTTCAACTCAATTTGACAGTGGCATGTCCTCTTGCAGGAATAAGGATACAACAGAGCAACACCAAAGTGTTCAAAAAGATGCAACGGATACGGCCAGTTGGAAATTACGTAGACCAGACCCATTAGGCAACCCTACACAACATAAGCACCACGAAACAACATAAATATAGACTATTTTGGGAATGCCTCTATTTTAGAATGTAACAATTCTAGCAACAAATCAAAATGAAATGCAAAAAATGCTAATTAGGTTAAAATGAATTGATTTTAAGCAGGCAAATAACACAAATTCCAAACAATTGTATAGCCTCAGTGAAAGCCAGATTGTTGTTATGCATCAAAAGATAGTTCAACCAGTAATTCCATGTCTATTATGATCTAATCACAGGCTTAATTATGTAAATCTTATTTATAAACTACCAACACAAAGTAGTCATATAGAACTATCAAGTATCAACAGTCAAAACTGTTGCCTGTAATAAAAATCAAATCTTTTACTGACCAATCATCATCAAAGCAAAAAATATTCACATCCACAACCTAATAAGCTGCGTAGATCATACTTTTTAATGGAAAAAAAAAAAAGAATTAAAAATATTAAAAAAACTATTTTTCTCGGATTCAGAAGTAAAGAAATTAACATCAGTTGGAAATAATCCTCAGCGTTGGATTGTTATGGATTTACTTCATCCTTATCCGAGTGGTAAAGAAGAAAAACCTTATTTTCTCCCATCAAAAAAAAAGGAAAAGATTTGCTACACCAAAACAAAACAAAAATGAATAAAACCTAGAAAGAAATTCATGATAATTAAAACAAATTGGGGAAAGGTGGAGTAGATTATACTCAGTGGTGGCAATAGCTATGTTCGATTCTGCCAGCAAGACACCCTAGTTTCTGATTTCATCAGGAGCTCTGTTATCCTCACTGAGATCTCCACCAAAAACCTAGAAAAGTATAATTTTTAGCAATTACCACATATAGAACTCACAACAAAAGGGGGAAATTAACACTATCTAATAAAATAGTGACTACAAGATATTAGCCCCCAAAATAAACTTTTTTTAGCAAAAAAAAAGTACAATTCTACCACAATATTGCAGAAAATTAACAAAAAAAATCATTCAAAATAAAAAAGATACAATCTTTAACACACAAAAAACTAGAAAAATAAATAATTCATGGAAATTTTGAAGGAAAAAAAAAAAACGCTGAGTTCAGCGGGGTTGTCGACACGCAAACCTCTCGAAAGAGAGGTCTCCATTCCGGTCTGTTGAGCTTGAATATTCCTAGTCATCACAGCAATCTCCACTTCCAGAAGAATTTAAAAAGAAAAATAAAATATGATGCCGTTAAAAAAAATAAGAGAAACCCTAATTTGAAGATAATAGGAGGAAACAGACCCCGATAACCTGGAGTGGTTGAGTAAGGGATGGGAGTGAAATTAGGTTTTTATGCGAAATTTACGTGAGCCCTCTGGTGCAGGCCGCCGAAAGCCCAGGTCTGTCTGGGCTGCAATCAAAATACGGCTCTGCTACGTTGTCCGCGTGCTTGGCTGACCTGCGAGCCACATGTCGTCTTCTAATTGGAGAGGGGGCGGATGGGTCCGAACGATAGCAGGAGGGTCAATGGGGTGGGGACACATCGCCTACAGTCTGCAGTCCAAGCCTGCGGACAACAAAGCATTTTCAATCAAAATATTAGTATGTGTTTGGTTACTTGACTTGGGACATTATTTTGTTTTGCCCAAAATCGAACCGAACCGAACCAAATAAAGGTTAGTTCGGTTAAAAAATAATACATTTCAATTTTAAAAATATTAAAAAAAGTTATTCAGTTTCGATTTAGATTTTTTATTTCGATATAAAATTGTAAACCGAATTAAACTTATTCAATTGTGTAAATACTCTCAATTCTATGCTAATTTTGTGATTATGTAAATTTTAAAAAATAACAATTCTATGTTTGTGTTTCGAAATCCAACTTTGATAATTTAACAAATAGCCTACCTTGAAACACAACTCTGAAATACAACAAAGGTATTACATTTTTAATGTAATTTATCTACGACCTTAACTTGGATCCAGCTCACTAAAAATAAAAATATACTTTGGATCCGGCTCACTAAATATGTATTTGTTCACTAATGACAAGCAAGAAAACTAAGACTGGAAGTTAGCAACGAGAGAATAGCACATCCCAAAAACATTTGAAAAAGTTGCAGCCAAACAAATTTTGTAGTTCACAAAAGATTAAAATAAATTACAAATGAAACTGCACAAATATGTGATAAACTGGAAAATTGGAATTTCGTTGAATTTTTCACATCTTTCAGTAAAACACATGTAGTTCATAAACGATACACATGTTATCAGATGAAGTTGTCGACATTGCAAATATGTAATCACATAAAACTGCACCAAGGACGAAGGAGGAGTTCCTATCAAGTTGTGCAACATCGAACAAGCAGTCTAATATCTACCCAATCATAGAAGAATTTATTCTGTGAGCCGGATTCACCGTGCACCTTCATTCTCCTCCACTTGATGGCATAGGAATGAGTGCATGCAGTGACAGCATGAAACAGTCCTCATCATTTCCATACCATCAAGTGGAGAAGAATTAATGTGCACGGTGAGCCCGGCACACTAAATAATTTCTCCACTCAAAGTATCACCAATCAAGACATTACACTAGTGCTGGTATGGCATTGGACTTTAAAAAAGCAATAATAAAAAAACTCCTTTATATACTATATATCAAGGAACCCTCATAGACCCATGTAAACCAATCCCCACCCCCCCCCCCCCCCCCCCCCCCCCCCTCCCAAAAAAAAAAAAACACACAACTCTTCACAACAAATGCAAAGCAATTGCTTGTTAAGGGAAAGTTTATATTTTGAGCGAGATATTGATGATAACTTTAAAGTGCTCAAACAAGTTTAGTATACACCAACTTAAGGTGTTTATATTTTGAACTTTAAAGTGCTCATCATTATATATTGATGGTAAATTATAAGATCAAATCTTGAACTTAAAATTTACCACCTAACTAATAAGTGAAACAAAAGAACGTTAACCTTCAATAAATTTAATTATTACTAAACATGTCCAAACAACCTTAATCCCTTCCTCTTTCAGTTTTATTCCGAATTATTAAATAATTTTCGAATTTATTATGATTTAAAGATGACCTCGAGGATGATATAGTTTTATGTTATTTTGATAAAATTATTTGAGGGTGAACTTATGTTTTTTTTACATTTGTACTAGTGCATTTATGTTTAAAATCATCTCATAGTATTTAAAGGCAAAATGATCCCATACTATTTGTACTAGTGCATTTATGCGTACATTTATAATACACTTTTTAAAGTGATGAAAAACAAACAAGAGCACTATAAACTGCACTATATTATGAAAAGCAAACAACATTGTACTTTAGAGTGTTGTTGTTTGTTTTTTCATCACTTTAAAATGCATTATAAATGTATGAATTGACATGTTTGCTCTCTCCCCTATTTGATGTTTTCTAGCAACCTTAACGTGTAGGATGCATTTGTTCATTTTTTGACTTAGACTTTCTGATCTTAACTAAGTAGAGCAAGGGAGAAGGATAAGCAACCAAGCAAAGAGGCAAAGAAGCAATCCATACCATTTAGAGAGAATTGTTTGCCACTGAATAGAAAGAAAGGTGGGCGTTAGTAAGGCGAATACTATTAGGTCATTCTAAACACAAATTGACTAGTAAAAACGAAAAAAAATATATGTTCATGCTCAAATACTTCTAAAATAAAGAAGTTAGGGTTGTTTGGACAATGTTATGTAGTAATTAAATTTGTTGAAAATTAGAGGATTTATTCTTGCTAAATTTTAAGTTCGAGATTTAAGCTTAAGATTTAACACTTATAAAGGGGTATATAGTCATGAGCACTTCAAAGTGCAAAAAACCAAACACTTTAAGTTGGTGGATCCAACACTTGTTTGAGTGCTTTAAAGTACTTGACACTATATACAAGTTTGGATTGAGAGTTAAGAGAGTTTAGTGAGGGAAAGTTAAGTAAGGGAAAAATAAAAACATACTTGGTTTGAGGGTGGAGGTTTAGAAGAGAGGGTTATAGAGGGTTAAGTGAAGGTTTATTTCACCCTCTTTTGTCCGTTTTTTCAATCCCCCAAATCGGAGGGTTAAAGAGGGAGATTGAGAAATTTTGTTCAAAAAATCATAAATACCCCTTATTTGTTTTATAAAATATTATGATTTTTTCTCCATTTTTTCTCGATTGCACCATGTTAATCCGTAGCTTCCTAATTTGTGAAAATATTTTGACAATTTTAAATTAAAATTTCAATCAATTTAATTTTATGATATATGTAAAAAGGTTATTTTGATAACTATCATATTTGTATTAATCCTCCTCTCACTTAAAACCTCCAATCCAAGCAAGAGTTATTAAACACCCCCCATTTAACCCTCCCTCCAATTAACCCTCCCTCCAATCCAAGCAAGGTTGTATGTATTGACTCTACTCCCCCTCACTTAACTCTCCCTCATTTAACCCCACTTAATTTTATCGACTTAGCCTCTTTATTTGTGTGAATCCAATGCAAGATAGTTTTCTAAATTACTTATGTTGAATCATGTAATTGTCTAATCAAAACAATCAGAAGTGTCATACTATAAGTAATTTCTGTTGACTTCATATGGAATTTTAGAACATCAACTACATTTACTGTTATGTAATGGAAAAGTTCCAAAATTCAGAAGAAAAAACATAGAGGAGGATGAGCGATTTATGGTAACTCTGATAATGTCCTCTACATAAATAGTCACCTATACAAATCTAAATCAGTTTACTAGTACCCATGTAAAGATGTTCAGAAACCTAGCTACATGTTTGAATAAGGCCATTGTAAAAATCAAGTAACATCTAAAGTGGTGTGACAATATATAGGATCTTGTACTGCACGTCTATCTATTCCTTAATAACAGCACCACAGGCAGCTGATTACTGGACGGCTATCCTCGTCACTATGCTACAATCTACAAAAATTTCATATGAAAAATGAAAGTAGGTAGTTTGAAGATTTGAATATACTTGTCAAAGCAATATTTTGTAATTGTATCATCAAACATTGATTCAAATTAAGTTTTATCTTATTTATCATGAATGTGAATCTTGTTGTCTGTATTTTCGATTCATTAGTATTACAAAATAGAGCAAGTAAACTCATTGGCCATAGCAAAGAAAGTCAAATTGTTTCATTGACATCTAAAAACATGAATTAAAAACATAAGCATAAGTTTTCTTTGGACGGGACATAAGAAAAAATTTATTTAATAGTAGCACTAGTTGGGCATGGATCAAACTTCTGAGCTACTAACAATCAACACGATCACAGAAGGAGGCTTAGTAGCATTGCCATCTTTCATAGTCTTCAGGACATCCAAAAACATTTCATACATGCCCATCAATGGTTCCACCTGCAAAAGAGAGTCCCTTATTTAATCTTCTTCATTATGAGCAAGCAGCCGCTTGAAGTGCTCCTTGATCTCTGTCTTCAGCTCATCATGTTGCTCACTCAGTCTAGCGAACATCGGGGGTAAACTTGCTGGAGAGACAGGAATACTCCATTCGACAGCAATCTTCTTTGTCGGCGTCTTATCATTGTCCATTGCGTGAGATCGAATTCTTACTGGAAGTTTGCAGAAGTAGAAGGATGTTATATGACAGGAGGTGTAAGCAATTTATATAGAGAAATGATTGGAGAAAGGGAGGCTTTCCATCTTCTACAATATCCATCTTCTTGTTGCTGCCAAATGCAATATCTGTGCATTCCTGAAAAATTTCTTCCAGCACCTTATACTTTTTATACTATTCAGTCATATGAGGGTATCCTCCAGTAAAAAAAAAATGTTAGAATACCTTCTTTGAACATCTTTTTGCCACATGGTAAGGATATATCTTTTGATGAGTTTAATGTCTTTGAGTGTCATTACCTTGAAAATATGGCAACAAGGTATTCCAGCCATCTCAAATTTCTTGCAACTGCAGCTCCAAATTTCTCCCTCTTCTATGTATTCAACAACGTGCACAAACTTCTTCTTGTACCACTTATTAATGATTGCTCTCTCCATTACTTTATGTTTTTCAACACCATCCTCTTCTTGCACACCTTCCGCAATAGGTCGAGTCACATGACAATACATCAAACGTCTAATATCATCTTGAACACACGAACTTTGAGTTTGTGAATGCACCTCTGAACTGTTTTTCCCAATCAAAATTTGAGATGAGTTTAACCACTTTTGTCTTCGATTTAGGGGTGAGCATATAACGGTTGAAAACCGAAAACCGAACCGAATCGAACCGAAATATGACAAACGGTTCGGCTTTTCGGTTATCGGTTCGGTTTTCGGTTTGAAATTTTAAAATTTTAAAATAACGGTTCGGTTTTCGGTTCTTGATCCGGATAACCGAACCGAATCGAAAACCGATTTAGATTTAATAATTTATCAAACTATCATCAATCTACAAATACTAATATTTTGTAACCCTTAGCCGAGGGTACTCTCCTCTTATTCTCTGTCGGTACTTTTTTGAGCACTCTCTCTCTACCCTCAATCTATATATATACTGATATTTTTCACACTATGTAATATATAATTCATTAATACAATAATACCATATTTTTAAAATAAATTGTTATTTAAATAGGCATATTTTGCTAAAAAATTGAAGGTCCGGCACATTGGCCCATGAAACCGAACCGACCGAAAACCGAACCGAATTAATTCGGTTCGGTTTTGTTCAGTTTTTATAAAAACGATTCGGTTTTCGGTTTTGAGAAGTACGGTTTACGGTTATTTCGGTTTTCGTATATACGGTTCGGTTTGAACCGAACCGAACCGTTGCTCACCCCTACTTCGATTCATAGTCTGCAATAAACTCCTTTCTGATCTTAAAACTCATTGATATCTCATACTGCTCAACAAATTGTTTTAGCATGCTCATGGAGTGAACATAACCATCACAAAAGGCATGCATTCCTTCACTTCTTTGAGTTGAAATCATACCAGTTCAGAAGTTGTTGTGCAGATACACTGGTGCCCATTTTTATCTAACACTGCATAGATCAATTAGGTTCATCACAGAACATTTTGTGGCTAACAAAACGGTATACCGACGGCATACCGCTGTATACCGACTTCATCGGATTTGATTTTTGAATGGACAAGATACTAACATTAAATACTCCCAACGGATAGATTTATTACCGTTACTGTTCCGAATGGTATGCCGACGGTATGCCGGTCCATACCGACGGCATGTCGTCTGTATCATGTTCAGGAGCATTAAATGTTATCCTCTTGGTTTTCTATATAAATGGATTTCTTCCTTCCATTGAAGGCTATCCACTTAAACCATAAATTTCTCAACAACCAAGAGCTCCACCATTACTACTCTACCCAAGCTTTTAATTGTCATCCAATCCAAAAGTGCTAGAGTATTCAAGAGTTATACTTTTCGATCTTCAAGTGTTGTAGAAGATCAACAGTTCTCTTTTCCTTTCCTTTTGAAGTTGACGAGCCTTCGTAACTCTAATCGAAACTGCCTCAAGAACTTAGTCCAGTTATTCTTAAATTCATCAACAATAAGGCTATCATACACCAAGGTTTTGAACTCCAATATTGCATGTCAAACTGTTCAACATTGACAAACTTCTGAGGCAACTTGGATAAAATATGCCATAAGCAAAATCTGTGAACGGTGTTAGACATAAACTCGGCTATTGCAGCTTTAATGTTCTGACATTGATCGGTTAAAATAGCAGTGGAATGAATATTCTCCGTTGCTTCAAGCCAATTTGTGAAAAGCCAACGAAACGATCTTATGCCCTCATGTGTAACAAGTGCACAGCCAAATAAAATCGATTATCCATGGTGATTAACGCCAACTATTGTAGCAAAATGCATTTTATATCTAGTAACTAGATAAGTTGTGTCAAAACTCACAACATCATAAAATTCTTCGTAGACTGCTCTTGATCGAGGATGAATCCACAGCACATTGGTTAGCATGCCTTCCTCATTGACGTCCATAAGATGAAATAAATCTCTATCCTTCTGCTGCATTCCTAGAAACAAAATGCGAATTTTCTCGTCATCTCCTTCACCTAGTCTTAGCCTTCTTTTGTCAATATAAGTTCTACAATCTCTTGGCAAACATCCTATATGCTCTGATCCACCCGCTTGAACCTCTAGCACCCTTATACTCTTAGATGGTCTTAAGCATGCGATATCATTGGCTTCCAATTCTCTTCATACCCAAGGACATGGTTCTATGAGCATGCATCAACAAGGACATGTCTGGTCGCAATTCATGGTTGTGTTGTGTGTTTGTTTTTGAAAAATGCCAAACCCCACTTCCTTTGCATATTGCATTTATCCTTGCAGGACAATTAATCCTCTTAGTCAACTTTTCATAGTGTTGCTTCTTTCCTCTATCACAACATATTGTTACATATGCATAATCCTCGCCATTTTTTCTATGACCAGACCTCTTTGCCACACTAAAACTAGCAACCATTGCATGATTTTGATAAGCATCGAATAAGGTCTTTACACTGCTAAACAACATACCTGATTTAGGACCTTTTTCGATGTTGTAGTTATCGATTTCTTCCAACTCTTTCTTCAGCTTCTACTTGCATAGGCGGAATAGAATCTGCACCACCACCAGAATCCGATGTTCCTACGCTACCACCAGAATCCTATGATCCAGATGATAATATGATATCACCTGGCACAATTCTAAATAGTTGTTCATACAATGCATTGTTATTCTGCATTTTTCCATCAGATATCTCTTATAATGCTTCTTCTTCTTTTTTGGCTGCTCTCTATTGTTTGTTCAACAAAAAAAAAACCATAAGTTACCCTCCAAAAAACAGTCATTGTTGTTAGCAAACAATGAGGAGGAAATTAATAACAAACCTTAGAAAATTGCACATTAGGAAATTGCATTTAAGTGGGAGGGAGAAGCAAAAAAGAGAAGCATTTACTGTGAAAGCATTTAATTCAGTCTCTGAGAAACCAAAGGGTGTAGCCGAATTCTTTCTACTATGTTCTGTTCTTGGTCATGTCAGCAAGTTCAGAAATATTATGCATGCAACATTTGTATTGATGTCAATGTAGGATGTGGTCAATTATATTCAGTGATTTTACTTTAGTTGGACCATCTTGTTTGCTTTGCTTTGTATTATATTGTATTGTATTAAGATAAGTATGCAACTTCAGATGTGGTCAGCAAGTTCAGATGCTTTGTACTGTATTAAGATAAGTATGCAACTTCAGATGCTTTGTATTGTATTGTATTAAATTAAGTATACTTTAAATTTCTATTCTATTCTTGGTTATGTTACTTTCCTTGATTAAATTTCTATTTTGTTATTGGTTATGTTACTATCGTTGGTTATTGACAATTTGCTTTACTTTGTTATTGACAATTTACTTTGCCATGAAAATAAGCTCTCTGTATTGATGTCAATGTAGGAAATTAATAACCAACCTTAGGAAATTGCACCTTAGGAAATTGCTTTTAAGTGGGAAACCAAAAATTGATTTAATTCAACCTCAGATGGCTGATTAGCCTATTGCTACCTAAATTCACATGTTTGGGATAGAAGTAAAAATTTAAAAATAAAGGGAGGGTATTACCGTCCAAACAAAATACTCAAACAATATTCATAGAAAAGCAAAACTATTTCCAAGGGGGGACTTGGGAATAGCTTTCTCACATCAATGGGAATATGAAACCCTTCTTATTCCCCCTAATTTCCAATCCTAAACATATCAAACATGGATAAGAAATTCAAAACCCATTCCCAAGACTCCAAAACTTAAACCCATTCCCAAGACTCCAAAACTTAAACCAAACGCCCCCTGAGTGTCTGCTTGGATTGAGGGTTAAGAAAGTTTAGTGAGGGAAAGTTAAGTGAGGAAAAAATAAAATCATGCTTGGTTTGAGGGTGGAGGTTTAGAAGAGAGGGTTATAGAGGGTTAAGTGAGGACTTATTTCACCCTTTTTTGTTATTTTTTTTAACCCCACAAATCGGAAGGTTAACGAGAAAAATTGAGAAATTTTGTTCAAAAAGTCATAAATACTCCTTATTTGTTTTATAAAATATTATGATTTTTTTCTCCATTTTTTCTCGATTGCAACATGTTAATCCGTAGCTTCCTAATTTGTGAAAATATTTTGACAATTTCAAATTAAAATTTCAATCAATTTAATTTTACGATATATGTAATAAGGTTATTTTGGTAACTATCATATTTGTATTAATCCTCCTCTCACTTAAAACCTCCAATCCAAGCAAGAGTTATTAAACACCCCCATTTAACCCTCTTTCCAATTAACCCTCCCTCCAATCCAAACAAAGTTCTATGTATTGACTCTACTCCCCCTCACTTAACTCTCCCTCATTTAACCCCACTTAACTCTGTTTTTTTTTTCCCTCAATCCAAGCAGACCCTAAGTGTCATAGTGCACTTCCTATCTTTAGGTCCAAATTTCTTCATTAGGAATCATTAACTAAGCTAAGCTAATTCAATATTAGAGCAACAGCTAATCAATTTCCCATCATGACATATCAGATATAGAGAGTAACATAAGAATTGACATATTTCAACTCAATTTGACAGTGGCATGTCCTCTTGCAGGAATAAGGATACAACAGAGCGACACCAAAGTGTTCAAAAAGATGCAACGGATACGGTCAGTTGGAAATTACGTAGACCAGACATGACTAACAGATTAAACTATGTTGCACAGACCCATTAGGCAACCCTACACAACAAAAGCACCACTAAACAACATAAATATAGACTATTTTGGGAATGCCTCTATTTTAGAATGTAACAATTCTAGCAACAAATCAAAATGAAATGCAAAAAATGCTAATTAGGTTAAAATGAATTGATTTTAAGCAGGCAAATAACACAAATTCCAAACAATTGTATAGCCTCAGTGAAAGCCAGATTGTTGTTATGCATCAAAAGATAGTTCAACCAGTAATTCCATGTCTATTATGATCTAATCACAGGCTTAATTATGTAAATCTTATTTATAAACTACCAACACAAAGTAGTCATATAGAACTATCAAGTATCAACAGTCAAAACTGTTGCCTGTAATAAAAATCAAATCTTTTACTGACCAATCATCATCAAAGCAAAAAATATTCACATCCACAACCTAATAAGCTGCGTAGATCATACTTTTTAATGGAAAAAAAAAAAGAATTAAAAATATTAAAAAAACTATTTTTCTCGGATTCAGAAGTAAAGAAATTAACATCAGTTGGAAATAATCCTCAGCGTTGGATTGTTATGGATTTACTTCATCCTTATCCGAGTGGTAAAGAAGAAAAACCTTATTTTCTCCCATCAAAAAAAAAGGAAAAGATTTGCTACACCAAAACAAAACAAAAATGAATAAAACCTAGAAAGAAATTCATGATAATTAAAACAAATTGGGGAAAGGTGGAGTAGATTATACTCAGTGGTGGCAATAGCTATGTTCGATTCTGCCAGCAAGACACCCTAGTTTCTGATTTCATCAGGAGCTCTGCTATCCTCACTGAGATCTCCACCAAAAACCTAGAAAATTATAATTTTTAGCAATTACCACATATAGAACTCACAAAAAAGGGGGAAATTAACACTATCTAATAAAATAGTGACTACAAGATATTAGCCCCCAAAATAAACTTTTTTTAACAAAAAAAAAAGTACAATTCTACCACAATATGGCAGAAAATTAACAAAAAGATCATTCAAAATAAAAAAGATACAATCTTTAACACACAAAAAACTAGAAAAATAAATAATTCATGGAAATTTTGAAGGAAAAAAAAAACGCTGAGTTCAGCGGGGTTGTCGACACGCAAACCTCTCGAAAGAGAGGTCTCCATTCCGGTCTGTTGAGCTTGAATATTCCTAGTCATCACAGCAATCTCCACTTCCAGAAGAATTTAAAAAGAAAAATAAAATATGATGCCGTTAAAAAAAAATACGAGAAACCCTAATTTGAAGATAATAGGAGGAAACAGACCCCGATAACCTGGAGTGGTTGAGTAAGGGATGGGAGTGAAATTAGGTTTTTATGCGAAATTTACGTGAGCCCTCTGGTGCAGGCCGCCGAAAGCCCAGGTCTATCTGGGCTGCAACCAAAATACGGCTCTGCTACGTTGTTCGCGTACTTTGACTGCAGTCCTGACCTGCGAGCCACATGTCTTCTAATTAGAGAGGGAGCGGGTGGATCCGAAAGATAGCATGGGAGTCAACGGGGTGAGGACACATCGCCTGCAGTCAGGACTGCAGTCCAAGCTTGCGGACAACAAAGCATTTTCAATCAAAATATTAGTATGCGTTTGCTTACTTGACTTGGGACATTATTTTGTTTTGTCCAAAATCGAACTGAGCTGAACCGAACCAAATAAAGGTTAGTTCGGTTAAAAAAATAATACATTTCAATTTTAAAATATTCAGTTTCGGTTTAGATTTTTTATTTCGGTATAAAATTGTAAACCGAATTAAACTTATTCAATTGTGTAAATACTCTCAATTCTTTGCAAATTTTGTGATTATGTATATTTTAAAAAATAACAATTCTATATTTGTCTTTCGAAATCCAACTTTGCTAATTTGACAAGTAGCTCACCTTGAAACACAACTGTGAAATACAACAAAGGTATTACATTTTTTAATATAATTTATCTACGACCTTAACTTTGGATCCGGCTCACTAAAAATAAAAATAGCCAAACCAAACAAATGAATAAACCAAATCGATTATTTGGTTTTGTTTCGGCTTTGGTAATTTTGGTTCTTTTTTACTTAAAATTTTGGTTTATTCGATTTTGACTATTTCGATTCGTTTTAAAACGAATGCTCACTCTATAGCAAAGTGAGATAACTTTCAAAATTTACTTTCAACTTTTGGGACTCATTGTGTGTGTGGTTGCTAGTAGAAAATAAAAAGGTAAAAAAATGAGTACAAATGTATTACTATGATTATGATTATTATTTAATCTGAATACAAATGAGCGAAATTTGAATTTCATTATAAGATGTGATATAAAGTGAGTTATGTCTTTTTTAAAATTTGGATATCACTTTATGGTTCTTCAACTAGAAGTGGAAATAAAATGGATGTAATATTTTTTTTTATTACACCTTTTACAGTATGACAAATGTACAAAATTATAGCTTAAGTTATTCCACTTGCTTGCTACAAAATCTATACAGTAATATTTTCTTTTTGTTTCTATCTGACAAAAAAATTATAACCAAACATGAATTATGAAAAAAAAAAAAAAAACTTAAAAAAATGGACTCTCGTAATTTTTGTTTACTTTAGTCCATTTGTAAGTAAACACATGTATGATAGTGCTGAGAATGAAAGTGAAAATTACAAATCCAACACATGTAAGTTATATTTTTCAAGAAGTGCCAATAAAAAAATTGTTTGGTGAATTCAATTTGGTTAGTAAATGTCTAGACTATTAGAAGTCAACAACTTATTTTAAAATCAATAAAGCTAGTTAGATATAATCTACCCGGACATAGAGGGATAGATTTGGTATATTTTATTAATATTTTAACTCTCTCTCTTATGTCATATTTTTTTGTGTCTTGAATACCCTTTTACCAAATTCAAATAGGTGATTTTGAGTTCCAATAGGTGTTAGAGTTCCAATAGTTGATTTTGTGTTCCAACACAGTTAATGGTGGAAGAAGACTAAAGGTTTTAGCCTCTCTATCCTATTCTTCCTCTTCCGTTATTCATGAAGGAAGAACAAAGGAACGAAGACTAAAGGCTAATGGCTGGAGTATTAAGAGGTTTAGTCTCATTTGTTCTTCTTCCTCCATTATCGGTCTAGCCATTAACTGTGGTGGAAGGAAGACAAAAGGTAGACTCTTAAACTTTGTTCCTTTGTTCTTCCTCCTCCATTATCGGTCCAACCATTACTTTGTTCTTCCTCCTCCATATCAAACCACTATTTATTTCAAACGTTTAGTCTTTCTTTAAATTTGTTTGTGGCATTGCTGGACAAAGGAGCTAATGATAGTGATGTCCTTGTCAAACACAATTAGCTAGCTCTCTCGTTGTATACTTACTGACTACCAAAGTGCTAATAGCTTCTGAACTAGCTATGGAGAAGAAGAAATTTTATACTTTGTCTTCTTCCAAATGTGTACTTTATTCCTTCCTATGGAGAAGAAGAAGAAAAGCATCGCTATGTAATGATCTTTCTGGTTTTTGGAATGGTTTGAAAATTATCTTTTGATTGCTATGTAATGATCTTTCTTCTTTTAGTAATCTAATTTCATTAATAGTCAGAATTCCTCATTGGATTGTTGACATGTGCCACGAAATATAACTGGTTAGTTGCAGCTTAGTACTTTAAAACAAATCTTGCTACAGAATGGGTAACAGTGGGAATCGACTTAGCCTCTTTATTTGTGTGAATCCAATGCAAGATAGTTTTCTAAATTACTTATGTTGAATCATGTAATTGTCTAATCAAAACTATCATAAGTGTGATACTATAAGTAATTTATGTCGACTTCATTTGGAATTTCAGAACATCAACTACATTTACCGTTATGTAATGGAAAAGTTTCAAAATTCAGAAGAAAAAAATGTGCAGCAATCATGAACAGTGAGGAGGATGAGCGATTTATGGTAACTCTTATAATGTCCTCTACATCAATAGTCACCTATACAAATCTAAATCAGTTTACTAGTACCCATGTAAAGATGTTCAGAAACCTAGCTACATGTTTGATTAAGGCCATTGTAAAGTCAAGTAACATCTAAAGTGGTGTGACAATATATAGGATCTTGTACTGCATGTCTATCTGTTCCTTAATAACATCACCACAGGCAGCTGATTACTCGTCACTATGCTACAGTCTACATAAATTTCATATGACAAATGAAAGTAGGTAGTTTGAAGATTTAAATATACTTGTCAAAGTAATATTTTGTAATTGTATCATCAAACATTGATTCAAATTAAGTTTTATCTTATTTACCATGAATGTGAATCTTGTTGTCTGTATTCTTGATTCATTAGTATTACAAAATAGAGCAAGTTAACTCATTGGCCATAGCAAAGAAAGTCAAATTATTTCATTGACATATGAAAACATGAATTAAAAACATAAGCATAAATTTTCTTTGGACGGGACATAAGAAAAGATTTATTTAATAGTAGCACTAGTTGGACATGGATCAAACTTCTGAGCTACTAACAATCAACACGATCACAGAAGGAGGCTTAGTAGCATTGCCATCTTTCATAGTCTTCAGGACATCCAAAAACATTTCATACATGCCCATCAATGGTTCCACCTGCAGAAGCGAGTCCCTTATTTAATCTTCTTCATTATGAGCAAGTAGCCACTTGAAGTGCTCCTTGATCTCTGTCTTCAGCTCATCATGTTGCTCACTCAGTCTAGCGAACATCGGGGGTAAACTTGCTGGAGAGGCAGGAATACTCCATTCGCCAGCAATCTTCTTTGTCGGCATCTTATCATTATCCATTGCGTAAGATCGAATTCTTGCTGGAAATTTGCAGAAGTAAAAGGATGTTATATGACAGGAGGTGTAAGCAATTTATATAAAGAAATGATTGGGGAAAGAGAGGCTTTCCATCTTCTACAATATCCATCTTCTTGTTGCTGCCAAATGCAATATCTGTGCATTCCTGAAAAATTTCTTCCAACACCTTATACTTTTTATACTATTCAGTCACATGAAGGTATCCTCCAGTAAAAAAAAATGTTAGAATACCTTCTTTGAACATCTTTTTGCCACATGGTAAGGATATATCTTTTGATGAGTATAATATCTTTGAGTGTCATTACCTTGAAAATATGGCAACAAGGTATTCCAACCATCTCAAATTTCTTGCAACTGCAGCTCCAAATTTCTCCCTCTTCTATGTATTCAACAACGTGCACAAACTTCTTGTTGTACCACTTATTAATGATTGCTCTCTCCATTACTTTATGTTTTTCAACACCATCCTCTTCTTGCACACCTTCCGCAATAGGTCGAGTCACATGACAATACATCAAACGTCTAATATCATCTTGAACACACTTGAACTTTGAATTTGTGAATGCACCTCTGAACTATTTTTCCCAATCAAAATTTGAGATGAGTTTAACCACTTTTGTCTTTGATTCATAGTCTGCAATAAACTCCTTTTTGATCTTAAAACTCATTGATATCTCATATTGCTCAACAAATTGTTTTAGCATGCTCGTGGAGTGAACATAACCATCACAAAAGGCATGCATTCCTTCACTTCTTTGAGTTGAAACCATACCAGTTCAGAAGTTGTTGTGCAAATATACTGGTGCCCATTTTTCTCTAACACTGCATAGATCAATTAACCATTGATTTGTCTCCAATCGAAATTACCTCGAGAACTTAGTCCAGTTATTCTCAAATTCATCAACAGTAAGGCTATCATACACCAAGGTTTGAACTCCAATATTGCATGTCAAATTGTTCAACATTGACAAACTTCTTAGGTAACTTGGATAAAATATGCCATAAGCAAAATCTGTGAATGGTGTTAGGCATAAACTCGGCTATTGCAGTGTAACCTCGCTTTCCTAAATTTATAGATAATACTATTTTCCTGGTATTTTAAATTTTGAGAATTATTAATATTATTTTTGAGAAAGTTATTTTTCCTAAAAATTAAGTTGGCATATTTTTATGTGTGAATGAATTTTTGGTTAAACTTTGATTAGAGATTAATGATTTTTCTAAGTATGCTCTTATTATAGGTTATAGATTTCATCTTCTATTTTCTCTAATTAAACAATTAATTGGGTGATGATAGGCCCAATTCACTTTGGGTTTGTCATAGGAATGTTGGTTATATATTTTAAATTTTCATTATATTTTCCCTCCAAACTTTTAAATTCTTAAATTTGAATTACTAAGTTTGTTATAACTAACTTATTGGTCCCCACTTATTTTCTTTAAATTTTCTAACTGATTTTCATCAACTTCTGTAAATAGTGGAAAGGAGAAGGGGGTTTCTAAAACTTTTCCTTAACATGGGGGCTGTGGTGTAAAATGTCTAGAGAGGAGGGGGGGGGGGCTTAGTGCAAGTTTACACTTTTATTATTTATGTTAGAATGAGAACAGAGTTCTCATTTTCATTCAGACTTAAAATCTTCGTCTGCTCGATTTTCTCCTCCCTGAGCACCACGACGCCGACGACGGCGCCGACGACGACTCCGTGTATTTCTTCTCCGACGTCTTCTTCCTGGGAGCTCAACCTCGACCATTCCGTTTCGGATCGGTGAGTCCTTCGTTCCTTGGTTTTTAATCTCAATTTGTTCAAGTTGAAGTTCAAATTCGAATTTTGACAATTTTGGATCGATCCATTCTATACTCTCTGAGATTTGTGATCTGGATTAGAATTATGAGTCACTTCAATTGCTTTGTTCAAATGATTTTTTTAGAGTTTCTGAATATTGCTCATTGATCAAATCCTTACTCTCGTCTATTATGTGTTTGATTTATTACCTAAATCAGTATTGTCTTGTTGATCCGGATACGGGAGTGGGTGTGTTAGACTCTGGGATACTGTGAGCTTCATTCTCTAGACTCAGGTATCTTTCCCACTCTTCTGATGTTGAAGAATATAAAGTGTATACTTAGATCTGATAGAAGTGTTGGGCAGGGTTTTGTTTAGGATGCAGGGGATTGTCAGTTTAGTTCATGACTAATGGGCCTGTGTCTAGCGTAGGGTGTCGTGTCCTGTCGGAGAATTGATTGAAATAGAAGTATAGCTGTGGTCGGGTTGCAGGGAGTCGGTTGCTTGTGTCCCGCACTGTTCATGTTGATATCGTATTCAGGAGATCGGGCTAGGTTTTAAACGCAGCTATGGCGCCAATGAAGTTTCAAATTGAGAAGTCAGGAAGTTGTGTAGCACTGGTTGAACCAAGCTTTGAAATATATCTGTTGTTGAGTTGAGTTGAAGTAATCTTAGCTCTGAACATGGGTGGAGGTCTGCTTATATTTTGATAGGCTTTTGTTTGTATTATTTCGTAGGCTTTACTGGATTATGTACTGGAAGTTAGTTTGTGGACTTTAGGCTGTAACAGGGGATTGAACCTTGTCGCGGTTTGAATATTGTTTGAAATACAGGAGAGTATGAATCCAGTCTAAGAAGCTGGGTTGGTGTTGAGTTGAACTCAACGACTATTTTAACTGAGGGATAGGCTGCCAGTGTAATAGATCAAACAATTGTTTTAATGTTGAAGTTGCGTTTTGGGTGCAACAGAGTAGTATCGGTATGGTGGAATGGGTTACTGATGGTTTGGCCAACGGCTAAAACCAAGTGTATGTTTGGACTTATTGGCTAGCAAATGGTTGTCAGTGGGCTTTTGGGACTGTTATTGGTTTGGTGGATTACTTTAGTTCAGATTTGTTAGTGCAAATTTTAAATGGCCAGGTTATATTACTATTACTAGTTTTTATAATTATTTTGTTATAAAACCTTTCTAAAATTATTTTCTCTTACTAATAGGTATATACAATCTTGGTTAGCACTTTTGTATAATAAATGGTTTTGCTATAGATCTTTTGTAGATATTGCTAGCTATTATTTAGATGTTATTTCTTGCTAGATATTTAGCTAGTATTCATAATTAATTAATAAAGACTTAAAAGTTAGTCTATATTTAGCAAATAATTTAGCTAGCAGTTTATGGCTAGGAAATGATTTAGTTAGTTATAACTATTTTAGAATCTAATTTAAACTCCAATTGATGGACATAGAGGTTTATGCTTTTCTATTTCTGATATTCCAGAGCAAGGCAAGTACACCGACTCGAACCCTTTACTCTGTATTTCTGTCTTGCTTTATTTCTCATATTGACACGTTGTACACATGATTGTTCATTGTTCATTGTTCACCGTTCATCGTTCATAGTTCATTGTTCTTACTTGTATATTGGGGTGGAAAAATACTACAAATATGTGATCAATCCTATTTTAGCTAAGCATTGACTAATAGCTTAGGTCTCACATCGTGCACGTGGGACTCTCTAAGCCGTACCATTATTCATGTACTCTTGTTCATTGTTTACCCAGTCGGTCACATACTCTGATAGTTATTTCACTTGCATGTTACACTGATAACCTAGTTCATTGTTTCTGGATCTGGTACTATAGTTCATCGTTTTTTCTGTACTACAGTTTTATGTTCCTGTCTTGTACCATAGTTCATATTGTGACTCTTTTCATGCATTTCAGTTTATATTGTTTAGTGCTTCTTATCGGGATTGTACTTTGCTCTTTTCCTGACAGGATACGTTACAGGTCTTCTTGATGATGTTGTACCACCTTGGGCCAGAGCCCGAAGATGGTGGAGTTGTGTTTCAGGATGGACTTAGAGTTGCAGTGCCCTATATTAGATCATTTTTCTAGTTTATTAGAGTTGTATCATGTATATTACATTAAGGATTCATAATTGTATAATTTTTATTCAGGTTACCGGATTTGTCTCTGGATGATGTTGTATTGACTTGATAGATTGTGGAGATCTTTTCTGGGAACGTGTATAGAAGCTGTGTTGTTTTATGTATCTAGTATCTTGGAGTTTTTCTTAGAATTGTACAGCTTACTTCGTCGTGTCCATCGACGAAGGCTGGGCGTGTCCGATTATTCGGAAGCGGGTCGTGACATGCAGCTTTAATCTTCTGACATTGATCGGTTAAGATAGCAGTGTAATGAATATTTTCCGTTGCTTCAAGCCAATTTGTGAAAAGCCAATGAAACGATCTTATGTCCTCATGTGTAACAAGTGCACAGCCAAATAAAATCGATTGTCTATGGTGATTAACGCCAACTATTGTAGCAAAAGGCGCATTTTATATCTAGTAACTAGATAAGTTGTGTCGAAACTCACAATATCATAAAATTCTTCGTAGACTGCTCTTGATCGAGGATGAATCCACATCACATTGGTTAGCATGCCTTCCTCATTGACGTCCATAAGATGAAATAAATCTCTATCCTTCTACTGCATTCTTAGAAACAAAATGCGAATTTCCTCGTCATCTCCTTCACCTAGTCTTAGCCTTCTTCTTTTGTCAATATAAGTTCTACAATCTCTTGGCAAACATCCTATATGTTCTGGTCCACCCGCTTGAACCTCTAGCACCCTTATACTCTTAGATGGACTTAAGCATGTGATATCATTGGCTTCCAATTCTCTTCATACCCATAGGCATGGTTCTATGACCAGGCATCAACATGGACATGTCTGGTCACAATTCATGGTTGTGTTGTGTGTTTGTTTTTGAAACTTGCCAAACACCACTTCCTTTGCATATTGCATTTATCCTTGCTGGACAATTGATCCTCTTAGTTAACTTTTCATAGTGTTGCTTCCTTCCTCTATCACAACATATTGTTACATATGCATAATCCTCGCCATTTTTTCTATGACCAGACCTCTTTGCCACACTAAAACTAGCAACCATTGCATGATTTTGATAAGCATCGAATAGAGTCTTTACACTGCTAAACAACATACCTGGTTTAGGTCCTTTTTCGATGTTGCAATTATCGCTTTCTTCCAACTCTTTCCTCAGCTTCTACTTGCATAGGCGGAATAGAACCTGCACCACCACCAGAATCCGATGTTCTTTCGCCACCACCAGAATCCGATGATCCAGATGATAATATGCTATCACCTGGCACGATTCTAAATAGTTGTTCATACAATGCATTGTTATTCTGCATCTTGCAACATTTTCCATCAGATATCTCTTAGAATGCTTCTTCTTCTTCTTTTTTGGCTACTCTCTATTGTTTGTATAACGAAAAAAACAACCATAAGTTACCCTCCAAAAAATAGCCATTGTTGTTAGCAAACAATGAGGAGGAAGTTAATAAAAAACCTTAGAAAATTGCACATTAAGAAATTGCATTTAAGTGGGAGGGAGAAGCAAAAAATGAGAAGCATTTACTGTAAAAGCATTTAATTCAATATCTGAAAAACCAAAGGGTGTAGCCGAATTCTTTCTGCTATGTTCTGTTCTTGGTCATGTCAGCAAGTTCAGAAATATTATGCATGCAACATTTGTATTGATGTCAATGTAGGATGTGGTCAATTATATTCAGTGATTTTACTTTAGTTGGACCATCTTGTTTGCTTTGCTTTGTATTATATTATATTGTATTAAGATAAGTATGCAACTTCAGATGTGGTCAGTGTCACCCCCAGTTTTCAGAAACAGGAATATTTTTGTCATTTTTTTATTTTAGAATATTTTTAAAATTATTTATTTATTTATAATATTATTTTAGGGTTATTTGAGTCGGGTTTGAATCTCAACTCAATCCGACTTAAAACGGGGACCCGGGGTAGTTTTGACTCTAGTGGACCCACACACTAGTTAGCCATGGCCCATATGTTAATTATTTTAGTTAGTGACTAGGCTAATTTATTTTGGTTAGGGTTTGATTAGATTAGTGTGTGGGAAACTAGCCCCGACTTAGAACCCCTTTTCATGTATTAACTAATAGATTAGAGAGGGGGCTTTTTAGACATTTCCTAATAGGACAAAAAGCCCTCTATGGCTGGCCACCATGTGTGGATAGGGCTCCATCACTCATCATTATTTCTTCTTCCATTCTCTCTCTTGTTCTTCCCCATTTTGTTTTAGAGAGCAAACCCTAAAAATTTCTCCACCAAATCCTTCCATTTTCTCACCCAATCTTCTTCCTTCCTTCTCCATTCAAGCCAAGGAAAGAGCTACCCAAGTTTGGGAGGAGTCAGAGCTCGTTCGTGTCCATTCGGGGTTCCTACGTGTCGGTGGCGCATCGGAAAGCTTTTTCTTCGATCCGAATCACCGGGAGGTATAAATCCCTTCTCCTTCTCATTTCTCTCATGCATTAGGATAGATTTGACCCATAGGAATGACCCCCATGGTTTTGTGCCCATTTGTGTCCATTTCGTGTCCTTTTGGACACTTGTAGAGGTGTCCTATGTGTAGGATCGTGTCCTAATGGGAAAACCCCTATTTAGACACATGTGGATTTATTTGTATATTGATTTGATGTTGTTCTAATATTTATTCCAGATTTTCATGTGTTTAGGAATGAGTTTTCCTATGTATCATATTATATTACATTTCTAATATCTATATATGTATATATGGTGATATATTAATCTCTCTCTATATATATATATGTATATATATATTATGGCTTATATATATATGTGAGTATATATATTATGGTGTGTGGTGTGAATTGGTGTTCATGAATGGGATGAGAATTTCGGCCAAGCATGGGAGTGCATGTGAGGTGTTTGAGTGAATGATGTAGAGAGGTTTATGAGTGGTTGTGTTAGCTAGTTTGAATGTGGGATTGAGGAGTGGAGAGTGAGTGACTAGAGAGGGGGATTAGAGGGGGGAACCCTGCTGCTAACAGCAGCAGGACAGCAGTATATATTAGCCTATTCACCACCCTCAAACAGCCCTGTAATCAGTCCAGTTTGGCCATCAAATGGCTGTCCTATTTGACCATATTACAGTCCTTGGTTGCCCCTAAATTTCAGCCCAATACAAGTCCTAACAGCACCTACATTGCTGTCCCAATACATCACATTTCAGTCCCTTAAACCCATTTTCCTGCTGTCCATACACAGCCCCTTACACCTATTTGGCTGTCCAGATTTTAACCCAATGTGTTGTCCCATTTAACACTCTAAAACAGTCCACATTTTTTCACATTGCTGTCCCAAAAATTCCAGCATGTTGGCTGTCCATATGACAGTCCTAAACACCACATTACAGTCCAGATTTAGCCTATACTTGGCTGTCCCTTGGACTGTCCCAAAACAGCCCCCAACAGTCCAGATTTCCCCCTTATATTGGCTGTCCATTCAAGCCCAAGTGGCTGTCCCCATATCAGTCCCTTAGATGGCTGTCATTGCATCCCAATACACCCCCAAAATCAGTCCCCAAACCACCTTGAAATTCAGTCCAAATTGACTCAACCACAGCCCCATTTCCAGCCACCAAGCATCCCAAATTTCAGTCCACATTGCCTCATATATCAGTCCACAAATTCAGCTGTGTGTGTGTGTGTATTTGTGAGTTTGTATGTGTGTGTGAGAGAGCCTAGTGTGTATATGTCTAATAACCTATAGGTTTGCCTAGGTGTAAACCTATAGGAAAGCTTATAGGTGAGTGAGATGTGAGAGTGTTGTGTGTGAGTGAGTGTGGTATATGTGAGTGCTAGAGTGATGTGAGAATGAGATACATGATATTGGTAGGGTAATATAAGTTTTATCTAGAAATAGGGTATTGGAGTCTAGAGTCTAAGATAGGGTTAGAACTTGATTCCCTTGGTTGGTAATGATCAAATATAGTGCTCATAGACTAGTTTTGACGTCGGTTGACCATTTTGACCAAAAGTCAACAAAAGTCAACCGAGAGTCAAACTTAGTCTTTAAGCGACTGGGTTTAACCGAAACCAAACCAGAGTTGACCAATTGACTGAAAGTCAACAGTTGGTCAACATTAGACTAGTTTGACCTAGGGTTGACCTAGAGTTGACCAGAGTTGACCAGAGTTGACCAGAGTTGACTTTTTGACTAAAAGTCAAATATAAGTCAACCTTTGACCCCGTTTGACCTAGTTTGACTTGGATTGACTCCCAGTGACTTGATATGACCTAGTATGAACCAGAATGACCTAGTATGACTCAGCTTGACCTAGATTGACCTAGTTTTGACTTAGACTTGCATTCATGACTTATATTAGTTCCCTTTTTCAGTATAAAACCCTGTTTGACTCATAGTATCTTATTTTAGGTCTGTGATTACTCTGAGCGTCTGTTTACCTTATCAGCTCAGGACCACAGACGAGTATATTTACTGATAGTTTTCATTGTCTTGATATTTGCTATATCTGATTCAGTTGTAGTATCTTACTCGATTCCAGACACGATAGTTCACGGACTAGTATATGTTGGATCATGACATGGGATGTTGTTCCTAGATTTTCATGGTATATTGGTACATATTCTGTCTTATTTCAGTATATTGGTATAGACACCGATTTCAAAAGGGGACTTGCTACCCTCTTATGGAATCCCGTGTCATGACGTGTCATGTCCAGATCCATTGTACTATTCGGGGATGGGAGAGTTATTAGTAGTTGTGTGATCAAAATTCCCACAATGTTCTATGGTACATATGGTTCATAGCTATACCCTCGCCTCACGACGGGTAAAGCCTTACCCTACGTTGTTCATAGCTTTCCATGGTGACCGACCTTATCGTTCTATTGTATGCAGGGTTCATAGCCGGTCGGATGGAAAGCCTGGGCATATTTTCCTAAGCCGATCACATAACACACTAATAATTCAAGGCACCTTTTATATTTATTATCGTTGGAGACTAAGTTCTGTTCGGGAGAAGGGTTACAGCCCCAGTCCTTGTTTGGTTTAGGGGTTGTAACTCGGCTTCCGAATAGTTCCCAAGTCGTCCTATATACATATTGTCTTCCTTTTCAGTACTCACATCTTGATATATATATTTTCCAGTTGATTTTGTCTTGTATTTCATTACACTGTCTATTATAGAATTTGTCAATTCATATGGAACTGCTGTTGGTGTTTGTACTTGCTCATTTTCCTGACAGGATACCGTTGACAATTTTACAGATAATTTAGAGGCAGATTGCCCGACCTATTATGGGGTCGAGTCAGATAGAGTAGACCCGGACTGTGGCTTGTTAGTAGAGCCACTAGACTTTGCTCACCCTGAGTAGTGTAGCTTAGTTAGGTTTGCCTGGCCTGCGAGCCAGCTAGTACTTTTTAGACTGTAGTAGGTATATATATTTTCTGTGACTCTGTGATGTTATGTATAGCTCTGGACTTGTGTGGATCTTGGACTTATTTTCTGCTTCATCTATCATATTTCCCTTCCATGCTATCTACCTTAGTTTTGTATTTGTGATTGAGACTGTATTGCTATGTCACCTCCATTCGGAGAGTATATACTGTACATGTACCTTTATCTGTTTTAGTCGTAGTATTTACAGACCCTATATACAGCGTTCTACTGTCGATACTGTGGCGTAGGCTGGACGTAACCACGTAATCGTTTCCCTCTTCAGGGTGCGGGTCGTGACACATTTTTGTGGTGGCCCATGCAGGTCAGAGTCGCAATTAGTGCGATCTCGTAATGGTGCTCGACTTAGAGTGCTAATTATGAGCCTGCGACTAGGACGTAGGATCTAGGGTATGATAGGAGTTACTCATTCACATTTAAGGAAAAACTCTGATCTTTTGATTACCGTGACAACTCTTCTTGCATTTGAATTCAATTGTCCTCCTTTGATAATATCTTATCATGTGCCATATTGATCTCTTGGGTTTAATTCGTCTTCAGGATGATGGTGACTCGTTCTCAGGCAGCAGGGCCTAGTACAGTTCCATAGAGGTCAGATTCGGGAGGTCCTCCACCTCCGGCTACGGGAGTAGCAGTCGAGAGAGCAGTAGCCTCAGTTCCTGCCTTCAGGCAGGAGTAGCAGTGGCAGTTCCCGGAGGTCTTCCACCTCCAGCAGCGAGACCGTCCATGGTCATTCCTGATATTCTTCCATCGTCGCCTCCGCTACCGACAGATACTCAGGGGATGATGGCCCTTCTGCAGCAGATATTGCAGACTCAGAGCGCACATGCAGATCTGTTACGACGGAGCATGGAGAACTCCCATCAGCTGGCGATGGCAGCAGTAGAGAGGGGTACACCGGGTACAGATCAGGGAGCCCCAGTTCAGTAGCAGGGTCAGAGGAGGCCCGGTACGCACCTAGACTTCAGGAAGATGAGGTCGAGGGAGTTCAAGGGTACCGAGGGTATCCTATACGCGGATGACTGGTTGGAGGATGTCCAGCAGAGTCTGGAGTTGGCAGAGGTCCCGAGAGGACTTTGGGTGACGTCTACAGCGAGCCAGTTTTTCGATATAGCGCTGACTTGGTACCGCACGGATCCGCGTGCGTCAGTGAGGGTTTGTAGCACCCAGTTTCTAAAATAAGGGTAATTTTAAAATTTTGTAATTATAATTATTTAATAATGATATTTAAACCATATTATGATTTTTGGTGATTTTTAGTTATTTTTAAAACTATTTAAAACCACGACTTGTGATTTTGATGTTTTGCTAGTGCAACCTTAGAGATTACTTAACCTAGGACTAACCATGATCTTATGAGCCTAGTCATAGGTTTATAACATCAAGTTAGAGCTTTTTAGCCTAAGGGGTATTTTGGTAATTTACTAGGAATTATTTGAAATTATTGGATTTATGTGAATTATTATTATTTAATTATTGTCATGAGAGTCCCTAACCTAGTTTATCCTAATCTGGAGGTTAGCCACTAACCTAGAGACTAGAGGATGGATATTGCATATTAGTCAAGGTAGGAAAATATCTAGATATTTACATATGTGATATTTTCCTTAAAACCCTCAAAATATCATTGCTTTACCTAGAAGTCCTTGCCTTCACCATGAAGGAAGGCAAGAGGATACCCCCTCCCCTTGCCATGACCAGCCAAGGGCACCCCCTAGCATGCTCCCTTCCTATATAACCCCATCTATTTATTCCCATACAAATTTACATGTTTCAAAACCTAGAAAATCCCCTTTCCATCAAACCTTCATAACTTCTTCAAATTAGCTCTAAATTCACCCAAGTCTTTTGCATTGGGACCCTACAATATTGAGGGAACTAAGGGAGGCTAGCAAGCAAGGACACAAGGCCATTTGCAACATCAAGTGAAGAGGACACACCCCCCCTATTCTAGGCTTTTCCTTGAGTTTTCACTCAATAGGTAAATACCTATAAACCTAGTTAATATTGTGTTTTTCCTTTATAAATGCATGCATCTAGGTACCATGGATCTGTAGGCCAAGTTTGGTAGGAAGTAGGTTTGATTTGGTGTCCGTATCGGACACGTATACTAGGTTGAAAAACTGTGTTTGTTGAAATGCCACAAAGAAATGAATTTTGGTTAATTGCAAAACTAATTACATGTGTGTGTAGTCCTAGACTTGTTGATCACAACCATACCTGACTGAGCACATTTTGGGTCCATTTTTGTGTCCAAATCGGACACGAACCCACAGCATTGACACTGCACAGGGGTTCGATTAATCCCCTGCTACCCGACCCTAATTTCTCCCTCATCACGCCACATGGACACGTGCCACTTAGCACAGAGGTGGGGGCAACCTCTGACAGGCCCCCTCTCAAATATCTCGGCCTCTCGTGTCGTGTCGAGAGAGCTCTGACACGAACACGGGTTTTACACTGTACTGTGCGTACTGCACAGAGCACACTTCGCGCGCGTCGTGTCGCACGGACATGACACTTGGATACCTCGTGGTTGCACGAGTGTGTAGCCCAACATGTGGGCTACACGTGGGCATGACCACGAGATCCCACGTGGCTCGTGTCGTGTACACGAGACGCTGGAACACGTGTACGACGCGGTCTAAAACACGCGTATCAGTCGTATTTTCCCGACTGATACGGACCTCGTGTCGTGTGTCACGCCCCAGAACCAGAATACTGGAGAGCGAGGGCAGACATAGCCAGCTACGTATATGAAATGGAATCCATCTCGCTATACGGTTGTAAGACCCAGTTTTCTGAAATTGGGGTATTTTTGAAATTTTATTATTTTTATTATTTATTAATGGTGATTTAGTCATGTTATGAATTTTGGTGATTTTTAGTTAGATTAAAATTATTTTCTAAGTCATGGCTTATGACTTTGTGATTTTACTAGTATAACCCTAGTGTAAACCCTAGAGATTTCATAACCTAGAAACTAACCACGATCATGTGAGCCTAGCCATTGGTTTAGAACATCAAATTAGGGCTTTTTAGACTAAAGGGTATTTTGGTAATTTTCTAGGATTTATTAGGAATTATTTGGATTTATGTGTTTTTATTATTATTTAATTATTTGATTAGTGTCATGTTAGCCCTAACCTAGTTTAGCCTAATCTAGGGGTTAGCCACTAACCTAGAAGACTAAGTGTAGGTATTTACTTTATGTTGTAAATATCTTAGGATTGAAATATCTTAGACATTTGCTTTATAGGATATTTTTCATGAAACCTAGAAAGATCTATTGGTCTTTACCTTAGAAGTTAAGTTACTTCACCTAGAAGGAACCCTAAATATCTACCCTACCCCCCCCATGGCAGCCAACCCTACCCCCCTCCATATAAACAAACCCCCCCTTCATTCAAGCTTCTTTCATTACACTTAAAACCTAGTTTTCCCCTCTACCTTCACACCCTCACCATTTAACCATTTCAACACCAAATTGAGCCAAACTTCTTGCATTGGAACCCCCTACTATTGAGGATGCTAAGGGGAGCTAGCTAGCTAGGTTGCATAGCATTTTGGGCACCATCAAGTGAAGAGGACACCCCCACAAAACCTTGTTTTCATTGAATTTTGCACTCATAGGTAAATGTCCCTAAACCATGTTAATATTGTGTTTTCTCTTCATAAATGCATGCATATAGGACTACCCTAACTGTAGGCTAATTTTGGTAGGATTTAGAGTTGGTTTGGTGTCCGTATCGGACACGTGTCTGTGTCTTAATTGCAGTGTTTGGTGAAATATCACTATGGTTTAAGAGTTGTTGTTTTCCAAAACAAATTATATTTTCTGGTAGCCCTAGACTAGTAGGTCACAACCCAAGTGGACTGAACACATTTCTGAGTCGTGTCCGTGTCCAAAACGGACACGAACTCACTGCACGAGGCTTGCGCACAGTGCCCTGCTACCACGCTGTTCGTGCTCACTGCACAGAGCACTTCGACACGCCAAATTTGGCATGGACACGGGGGCAATGTCTACGAACATGCCCCCAAAATCTCACGACTTCTTGTGTCGTGTCGAGTGAGAAAACTCACTCGTACGGGGCACGTACTGGACACCTACACGCACGTTCAGTCGAATTTTCGACTAGGACACGAGCCTCGTATCCCACGCACACGAGTCGTGAACACGTATCAGGCTGACACATGTGTAGCCCATCATTGGGCGAACACCAGGACACAAGCACATGGTGTGTCGTGTCCTGTGTCGTGAACACGAGACACTCGACCGCGTGCACGACGCAGTCTGAATGCACGATTTTAGGTCTCTGATACGCGTCTCGTGTCCTTTCTACACGACACGTGGACACGAATCAGGGTGTTGGACACGTTCTCTATCCCTAAGCGCACCTTCTGACACGATCACGTGACGCAAGTGTGTGTGTGTCGTGTCCTAGAGTGAGTTGCACGCGTGCACGACACAGTGTTTGCGTGTGTGTGTCTGTGTTTACCCGATTGGGTTTTGTGAGTCGTGGACACTTCAATTCGTGTCGTGGTGTCGTGTCAGGTACCTAGGACACTAGGGTATGTATGGGGCACCAGTTACCAACCTAGAGATTCGAGCCATAGCTCGATTTCGTGTGAGTTTTTGGGTTTACCTGTTTTCGAGTGTACAGTGCACTTATTTCAGATTTTGGATAATTTCCCAGTTTTAAAAAGTGAATTTCAAACCTAATTTTGATCTGATTTATACATGTATTAGTATGTTTTTAGTATATATATACGTAGTATATATGTATGTGAGAGTGTGGGTGAGTTTTGAGGATATTTGGTTATGTGTATAGGTGTTTGTGTATGTATATACATATATATGTATATATGTCACTGTGTGTGTGTGGGGGGGAGCATTTCCTGGTTCCAGGGATACTGGAAACCCCCCCTTGCTGAACAGCAGTCTCTCTCTCACTGTCCCCTCTCTCATTCACTCCCTCTCTCACTGATCACTCTATGTCTCTCTCTCTTCCCTCTCTCTATATATATGTAATATATATAAGTTTTATATATATATATATATATATATATATATATATATATATATATATATATATATATATATATATATATATATGTATATATATATATATATGATATATATATATTGTATTAGATATACATAGTGTCATTATATATATATATGTGAGTGTGGGTTTGTATTATATATAGTATTCATATTTTGATATATGGGTAGTAGGTAGATAGTGTCTATTCATATATATAGTTATATATATATATATAATTTACTAGATATAGGTTATAAGAAACCTACACCACTAGCCTATGAAAACCTATAAGACTAGCCTATGGCCAAGGTACTAGCCTATGGCTTGGGGCTAACCCTAATGACCTAAAACACTATAAGTGACCCTTGTTGACTAAGGGTTGACCAAAGTCAACCTTAGGTCAAAGTTGACCTAGTTAACCTAGAATTGACTAGGATTGACCTAAAATGACTAGTTTAACTAGTTGACTAGTAGACATAGTTTGACAAGATAATTGACCATTGTTGACCAAAGTTAACTATAGGTCAACCATGACCTAATTGACCTAGAAATGGCTTGGATAGACTTAAGAAGACTTAATGACTAAGGTTTGACTAAACCCTAACTAGATGATTAGGTTAACCATATAGATTATGAGGGTAATCCTATATAGATGAAGATATGTATGGGGTTAAGTGAGATACTTAGAGTTGAGTCATGACTTGAGTTGGAGAATAGGATTAGCTTGATTATAGGATTAAGGTTGGTATTGTACTATATGTATTTATGTGTGGTATACTTTGTATAGGTAATTGTAGTATAGTATCTTAGGTATTCTAAGACATGTTAGCATATGATGGTTTGAGTTAGCCTTATAGAGTTTGACTGGATGTTGACCATTAGTCAAGATTAACCTAATTACCTTATTGACTAGTCTATGATTAACCAAAACCTTAGTTAGACTAAGACTTGACCCTATATGGACCCAAGTAACTAGAGTTGACTAGTTTGGCTAGAATGTTTGACCAAGGGTTGACTTTAACCTAGATTAGACTTGTTTAACTTTGTTTGACCTTGTATGACTTAGTTTAACTTCTTGTAACCTAGTATGACTTAATTTGACTTAGTTTGACTGTAGTGTTGACCAAGTTTGACTTTGACCTAGATTGGCTTAGAATTCATATAGATTGCATTGTAGATTTTATTTACCTTCATTTTGGACATGTCATAACTGTATGCTCTATTTTAGGACATTGTGACCCTGGTACAGACATCTGATATTACATTACTCTTTCCAGAGTAACAGGCGAGTACATTCTCTGATAATTCTCTCATTTATTTGTCGATTACTGTATTTCAGTCCTAGTAAGTTCTATGTGATTCTCTGTATCAACACGTATGGATATCTCTGGATTCATGTATCGACACATACTTTACTTGCTGGCCTCTATTACTGGAGTCATTGTTATCATTCCGGAATCATTTCTGGAATCATCATATATTGGCCAGACTCATCTCGATTCTTTTGTCGATTTTGGATTCACTTGCTGGACGGGGAAATATTAAGTAAGACATGTAGACATACCCCAAATCCGGAATCTCCCATTGGAATCTACCGGAAGCATAGCCATCTCTTGCCCGATCAGTGAGAGATGTGCCTGATACCTACAGCCGTTTGCATGTCGACCTCGGTATTTTAAAAACACACTGTTAGATCATAGTTGGACTCACCCTGGTTTCATTGATCACTGTTGGACTCATCTTGTACTGGAAATCATCTGGTATCGGATTATATGGACTGGACTCACACTGGGATTACTTTAGACTTATATCGTACTGTCTGGACTCGTACATATTATTCTAGTTCAGTTAGCTTTTATTACAGTCTTCATTGCCATGATTTCTTCTCTTGTTTTAGTTACCTTTCTTTTCTTGTATCTTACTGCCTCTCTATGCCATCATTACCTGTATAAAACTGCCATGCTCATCAATAAAACTGTCTATAACTGCTTTATAGTTCTTTGTCATTTACTTAGGTTTTTCTAGATAAGTTGTACTCGTTCCCGTCCTGATTGGACCTGTTAAAAATATTACAGATGATAATCCTGAGGACACATGCCCTGCTTACCATGGACCTGGCGAGGGATTAGCTACCTTTGGTCCCGACTCTCAGGAGTGATTCAGGAGATTAGCTAGTAGACTACTTTAGCTTTTATGTTTTGGCTTGTTGTATTAAAGTTAAGATATTGAGTCTGTATTAAGTTGGTTTGAGATATTGGTGTATTATTTTAGTAGTTAGTTGTTGTTGTCTTTAATTCCTTAGGTATAACTTCTGTGTTATCTTTTCGTGTTTTAGACTGTGTTTGAGTAGATCATACCCTTTACTTGCCCTCCATTCGGAGCTGATATCTGGACAAGTACTTTTTATATTCACTGTATGAGATTAGTTAGCAACCTAGGACAGCTTACTACCGCCGACACTGCGGCGTAGGCTGGACGTACCCACTTCTCGTGCCCCTATACTGGGTGTGGGTCGTGACACGTTTTTAGTGGTGGCCCATGCAGGTCTCGTCGACTAAATTGTTTGGTTACGTTATTGTACCAAGCATGCCTGCAATTAGGAACTTAAGGTAATAAGACAACATTAGGAATGACGCTTAGAACACCTAGAGGAATACTAGGATTGCAACATAGGAAATACATCCCATGCTTGCTATTATAATTAGATTTTCTTGCATATGATTGCTTACTTTAAATAAGTCCTTATAAGTCCTTTTATTTTATAATTTAGATGGTGCTTACTCGTTCATTTCGGTATGTCTCACCTGAGAATGGCACGCTCCCCATCCAGTCAGCTGACCAGTTGACTGATACACCTCCACCTACCACTTTCCCCCACTCCACAGATCCACAAACCCAGATACCACAACCACCTTCCACATCACAGGCCCAGCAGGAGCCAATACTTCCACCACCCCCTATCACTATACCTACCCAGGCTTCCGTCACACTCGACGGGAACCAACTGCTCATTCTGATCCAGGGGTTCCTAGCAACCCATCAGGAGCAGACCACCCTACTCCGCCAGAGCCTGGAGCATTCTGAGGGACGTACCGTGGTCCCACCACCTGTAGAGCCGCGACAGAGAGCAGGGACTATCAAGGACTTCATGGGTCTGAATCCCAAGGAGTTCTTAGGGACTGAGGGCATAGTAGTAGCAGATGACTGGTTAGACTCGGTAGAGAGGAAGCTCATTGGAGTTAGGATGCCAGATGACCTCCAGGTCGAGGCAGCGGGATTTTTGCTGATAGACTTGGCAGGAGTTTGGTTCCGGAATGAGCCGTTATTCGTGAGAGGGAGAGCCACTTGGGATCAGTTCAAGACCCAGTTCAAGAAGAAATTCTTTTCGACCACTGCTAGAGTAGCCATGAGGCTACGATTCCAGAACATCCAGCAGGAGAACCGTTCTGTCGACGAGTATGCGGCAGAGTTTAGTCGCTTGAGCCGTTTCGCTCCTAGTCTAGTTGCTGACCCTGAGGAGATGACGCGTAGGTTTTGCCATGGTCTAGTTCCAGACATTGGCATTCTTATAGTGGCAAACGGTATGACTGACTACTACCAGAGCTTAGAATTAGCCCGGAGTATCGAGGACCGTCTTCTGTCTTGCAAGAGGTCGGCTTCTGTACACATTGAGGGACCCTCCAAGCGTCAGGCTTTCCAGCAGAAAGTGCCGACGCTACACCAGCAGACATATCATCCTCCCACACCACATCATTGACCCCGCCAGTTAGAGCCCCGGGACCCCAGCAGCAGAGGCCATTTCAGCAGGTACAGCATCAGTATCGGGGCCAGGACCCAAAGACGATCAGTTGTTCATACTGCAGGAAGCAGGGACACATCAGGGAGCAGTGTAGGAAGAGGCTGAAGGTTTGCTATACCTGTGGGTCTGATACCCACCAGAAGATGGATTGTCCCGTTGCACCTCCTTATATGGGAGCTAGGCCACCTGTAGCTCAGCACCAGAGGGGTGGAGCTTTTGCGATGACGGTCGAGGAGACCAACGCTGCAGGTGACGGGTTAGCAGGTTTGTCTTTCTTGTCCTTCCTTTCCCATCTTGTTGTATGATTCCATTAGTACCTGTCAAGATATGCTTGTGATATGCTAGATAGTGTAGTTACCCTGTTCAAGACTGTGGAATCACGACCAGTAGGACTATGATTGCATGTTATCTTTTGACTCTGATTGACTGGGGGTTTGACCTAGAAGGAGTACGACTATCTTAATTTCGAGGACGAAATTTCTCTAAGGAGGGTAGACTTGTAAGACCCAATTTTCTGAAATTGGGGTATTTTTGAAAATTTATTATTTTTATTATTTATTAATGGTGATTTAGTCATGTTATGAATTTTGGTGATTTTTTGTTAGATTAAAATTATTTTCTAAGTCATGGCTTATGACTTTGTGATTTTACTAGTATAACCCTAGTGTAAACCCTAGAGATTTCATAACCTAGAAACTAACCACGATCATGTGAGCCTAGCCATAGGTTTAGAACATCAAATTAGGACTTTTTAGCCTAAAGGGTATTTTGGTAATTTTCTAGAATTTATTAGGAATTATTTGGATTTATGTGTTTTTATTATTATTTAATTGTTTGATTAGTGTCATGTTAGCCCTAACCTAGTTTAGCCTAATCTAGGGGTTAGCCACTAACCTAGAAGACTAAGTGTAGATATTTACTTTATGTTGTAAATATCTTAGGATTGAAGTATCTTAGATATTTGCTTTATAGGATATTTTTCATGAAACCTAGAAAGATCTATTGGTCTTTACCTTAGAAGTTAAGTTACTTCACCTAGAAGGAACCCTAAATATCTACCCTACCCCCCCCCCCCCCCATGGCAGCCAACCCTACCCCCCTCCATATAAACAAACCCCCCTTCATTCAAGCTTCTTTCATTACACTTAAAACCTAGTTTTTCCCTCTACCTTCACACCCTCACCATTTAACCATTTCAACACCAAATTGAGCCAAACTTCTTGCATTGGAACCCCCTACTATTGAGGATGCTAAGGGGAGCTAGCTAGGTTGCATAGCATTTTGGGTACCATCAAGTGAAGAGGACACCCCCCCCCCCCCCAAAACCTTGTTTTCATTGAATTTTGCACTCATAGGTAAATGTCCCTAAACCATGTTAATATTGTGTTTTCTCTTCATAAATGCATGCATATAGGACTACCCTAACTGTAGGCTAAGTTTGGTAGGATTTAGAGTTGGTTTGGTGTCCGTATCGGACACGTGTCTGTGTCTTAATTGCAGTGTTTGGTGAAATGTCACTATGGTTTAAAAGTTGTTATTTTCCAAAACAAATTATATTTTCTGGTAGCCCTAGACTAGTAGGTCACAACCCAAGTGGACTAAACACATTTCTGAGTCGTGTCCGTGTCCAAAACGGACACGAACTCACTGCACGAGGCTTGCGCACAGTGCCCTGCTACCACGCTGTTCGTGCTCACTGCACAGAGCACTTCGACATGCCAAATTTGGCATGGACACGGGGGCAATGTCTGCGAACATGCCCCCAAAATCTCACGACTTCTCGTGTCGTGTCGTGTTGAGTGAGAAAACTCACTCGTACGGGACACGCACTGGACACCTACACGTACGTTCAGTCGAATTTTTGACTAGGACACGAGCCTCGTGTCCCACGCACACGAGTCGTGGACACGTATCAGGCTGACACATGTGTAGCCCATCATTGGGCGAACACCAAGACACAAGCACATGGTGTGTCGTGTCCTGTGTCGTGAACACGAGATACTCGACCGCGTGCACGATGCAGTCTGAATGCACGATTTTAGGTCTTTGATACGTGTCTCGTGTCCTTTCTACACGACACGTGGACACGAATCAGGGTGTTGGACACGTACCCTATCCCTAGGCGCACCTTCTGACACGATCACGTGACACGAGTGTGTGTGTGTCGTGTCCTAGAGTGAGTTGCACGCGTGCACGACACAGTGTTTGCGTGTGTGTGTCTGTGTTTACCCGATTGGGTTTTGTGAGTCGTGGACACTTCAATTCGTGTCGTGGTGTCGTGTCAGGTACCTAGGACACTAGGGTATGTATGGGGCACCAGTTACCAACCTAGAGATTCGAGCCATAGCTCGGTTTCGTGTGAGTTTTTGGGTTTACCTGTTTTCGAGTGTACAGTGCACTTATTTCAGATTTTGGATAATTTTCCAGTTTTAAAAAGTGAATTTCAAACCTAATTTTGATCTGATTTATACATGTATTAGTATGTTTTTAGTATATATATACGTAGTATATATGTATGTGAGAGTGTGGGTGAGTTTTGAGGATATTTGGTTGTGTGTATAGGTGTTTGTGTATGTATATACATATATATGTATATATGTCACTGTGTGTGTGGGGGGGGGAGCATTTCCTGGTTCCAGGGATACTGGAAACCCCCCCTTGCTGAACAGCAGTCTCTCTCTCACTGTCCCCTCTCTCATTCACTCCCTCTCTCACTGATCACTCTATGTCTCTCTCTCTTTCCTCTCTCTATATATATGTAATATATATAAGTTTTATATATATATATATATATGTATATATATATATATGATATATATATATATATATATTGTATTAGATATACATAGTGTCATTATATATATATGTGAGTGTGGGTTTGTATTATATATAGTATTCATATTTTGATATATGGGTAGTAGGTAGATAGTGTCTATTCATATATATAGTTATATATATATATATAACTTACTAGATATAGGTTATATGAAACCTACACCACTAGCCTATGAAAACCTATAAGACTAGCCTATGGCCAAGGTACTAGCCTATGGCTTGGGGCTAACCCTAATGACCTAAAACACTATAAGTGACCCTTGTTGACTAAGGGTTGACCAAAGTCAACCTTAGGTCAAAGTTGACCTAGTTAACCTAGAATTGACTAGGATTGACCTAAAATGACTAGTTTAACTAGTTGACTAGTAGACATAGTTTGACTAGATAATTGACTATTGTTGACCAAAGTCAACTATAGGTCAACCATGACCTAATTGACCTAGAAATGGCTTGGATAGACTTAAGAAGACTTAATGACTAAGGTTTGACTAAACCCTAACTAGATGATTAGGTTAACCATATAGATTATGAGGGTAATCCTATATAGATGAAGATATGTATGGGGTTAAGTGAGATACTTAGAGTTGAGTCATGACTTGAGTTGGAGAATGGGATTAGCTTGATTATAGGATTAAGGTTGGTATTGTACTATATGTATTTATGTGTGGTATACTTTGTATAGGTAATTGTAGTATAGTATCTTAGGTATTCTAAGACATGTTAGCCTATGATGGTTTGAGTTAGCCTTATAGAGTTTGACTGGATGTTGACCATTAGTCAAGATTAACCTAATTACCTTATTGACTAGTCTATGATTAACCAAAACCTTAGTTAGACTAAGACTTGACCCTATATGGACCCAAGTAACTAGAGTTGACTAGTTTGGCTAGAATGTTTGACCAAGGGTTGACTTTAACCTAGATTAGACTTGTTTAACTTTGTTTGACCTTGTATGACTTAGTTTAACTTCTTGTAACCTAGTATGACTTAATTTGACTTAGTTTGACTGTAGTGTTGACCAAGTTTGACTTTGACCTAGATTGGCTTAGAATTCATATAGATTGCATTGTAGATTTCATTTACCTTCATTTTGGACATGTCATAACTGTATTGCTCTATTTTAGGACATTGTGACCCTGGTACAGACATCTGATATTATATTACTCTTTCCAGAGTAACAGGCGAGTACATTCTCTGATAATTCTCTCATTTATTTGTCGATTACTGTATTTCAGTTCTAGTAAGTTCTATGTGATTCTCTGTATCAACACGTATGGATATCTCTGGATTCATGTATCGACACATACTTTACTTGCTGGCCTCTATTACTGGAGTCATTGTTATCATTCCGGAATCATTTCTGGAATCATCATATATTGGCCAGACTCATCTCGATTCTTTTGTCGATTTTGGATTCACTTGCTGGACGGGGAAATATTGAGTAAGACATGTAGACATACCCCAAATCCGGAATCTCCCACTGGAATCTACCGGAAGCATAGCCATCTCTTGCCCGATCAGTGAGAGATGTGCCTGATACCTACAGCCGTTTGTATGTCGACCTCGGTATTTTAAAAACACACTGTTAGATCATAGTTGGACTCACCCTGGTTTCATTGATCACTGTTGGACTCATCTTGTACTGGAAATCATCTGGTATCGGATTATATGGACTGGACTCACACTGGGATTACTTTAGACTTATATCGTACTGTCTAGACTCGTACATATTATTCTAGTTCAGTTAGCTTTTATTACAGTCTTCATTGCCATGATTTCTTCTCTTGTTTTAGTTACCTTTCTTTTCTTGTATCTTACTGCCTCTCTATGCCATCATTACCTGTATAAAACTGCCATGCTCATCAATAAAACTGTCTATAATTGCTTTATAGTTCTTTGTCATTTACTTGGGTTTTTCTAGATGAGTTGTACTCGTTCCCTCCTGATTGGACCTGTTGAAAATATTACAGATGATAATCCTGAGGACACATGCCCTGCTTACCATGGACCTGGCGAGGGATTAGCTACCTTTGGTCCCGACTCTCAGGAGTGATTCAGGAGATTAGCTAGTAGACTACTTTAGCTTTTATGTTTTGGCTTGTTGTATTAAAGTTAAGATATTGAGTCTGTATTAAGTTGGTTTGAGATATTGGTGTATTATTTTAGTAGTTAGTTGTCTTTAATTCCTTAGGTATAACTTCTGTGTTATCTTTTCGTGTTTTAGACTGTGTTTGAGTAGATCATACCCTTTACTTGCCCTCCATTCGGAGCTGATATCTGGACAAGTACTTTTTATATTCACTGCATGAGATTAGTTAGCAACCTAGGACAGCTTACTACCGCCGACACTGCGGCGTAGGCTGGACGTACCCACTTCTCGTGCCCCTATACTGGGTGTGGGTCGTGACAACGATCACGACTGTCTAGATACATGAGGGTTTATCTACAAGCCAACAGTCTCTTAAGGTCATGAACAAGCCTAGTGTCTCAATCACAAGCAAGTAAGTAAAAGTCACAAGATGTATGATCATTAAATATACAATAGTAAGGCGTCCCAAACATTACATATTCAGTTGATCATGAAGCTAGTCGTTACAAAATGTCAGGACTAGCAAGAGTTTAGTCATACATGATCAACCCTAGGATCTGTTAATCATGTTACAGCCCGTAGGCAGACAGTAAGTAAGTACAATCGAGCTAAACAGGTGCTCGTCGGCTAAACGCCTCAAAAGAATATTATTACAATAAAGTGGGAGAGCCAAAAATAACCCACTCGTTGCCAGGGTTCCTTCTAGTGTTCACCATCTGGCAAGAAGGTCGGTAGATCCCCTGGAGCTGCTCCGAAATCTGGCCACACAAAACCAGCTGGGTCAGACCCCAGAAAGCGCAAGTGCCACAAAGGAAGCTTCACTTAAGAACTAAAACCAGTAATCGGCACAAGATATAAATAAAGTAAGAACTGAAAATAAAGAAAATACACCAGGATGATATACGACGAGATAACCATGGAACTATTCAGATAACCAGGTTACAAACCGTAAACCAAACAAGGACCGGGGTTGTAACCCTTCGTCTGAACAGAACTTGGAATTCTTACCATTTATCGGTAAAATTAATACAAGCATTCTGGTCATTCAATAATCTGGAGCAGGATCAGGGCAAGACTATACTGGTTAAACTCCATCCAATCACTTCATGGCCAAGCAAGAATTACGGCTTGATACTTTAACTAACTAGGGTTGTCACAAGCCTAATTACTAACAAGATGCAGTGAGATTGTTCCACAGCCACAAGCCCTGCAGACCATCCAGGTTACCCGGGTTAAAAGATTAGAGTTGAATTCAGGTGGGTACATCGTCCAGGAAACGAATGTACCCTTAGGTAGCTTGAAGGGTGCAACACATGACAGTGTGCTGGAAATGTGCCCTACTCGACGGCAGGCTACAGATCCCAAGGCGTGCCCAAGTAACAGGATTGCCTGTAGCTGGGAAATCTCGTCATGACTAATGTATTAATCTAGTTATTAGCCTTAGTCCATTTTAGTAGGTACTCCTGACCGTGGTACTCAGGAGTCCCTGTCCTAGACATGATGCATGACAAGACTGGTTTATTTGTACAAACACAATCGTCCACGGTGTCCAGATTAATTATACAGGTCATGTCATGTCAGGTAGCCGTCGCAACAGCTATTCGAGATAATCATGTCAGGTTATCATGCCAAGTGTACTAGTCAGGAGTGCGCCACGATGGGCCACTATCAGGTCATGTTAGGTTATTATGTCAGGAGTGCACCCCTACGGGTCACTATCGTGTCAGGCTCAGTTATCAATTCCAAATATATCAAGTAAATTCGTGATTATCTAATAAAATATCAATATACAGGTCTATAGAAGAGCCAAGCTCAGGAAAAATAAAACCAAATCTGATACGCTGACATGAGACCAAGTCAGCCAAAGGCCATACGCTCAGGTCACACGCTCAGGTCATACGCTCAGTGCAAGTCATACGCTCAGGTCATACGCTCAGTGCAAGCGTATGCAGGTCATACGCTTCCAAAAGGCAGCGTATGGGGTCCATACGACTCCTTGTCAAGCAAGCGAGCGTATGCGAGTCATACGCTCCCAAAAGGCAGCGTATGGGGTCCATACGACTCCTTGTCAAGCAAGCGAGCGTATGCGAGTCATACGCTTCCAAAAGGCAGCGTATGGGATCCATACGACTCCTTGTCAAGCAAGCGAGCGTATGCGAGTCATACGCTCCCAAAAGGCAGCGTATGGGGACTGCGCTGCGCTAAAGAGCGTGCGTAACTCAGTGACACAAGCTAAAAAGCTCGTGTACTGCTCACTGTCTTCTCCAAATCAGCAGGAACTCAATGGTTGAACCCAAAACTTCAAAAGTCCATAACTTGGTCAAAATAAGTCCAAATCCAACTTTGCAAAGTTCTATCTTGGGTGAGATTCAATTCTCTCCAACATAAGAACATCAAAACCCATAAAAATACAACTTAAATAGATCAAAACCATGCAAAATCGAAAATAGAAGAAACTTAGATCTAGAACAATGGAGACTCCAAATCACAAAATGTCAAGTTCTGATGTTGATCACCATGGCCTAATCTAGCTAATGGACAAATAAAAAGTAGTTCTCAAGTGGTGGCAATGTGCACTTGCCTAGAACTCTCTCTTCTCTCTTTGGTAGGTGAAGGGAGTAAATGAGAAAGAAGAAGATGAATAATGAAGAGAGAGAATGAAGAGGGCTAATAAATACAAATGGTGGTGGTAGGTAGGGGTTCACCTTGGGTTCATCATGAACCCAATCAAAACCAAGCCAAGTCGAACCAACCAACCCGAACCAGGAATAAACCAAGCCAAGAAGGAAATGCCAAGCCAGGAAAAAAAACTAAACAAGGAATCATGCAATACAAGAATAAAATACGTACACGTATTCCTAGAATACGTAATACGAACCACAGGCATTACATCGTGTCCCGAGGATACATGGACACTGTGCAGGCTACCCTAACCCTAGACTAACCCTAGGCGAACCTAGGGACACGATCACGAGACACGAGGACACGCGTGTCGTGTCCTAAAACTAGGTGCACGCGTGCACGACGCAGTGACAATTCCCTGTGTCAGGGTTTACCCGATTGGGTTTTTCTAGAGTTTAGACACATTGTGTCGTGTCGTGGTGTCGTATCAGGGCCCCTAGACACTAGAGGACACCTAGGGACACTGTTACCAACCCTTGGTTGGGGACCATAGTCGAGTTTAGGGGTTGGTTTTGGATTTACCCTAACCCACTGTCACAGAGTTAATATTTCCAGTTTTTGTAGTATTCCAGTTTTCAAATTCGAGATTCAAAATGATTTTTGATGTTTAATATACATGTATTTGTATGTATACGTATTGTATATACAAATATATGTGTTTGTGTGTGTGTAGGTGAAAATTTGGGGTATATACATGTGTGTACATATGTATATACATATATGTATATATATAGGTGTGTGTGTGTGGGCTTGGTTTCCAGTTTCAGGAAACTGGAAATCCCCCCCCCCCCCCTTGTGTGTATCAGTAAATCTCTCTCTCTCTCACTCTATTTCACTACCTCTCTCACTTTTCTCTCTCTCTCTCTCTCTCTATATATATATATATATATATATATATATATATATATATATATGTTGTATATATGTATATATATATATGTTGTATATATGTATGTTTTTATATATGTATTTGATATTGTATCTATATATTTATATTTATGGTATATAAGTAGTATATAGGCTATAGGCCTATGAATAGATATATTGTATATATATATATATATATATATATATAATATATATATATAATGTATATATATATATATATATATATATATATAAAAATATATATATATATATATATATAATGTATAGATGTATGTATACATATATGTGTAATGTTATATATATGAGTTATATATATATATATATATATATATATATATATATATATATATATATATATATATATATATATGTGGTATAGAGATAGATATCTATGTGATATTAGCCTATGGTATTCATTTATGAGCCTATGGCTATGAGGTTAGGTTTTGACCCTTGTTTGACTAAAGTTGACCAAAGTCAACCTTAGGTCAAACTTGACCTAGTTAACCTAGATTTGACTTGAAATAACCTAGAATGACTAGTTTGACTAAACCCTAACTAGTTTGACCATGGTTGACCTAACTTTGACTAGTTTGACCTAGTTTGACTTTTAGAGTTGACCAAGAGTTGACTTTTGACCAGATTGACCTAGAATCATGTAGTATGCATTGTATACTCTAATTTTACCATTGTGGATATATTGTGACCTGTTTTACTCTAAATAGGACTCTGTGACACCAGTTCGGACATCTATTCATATCAGTCATACAGGATGACAGGCGAGTACATTCTCTGATCATTTTATACTTGTTAGAATTTATATTCTTGCTCTAGATTACTTTACATGATGCTGTCACGTTATTATCACGGATTGGTACTATATGGATCTTGTCATGCGATGTTATCCCCCTCGGGGTACATCAAATACAGTTATCATGTGCTTTTCACGAACATCTTGTATTTCATGTACACCTCTATTCATGTATACTCTTGTACAATCTTGTACTCTCATGATCACGTGAGCAAACATGATAAAAACCTCTTGTGCAAGGTAACGTAACTTGACTGGATCCTTGTGTATTGATTGGGGAGGGTGAGTAGGAAATGGTTATGTGATCAAATCCCATCTTGTGAAATCTTGTGAAATCATGTATATGTCCATAGTACACTCACGTATGATGGAGTTGCCCTTGCATTGTCCTAACCCGTTTATATAACCATCTTATGCTCTAAATCACAGGTTACCTACAGTTCTTACTTATCATATATATAGATATTTCCAGTTATCAAATCTCTCTCATTTTTCTATATATTTCTTTACAGTCCATGTATCTTACTCTATGCATGCTTTATATTTCCCAACATGATATGAACTGCGTAAGATGTATTGTGCTCGTTTCTGTCCTGACTGGACCTGTTGAAAATATTACAGATGATGATGGTGACTGTCCTACCTTCTATGGGACACATGAGGGTGACCTTCAGGAGCCTGAGGAGCATCTAGCTCAGTAGAGGGTGCCTAGTCTAGTCTAGTGTTTATAGTTTTCATTTTGTATCGGATTGTTCCGATTATTAGTTGTGACTTAGTTATATTTCAGGTCTTGTACTTATTTGTGTTGGACATCTACTTTGTGTGGTGTGATAACTCTATTATATTCAGTTTCTTCCTTTCATCTGATTCCATGTCATGCTCTATCTTTCCTAGACTTGTGTTTGAGATATAGAGTTGAGATGTTATGTTATACCTCCGTGCGGAGATGACATATTTATATATCTTGTTGTTAGATGTTAGATGTTATAGATGACCTATACAGCGTTCTACTGCCGATACTGTGGCGTTGGCTGGACGTACCCACATTCTCGTGCCCCTAATCAGGGTGCGGGTCGTGACAGGGTTTGTCTTGGGAGGACTTCAGGAAGCTCTTTAAGGAGAAGTTCTACCCGGATGTAGCCTTGACAGCTTTGGAGGGACAGTTTGCTAGTTTGGTGCAAGGGAACTCGTCGGTAGACGAGTATGCAGCGAAGTTCTTCCGCCTGAGCAGGTTTGCACCCAGTCTGATCCAGGATGAGGGGTACAAGGCCCGAAAGTTTCGGAGGGATCTTATACATGCAATGCGCACTCGTACCTCTGGGAGACGTGATGCGACCTTCGAGCAGATCCTGATGGAGGCGCAGATTGCAGAGGAAGACTTCGGCCTCAAACCGAAGAGGGACAGTGACGTCCTCGGAGCCAGCTCGAGTGCAGGGCCGACGAAGTGCCCACATTTCCAGCATAGGCAGTTTCAGCAGCAGCAGCCTCAGTTGCAGTTTCAGCAGCCACCGGCGCGTGTCCAGCAGCACCAGGGACAGGGCCAGAGGCAGGCCATCCAGTGTGCCTTCTACAAGAAGATGGGGCACACCCGGGAGGCTTGTAGGATGAAGCTGGGAGTCTGTCTATTCTGTGGAGCTCCAGACCACCAGGTGAAGGACTGTGCTATCCGTGCAGCCAGACATGCAGGCCAGAACAGAGTGCAGTATGCTAGAGAAGGCCAACAGGGGCATGTTTTCGCCATGACAGTTGAGCCCACTCAGGCAGTAGCAGAGCATATAGCAGGTTCCAATCTTTCGAATCTCCTTTTCGCATTTGCCTTCTTATAAACTATCTTGAAATTCGATTCTATCTGTTCTTTGATCGTTGGAAAAAAAATTATTCTTGTGATGTGATTTTTCTGAGATAAGTCGTATGGGCTAGGTCGCCTCGATTATGGGATTTTAGAATACTCTAGGGTCATGATAGCAGGCATAGTGAGGACATATAGTCAGATTATGGACGTATTTCTCGGGTGTGGAAATTTAAGGTTTTTGCTGCCAAGCTAGCGGTAATGCAAAAATTTTAAATACCATAATTCTAGAGGTATGTACCGTAGTTGAGGACTCTGTGATTATCGTAGCCTTGCTCACTAGTATGACGGAGATTCTGAGTATCATGATGATTGGACAGACGCATACGATTATCAAATTGCATAATTTTTTTTGTGTTTGCTTCGTTTTAATTTTTGAGGATAAATTCTTTTAAGGTAGATAGACTTGGAGTTTCTATTTAAGAGTAATTTTGAATTTTATAATTTTAGTCATTTAATTCATGCTTTGATTTTTGAGATTTTAATCATTTTAAATTTTAAGCCGTGACTTGTGATTTTGACATTTTACTATTGTTTGGTTTTAATTTCGAGGACGAAATTCTTTTTTAAGGTGGGTAGATTTGTCACCCCCAATTTTCAAAAAAGGGGTATTTTTGTCATTTTTTTATTTTTGAATATTTTTGAAATTATTTATTTATTTATAATATTATTTTGGGGTTATTTGAGTCGGGTTCGAATCTCAACTCAATCCGACTTGAAACGGGGACCCGGGGTAGTTTTGACTCTAGTAGACCCACACACTAGTTAGCCATGGCCCACATGTTAATTATTTTAGTTAGTGACTAGGCTAATTTATTTTGGTTAGGGTTTGATTAGATTAGTGTGTTGGAATGACTAAACTAGCCCCGACTTAGAACCCCTTTCCATGTATTAACTAATAGATTAGAGAGGAGGCTTTTTAGAAATTTCCTAATAGGACAAAAAGCCCTCTATGGCTGGCCACCATGTGTGGATAGGGCTCCATCACTCATCATTATTTCTTCTTCCATTCTCTCTCTTGTTCTTCCCCATTTTGTTTTAGAGAGCAAACCCTAGAAATTTCTCCACCAAATCCTTCCATTTTCTCACCCAATCTTCTTCCTTCCTTCTCCATTCAAGCCAAGGAGGGAGCTACCCAAGTTTGGGAGGAGTCGGAGCTCGTTCGTGTCCATTCGGGGTTCCTACGTGTCGGTGGCGCATCGGGAAGCTTTTTCTTCGATCCGAATCACCGGGAGGTATAAATCCCTTCTCCTTCTCATTTCTCTCATGCATTAGGATGGATTTGACCCATAGGAATGACCCCCATAGTTTTGTGCCCATTTGTGTCCATTTCGTGCCCTTTTAGACACTTGTAGAGGTGTCCTATGTGTAGGATCGTGTCCTAATGGGAAAACCCCTATTTGGACACATGTGGATTTATTTGTATGTTGATTTGATGTTGTTCTAATATTTATTCTAGATTTTCATGTGTTTAGGAATGAGTTTTCCTATGTATCATATTATATCATATTTCTAATATCTATATATGTATATATATGGTGATATATTAATCTCTCTCTATATATATATATGTATATATATATTATGGCTTATATATATATATATATGTGAGTATATATATTATGGTGTGTGGTGTGAATTGGTGTTCATGAATGGGATGAGAATTTCGGCCAAGCATGGGAGTGCATGTGAGGTGTTTGAGTGAATGGTGTAGAGAGGTTTATGAGTGGTTGTGTTAGCTAGTTTGAATGTGGGATTGAGGAGTGGAGAGTGAGTGACTAGAGAGGGGGATTAGAGGGGGGAGCAGGACAGCAGTATATATTAGCCTATTCACCACCCTCAAACAGCCCTGTAATCAGTCCAGTTTGGCCATCAAATGGTTGTCCTATTTGACCACATTACAGTCCTTGGTTGCCCCTAAATTTCAGCCCAATACAAGTCCTAACAGCACCTACATTGCTGTCCCAATACATCACATTTCAGTCCCTTAAACCCATTTTCCTGCTGTCCATACACAGCCCCTTACACCTATTTGGCTGTCCAGATTTTAACCCAATGTGTTGTCCCATTTAACACTCTAAAACAGTCCACATTTCTTCACATTGCTGTCCCAAAAATTCCAGCATGTTGGCTGTCCATATGACAGTCCTAAACACCACATTACAGTCCAGATTTAGCCTATACTTGGCTGTCCCTTGGACTGTCCCAAAATAGCCCCCAACAGTCCAGATTTCTCCCTTATATTGGCTGTCCATTCAAGCCCAAGTGGCTGTCCCCATATCAGTCCCTTAGATGGCTGTCATTGCATCCCAATACACCCCCAAAATCAGTCCCCAAACCACCTTGAAATTCAGTCCAAATTGACTCAACCACAGCCCCATTTCCAGCCACCAAGCATCCCAAATTTCAGTCCATATTGCCTCATATATCAGTCCACAAATTCAGCTGTGTGTGTGTGTATTTGTGAGTTTGTGTGTGTGTGTGAGAGAGCCTAGTGTGTATATGTCTAATAACCTATAGGTTAGCCTAGGTGTAAACCTATAGGAAAGCTTATAGGTGAGTGAGATGTGAGAGTGTTGTGTGTGAGTGAGTGTAGTATATGTGAGTGCTAGAGTGATGTGAGAATGAGATACATGATATTGGTAGGGTAATATAAGTTTTACCTAGAAATAGGATATTGGAGTCTAGAGTCTAAGATAGGATTATAACTTGATTCCCTTGGTTGGTAATGATCAAATATAGTGCTCATAGACTAGTTTTGACGTCGGTTGTCCATTTTGACCAAAAGTCAACCGAGAGTCAAACTTAGTCTTTAAGCGACTGGGTTTGACCGAAACCAAACCAGAGTTGACCAGTTGACTGAAAGTCAACAGTTGGTCAACATTAGACTAGTTTGACCTAGGGTTGACCTAGAGTTGACCGGAGTTGACCAGAGTTGACTTTTTGACCAAAAGTTAACTATAAGTCAACCTTTGACCCCGTTCGACCTAGTTTGACTTGGATTGACTCCCAGTGACTTGATACGACCTAGTATGAACCAGAATGACCTAGTATGACTCAGCTTGACCTAGATTGACCTAGTTTTGACTTAGACTTGCATTCATGACTTATATTAGTTCCCTTTTTCAGTATAAAACCCTGTTTGACTCATAGTATCTTATTTTAGGTCTGTGATTACTCTGAGCGTATGTTCACCTTATCAGCTCAGGACCACAGGCGAGTACATTCACTGATAGTTTTTATTGTCTTGATATCTGCTATATCCGATTTAGTTGTAGTGTCTTACTCGATTCCAGACACGATAGTTCACGGACTAGTATATGTTGGATCATGACATGGGATGTTGTTCCTAGATTTTCATGGTATATTGGTACATATTCTATCTTATTTCAGTGTATTGGTATAGACACCGATTTCAAAAGGGGACTTGCTACCCTCTTATAGAATCCCGTGTCATGACGTGTCATATCCAGATCTATTGTACTATTCGGGGATGGAGGAGTTATTAGTGGTTGTGTGATCAAAATTCCCATAATGTTCTATGGTACATATGGTTCATAGCTATACCCTTGCCTCACGACGGGTAAAGCCTTACCCTACGTTGTTCATAGCTTTCCATGGTGACCGGTCTTATCGTTCTATTGTATGCAGGGTTCATAGCCGGTCGGATGAAAAGCCTGGGCATATTTTTCTAAGCCGATCACATAACACACTAATAATTCAAGGCACCTTTTATATTTATTATCGTTGGAGACTAAGTTCTGTTCGGGAGAAGGGTTACAGCCCCAGTCCTTATTTGGTTTAGGGGTTGTAACTCGGCTTCTGAATAGTTTCCAAGTCGTCCTATATACATATTGTCTTCCTTTTCAGTACTCACATCTTGATATATATATTTTCCAGTTGATTTTGTCTTGTATTTCATTACACTATCTCTTATAGAATTTGTCAATTCATATGGAACTGCTGTTGGTGTTTGTACTTCCTCATTTTCCTGACAGGATACCGTTGACAATTTAACAGATGATTTAGAGGCAGATTGCCCGACCTATTATGGGGTCGAGTCAGATGGAGTAGACCCAGACTGTGGCTTGTTAGTAGAGCCACTAGACTTTGCTCACCCTGAGTAGTGTAGCTTAGTTAGGTTTGTCTGGCCTGCTGTCACGCCCCACTCCCGTAGGAGCGATCGTCCTCGCTAAGGCGTGATGCCGCACGGGCCTAGGTTACGCCCGTGCAAGGCTAAGTCCAGAAACGGCCGATTTGAGCTAGGCCACAGAGTCGCACAGAGTGTCCCCATTTGCAGCGGAAAGTAAATGAACACAAATTGAAGCGAATTCAACTCTTTACTGATATTCAATAAGTTTACAAGCGACGCTAGGTCGAGTTTACAAGTCTCTCAAGCTCTCTTTCTCTCTGAAACATAAAAGGCGTGCCAAGTAGCTTACAAGATGGAATGATTCATGGCGATGTTCTGATATATTATGTCCTGTATATGGTACTCCAGCTCCTTGCAACGCTCCAAGGCTCCAGAGATAGCTCCGCGCCTTAGCACGTTCGAGGAAAGCTCCGCACCCGCCGACGTTTACTGCTTCCTGCAAGCAGACTGTGGGGTTATCAGTACATTGTTATACACTGGTAGGGAGGCTAGCTCGCCCACAATGCTATCATTACCAAACACGTTCTATTTACTTTTGTGCATCTCTATCATTCATTGTCTTTCTAATCTTGCCTTAGGATCAATTTTATGGCATATTTCATTAGCCTATCTCGTGTTGCCAATTTCAAGTGTCGCATAGAAATACATGTACGACTTACCCATACTTACCGTCCGGCCTTCCCTGTCCAAAGCAAATCAAGTTAGACAACAGTTCATATATTCTAACTTAACATGATTCACGTAAGCAATCAGTGTCAAGGGCGTGTTCCTGCCTCAGATTCTAGCGCGTCGTAGGCGTGCGTTCTTTTAACTCGTTTGCATGAAGCACTCTTTATTATTTGGTGTGATACATTTCAAGCCGTTCAGTAGGCGCTTGTTCATTTAACTTAGACTACTTTGATTTCAATGCAAAGACTTGTACGTGGATAGCCACCAGCAAAGTCCACTTAATCTATATGCACCGGTCGCTGGCATGACAAGCCATTTTGGATATTTTCCCTTGGTATTTCTCAACTTAGCGTAGGGTGATGGCTGGTACACCCCGTTAAGTCTCTTGAAATATCCTGCACTTACGTCTCCCGGTGCCCAAGCCTGCACCCAGGCAGCCCGTAAGCCCCGCTTTTGATTTCGCCTAGGCCGGCCACGGTATACTCCACACAATGCCCGTGCCGCAGAATCCTTCCACTACTCGGCCACGGTATACTCCACACAACGCCCGTGCCGTTTGTCCACGACCATTTCGTATTATCTTGTCATTTTAACTTAACGGCTATCTCCGAGCCGTAGGCTAACCCTTAGCCATAATGCTTATCGACCAGGTTGGCATCAGTGCAGCGCGGGTAGCGAGCCCCGTTGCACGTGCCCGTCACACCTGTCGCTAACCATTCTTTCCTTTCTTATCTTTCATGTATTCTTTCTTTTCTTTCTTTCTTTCACTTGTTCGTTCATTCATTGATTCATTCACGTATTCATTCATTTATTCGTTGATTCATTCATTCAAGCAATACGCAACTCCCAGTGCGGGAGCCACCTTGGCGACCCATCGGTCCCATAGTCTTTCAATGTTGCTAAACTCTACTCGGAACGACTATGTTGATAGTCTTCCCATTTTATTGTTGTAAACCATTCATTGTTTCATTGTTCGAACGCATAAGGGACTTGAACGTAAGCTTGTGCCTTAGCACGAGCGTGGAGCGCAGTGCGAGAGTTCACGTTTTCCAAGTTCCTTTTCATATTTTATACAAGCATACAAGATGGAATTATTCCCTTAGCTAGGTACGTTGAGTCATTTATTAGCATGCACGGTGTTACCGCCTAGCGATTCTCGTGATAGTGTCCGTATTGATATGTGTCTAGGCTAAGCAAAGACGGGTTCATCGGAGCCACCCACCTTAGCGATGTTTGCATCGGCCGAGCGATACTCCGAGCGCGCCTTTGAAAGTCTAAGTCTGGATTCATCTTGTCGGGCTAATGTAAGCCTTGCATCGATTCCTCATCAGGTCGATGCCAACTCTTCGGGTCGACGGCTCGTTTGAGTCGTTGCACTTGCCGTTTGAATCGGCGTTCCGCTAGGGCGGAGCGGGTCATTACATAATACACCACTCAAAATAAGTCTCGCCCTCGAGACTTTCTGAGTGCAGGTCATCCTGCCATTCTTTAACTCGTGTCATCGTGTTTCTTAGACAATCCTTATCGAATAGCTTTACCGCTTGATGGCACCGAACTATACTCGATACCTTTCCAAGTCCCGTGTCTGTATACGTTTTGGTCGATTTTTATTGAATAACTTTTCATTCATTTAGAGTTGATGGTACTTATTCAATTATCGTGTTTCTTCGATTCGGTTGCTATTTTGACGTGTCATGGGACTGGAATGGTCGCACGAGGCACGTTGAAATTTGTCAAATGCGAGGGTCGTAGGCTGAGGCAAACTCACTTTCGTTTATCTCGGTCATCGAGATGAATCGATTTGCTTTTCAAGCGTTCTTGTCCAGGAAATCAGTATGATTCCTTCTTAGTGGGGTCGACCAAGTCTAAGTAATTTTCGTCCGATTCAAGACTAAGTATTGCACTATCATCGAGCATATCTTCCTATCAATGGTCTCAATTCTTTATACCAACTTTTACTTTCACGATATCGATTCCATATCATTCGCATGTTTAGGGCCAAATCTTGGTGTCGTTCACGCACACTCCGCTCAAACGTTTTTTGATTTCGAGCCACGCTCGTACTAGTATCATTCCTTTCCTTTAACACGATCTCAATCCCCGATACTTTCTATTCCTCAAGTCTCGTTTGGAATTCAACGTGTCACTTGGTTGAATCGTGAACGAATTTCAGGCGTCCCCAAAATACATGCATTCACCAAACCGCGTGATAGAGAATTCATTATTTTCACTCGAGTCGCATCGTGCACATACTCCGGCGTCCCTGAAATATATGCACGTCAGCCGAATCTCGTGAGCAGGGTTTCCTATATTCGTGATTCATGCTATCCATCCATGCCAATCCTCAAGATCAATCTTTCGACTGCTAACACTTGAAACAGGGGCGTCTTGCCTAACCGCTAGGCCATTTCTCAAGGCTAAGTCAATATCAGGATTGGAATCATAGTTCCACAACAATAATGCCAACACTGATCCCAATCCTAGTGTAAGCCCCCTGAATTTTAGGGTTTATTTTTATTTTTCTGAATGAATTGTTTTCGATAAATATATTATTATTTAATTGTTTAGATCATTAATGTACCTTTCCATGACTTTGACTTCTGGAGCGTCAGGGATACCAATCTCTGTAAACTCTCTTCATGGGTTTTGAAGTAGGCAAGATTATCTTCCTGTTGATATATCGTGTCCCACTTGAACTCGTTCCCTTGTGCTCTTTTTGTATCGCGCAAGTTCGGGTCAACTTAGACCGATTAATCATTCAATAATTATTCTTACTTTTATTTTTGATCGTCGTTTACACGTTGCCGTGACTTTTAATTTAGGAGCACGAGACCAGTCGTTTTCTCAGAACCAACTTCTCATAAATGATCTACTCGAGACGCTCTTCACCCATGACCTTCGTGTCCCACTCAGACACTCCATTTTGTGCTTTATTTTCTCCGCACAATTTTCGGGTCAATTTAGGCCGATTTATTTTCTACCGTAAAATCTAATTTATTGTCCAATTTAATTTCGGGACCCGACATCGACCCAACCTAGCCGACCCAAAGTATGGACGTGGCCCACATGAAGCCTGCTACCCACATGAAACTTGTGTCCCATTTATTGGAGTCCCCGGATATTATTCATTTTCCCATGATTTTAAATACCTATTTTAATTCGATTATTTCACCCGGTCCGATTTTGACCCGACCCGGCTCGACCGAACCCGAACCCAAGTCCCATGTTATACTCTCATGACTGCCCAAATACCCTACACAATATTTCTCTTTTTCCTATTTTGGAAATATCTCTTCCTCTCTCTCTACTTTATTAATATCTTAAATATCTTATATATACATATATATATATATATTTTTTTTAATATATATATATATATATATATATATATATATATATATATATATATATATATATATATATATATATGTATATATATATATATATATGTATATATATATATATATATATGTATATATATATATATATATATATATATATATATATAAACATGTATCACTCTCTCTCCAAACAAACACCACCTTACCCCCTCCCCTCTCTCTCATCCAGTACACAACACCCCTGGCCGACCTCTCTCTCTTCCCCTCTATCAAATATCTCTCTCTCACTCTCTCTATATATTAATATACTTATACACACACACCCATACAAATCTCTCTCTCCCACTCTCCTTACACAACTCAACACACACACACACCCACGGCTACCACCACCACAGCCGACATCCCTCCAGGTGGCCGAGCATCACCACCACCCTCTCCTTCATTCCTCATCACCATCATCATCCTCCCTCCACCACCATTAACATCACCATGCAACTCCACCACCCCTACTCCACCACCACCCGAACCACCACCCCCGCACGACCGTCGCCACCGCGCCCTCGCCGCGTCCCCGCCGTGCCCGGCGCTGCGCCGCCGCCGCAACGGCCGACCGCAGCAGCAGCTGCGCCAGCGGCAGCAGCCGCAGAACATGTACGCGCGCACACGTATGGGCGTGGCCGTGCGCCACTTCGTGGCCGGCCCGCCCCCGCGGGCTCCCCACACCCCAGGCGACCTCCGGCGAACTCCCCCGGGCCAGCGCCTCCTTCTCCGGCGCGACGCATGGGCTATTCGTGCGTTTTGAACGAAATCGCGTCGGCGCGCGCGAGTTTGGAACTTCAGAATTCGCGTCTCGGGACAGCAAGTTCGCGTGTATTTTTCGAGAGATCCGACCGTTGGATCGGCGATTTCTTCGCTCCGTCGCAATCTCGGTATATCCATCTTCACTCTTGTCAATTTTCGTCCGTTAATTTCGTCGTTTGATACCTCAAAACTGGCCACCAAGTTGACGTTTTAAATTAAACTATTTTTGGACAGTTTCGTGACTCCAACTTCGCGGGTTCGTATCTTCGTCGTCGCAGCTCCGTTTTACGCACCGTCAGTTCCGATGCACATCTGGTATAACCATCTTCCTGTCTCCTTTAGGTTTCGTTTCATTATAAGCACGTTTGGTTGGTCGAATTCGACGCCAAAGTTGGCCGTCCGAATTCTTTAATTTGTACTTGTTAAATTTCATTTTTGAACCCGGGACTCCGGATTCAATTTCTGACACCACCAGTAGACTCATGGCGTCGTTCTGGTATGTTTTCATATAAAATTTGCTTGATTTGGAGAACGTGGGCCCTGACACGCATTTCGGTGCAAAGCGGGTCCCACTTTTCGGGTCAACAGGTCACTTTGAGATCGGCTCATCGGAATCCACTTCCGGATATACCGTTGAGTTCGTATCGTCATTCTAAACTCGTTGACATATAATTTGCTGAGTTTTGAAGACATTTGCTCCGGCACGTATTTCCGTACAAACCGGATACCAAGTGTCGCGTCAACGTATCATTTTGAGATCGGCACATCGGAATCCTATTTGGGACATATCGTTGGGTTCGTATCATCATTCTGGATTCGTGAACATATAATTTGCTAGGTTTTGTAGACTTCTATCCCGACACGTTTTTCGGTGCAAAGTGTGTCCAACGGCGAACATTATTTTGACCCGAAATTATCGTTTTGCCCCTGTGTCCAAATTGGACTTATGGGTAGGCTATCCTAGCTGATTTGACCGTTCTGGACACGTTGGTGATATTTATTTTATCATCCGACAACATCTGTAGATTTTGATTATGTATTATCCTTAATTTATAATTAATTATTTTTCCAAAAATTGTTACTTTCTGTTTTTGAATTTTTATATATATTTTAATTTCTGTAAAAATCTGGAAAAAATTGTATTTAAATATTATGTTAATTTAGCTAATTTATTATAATTTTTCTAGCATTTATTAAGTGCTTTTGGTATTTTATAAAAATAGGAAAACAGAACTCATTTTTAGTATATTTATGTTTGCTGATTTTTAATAAATATTTATGAAGGTTTATAAATTCCAGAAAAATTAGTATAAATTTCTATAATTAACAAGGATTATTTTGATACTTTATTTTATATATATTTGAGCTTTTTGTCTATCTCAAAAATTGTTGGAACTCAATGTACAGTTTGATTTATTTATTGAATAATTACGACTTTTAATATTTTGTGTTGTTTGAGTTATAGACGTATTGGACCTCACCCCGCACTAGTGTAAAGATCCTAGGAAGTTAGTTTGTGTATAGTGTCACTCCACATTAGACTTTTTATGCTAGGTCCCCACTTGGCTAGTTTGACCAAAATGTTTGATTAGAGTTGACTTTGACCTAGATTGACTTAGAAATCGTATAGATTGTATTAGTTCTTTCGTTTACTTTTATTTTGGACATGTCATAACTGTATTACTCTATTTTAGGACATTGTGACCCTGGTACAGACATCTGATATTACACTACTCTTTACAGAGTATCAGGCGAGTACATTCTCTGATAGTTCTCTCATTTATTTGTCAATTACTGTATTTCAGTTCTAGTTAGTTCTATGTGATTCTCTGTATCAACACGTATGGATATTTCTGGATTCATGTATGCGACACATACCTTACTTACTGATCTTTATTACTGGAATCACTGGAATCATTCCGGAATCATTTCTGGAATCATCATTTGGCCGGACTCATCTCGATTCTTGTGTCTTGTACTGGATTCACTTGCTGGGCAGGGAAATATTGAGTAAGACATGTAGACATACCCCAAATCTGGAATCTCCCACAGGAATCTACCGGAAGCATAGCCATCTCTTGCCTGATCCGTAAGAGATGTGCCTGATACCTACAGCCGTTTACATGTCGACCTCGGTATTTTAAAACACACTGTTAGATCATAGTTGGACTCACCCTGGATTCATTGATCACTGTTGGACTCATCTTGTATCGGAAATCATCTGGTATCGGATTATATGGACTGGACTCACACTGGGATTACATTAGACTTATATTGTACTGTCTGGACTCATACATGTTATTCTAGTTCAGTTAGCTTTTATTACCGTCATCATTGCCATGATTCTTCTCTTGTTTAGTTACCTTTCTTTTCTTGTATCTTAACTATTTCTCTATACCATCACCTGAATATAAACTGCCATGTTCATCAATAAAACTGTCTATAACTGCTTTAGAGTTCTCTGTCATTTACTTGGGTTTTCTAGATGGGTTGTACTCGTTCCTGTCCTGATTGGACCTGTTGAAAATATTACAGATGATAGTCCTGAGGATACATGCCCTACTTACCATGGACCTGGCCTTAGCTCCAGAAGAGGCCCCAGCGGGGAACCTTATTTAGTTATCTTTCATGTGTTTTGAGACTTAGACTTTGGTCTGTACTTATATTTGGATACTGGACTTTGTCTCCAGTTAGATACTTGGAAGTGTATTATTAAATCTGTGTTTGTTTACCTTCGCTTATAGATGTTGTGTTGTGATGAACATTTAAATGTGATTTTAGAACTGTTAGTAGCTTAGATCCTTTATTGTCTATTCTTAGAATAGCTTACTATGCTTTAACAAGCGTAGGCTGGACATGGCTCGGCCCGGCCCAACGATTTGGGTAACGGGTCGTGACATGTTTTTAGTGGTGGCCCATGCAGGTCCAGACTTAAGTTGTTTGGTTACATTATTGTAGCAAGCATGCCTGCAATTAGGATCTAGGACAACTTGATAACACTAGGAATAACATGTAGAACACCTAGAGGATTTCTAGGATTGTAACATAGGAGAACTCATCACAGCATAGGACCGTTAGCTATAATTAGCTTCTTGTTTGTATTTCAGTGGGTCAATTTTGACCAAGTTTGTACCCTTGGGATGACCCCTGAGGATCTCACTCTAATCTTATCTAGAAATCAGTTTCCACTTATTTCCATTTGCTCTTCTTTAAATTCGTTGTTGAATTTAATTTCTGATTTTATTGTTAACTTTGATCTTGCATCGTGATAAATTTTGTGGATTGAATTATGATATATCCTGATAAGGTAAACGTCTGCTTTAGTTATGGAGTTTAGAATTTATCGCAGCCATATTAGCTAGTATGACAAAAACATAGAGCCTGATTTCGGATATACTATCCTATTCATAGAATTTAGACTTTCTCGCAGCCATACCGGTTGGCGTGGCGAGGATTCTAGATAATATAATTTTAGGGAGTATACCTTAGTTATGACTCTATCGTTCATTGCATCTAAGCTTACTGGTGTGGCGAGAATTCTGGCAACATGATTTCAGGAAGACGTGTATGGTTATCAGATCATATCCCAACTTGGTTTACTTTCTTATGATCGAATGAGCAAGAATAAGTTCTTATCATTATTCTTCCCCGTCTTGATTAACTCTGTTCTATCTACATCTACAACTAGAATTACAGGTTCTCTAGGGCTCTCCAATAGGATTGCTTTCGCGTTATCTTTTGGACATAATTATTTTTGTGTTCCATCTTTCCCATGACTTGACTAAACTCTTCTTTGTTAACCTCTTGGATAATTCTTCTCGTTATGTATCCCGTTGTCTTCGTACCATTCTTGGAGATATTTCGATAAACTTTCCCGTCTTGCTTGACCTTTAACTTGTTTGGACACTGTTATGGATTGCTTGACCCAGTCTTAGGCCTTGTTACCTTCTGCTTCATAGGCAACCGAAATAGCCAAACCTTGTTGACTGATCCTGTAGTATAACTATAAATGTAATTTGTGATTGTGATAAATACTTTTCCTAGGGATTGGTTAGATTAAGCTTATAGGACAAATATAGGTGACTGACTGTAGTAGACTTGGAAACCATTAAGAACGATTGTATTGATAGTATAACTTGATGATAGGGTATCTAAAGATGGAGAAATGAGATATTATATTGTTATGACTATGGATTGAGGATTAGAATCTTGTGCTTAGAGTTTGAGGATTTAGCATTCGTAGAATTTTGGTTGGTTATCTATAGCTAATTACATGTGATTAAAGGGTAGAACGATATGTGGATTGATATAGAATAAGTTAGAATGAGTTATCGTATTGCGTACGAGATCGGAAAGATATCAGTTAAAAAGACAATGAACAAGACAAAGACATATGTACATTGGTAATTAATAAATCGGGAGTTTTTGAAATCGAGGATTTATATTCGGAGGACTTGTTGAGTAAAAAGAAGAAGGCTCTATGCCAAGGATAAGAATTGAACGTATGATTTCAAGGAGAAACTGTAGAAAAGGATTGACGATAAATGATGCCAAGGAACTGTGGATTGATGAAATAAGGATACTTAGGATATGATAAGGAAATCCAGTATTTACAATTGAGGTTGAAAATATGATTGATGATTAAGCATTATAGGCTTATAGACATACCCAGAGAATGACCTATAGTTTAGGGTATACATAAATGTTTCATGTTAGTGTGGAAGATTCTAAAGGATATATGACGTAGTTTATGATAGAAGTACCTTTGTTGAACCTGAACCAAAAAGACTGTAAAGAGAAACAGGACTGATGATGACAAGGGTAGCAGATTGAGTATCGTAGGCAGAGCAGCTACATGTTATAGTTTGACCTATGGGATGATTTTTAATTTCGAGGACGAAATTTTTGTAAGGTGGGTAGGATGTAAGCCCCCTGAATTTCAGGGTTTATTTTTATTTTTCTGAATGAATTATTTTCGATAAATATATTATTATTTAATTGTTTAGATCATTAATGTACCTTTTCATGACTTTGACTTCTGGAGCGTCAGGGATACCAATCTCTGTAAACTCTCTTCATGGGTTTTGAAGTAGACAAGATTATCTTCCTGTTGATATATCGTGTCCCACTTGAACTCGTTCCCTTGTGCTCTTTTTGTATCACGCAAGTTCGGGTCAACTTAGACCGATTAATCAATCAATAATTATTCCCACTTTTATTTTTGATCGTCGTTTACACGTTGCCGTGACTTTTAATTTAGGAGCACGAGACCAGTCGTTTTCTCAGAACCAACTTCTCATAAATGATCTACTCGAGACGCTCTTCACCCATGACCTTCGTGTCCCACTCAGACACTCCATTTTGTGCTTCATTTTCTCCGCACAATTTTCGGGTCAATTTAGGCCGATTTATTTTCTACCGTAAAATCTGATTTATTGTCCAATTTAATTTCGGGACCCGACATCGACCCAACCTAGCCGACCCAAAGTATGGACGTGGCCCACATGAAGCCTGCTACCCACATGAAACTTGTGTCCCATTTATTGGAGTCCCCGTATATTATTCATTTTCCCATGATTTTAAATACCTATTTTAATTCGATTATTTCACCCGGTCCGATTTTGACCCGACCCGGCTCGACCGAACCCGAACCCAAGCCCCATGTTATACTCTCATGACTGCCCAAATACCCTATACAATATTTCTCTTTTTCCTATTTTGGAAATATCTCTTCCTCTCTCTCTACTTTATTAATATCTTAAATATCTTATATATATACATATATATATATATATAAACATGTATCACTCTCTCTCCAAACAAACACCACCTCACCCCCTCCCCTCTCTCTTATCCAGCACACAACACCCCTGGCCGACCTCTCTCTCTCCCCCTCTATCAAATATCTCTCTCTCACTCTCTCTATAAATTAATATACTTACACACACACACCCATACAAATCTCTCTCTCCCACTCTCCTTACACAACTCAACACACACACACACCCACGGCTACCACCACCACAGCCGACATCCCCCCCCAGGTGGCCGAGCATCACCACCACCCTCTCCTCCCTTCCTCATCACCATCATCATCCTCCCTCCACCACCATTAACATCACCATGCAACTCCACCACCCCTACTCCACCACCACCCGAACCACCACCCCCGTACGACCGCCGCCACCGCGCCCTAGCCGCGTCCCCGCCGTGCCCGGCGCTGTGCCGCCGCCGCAACGGCCGACCGCAGCAGCAGCTGCGCCAGCGGCAGCAGCCACAGAACATGTACGCACGCGCACGCATGGGCGTGGCCGTGCGCCACTTCGTGGCCGGCCCGTCCCCGCGAGCTCCCCACACCCCGGACGACCTCCGGCGAACTCCCCCGGGCCAGCGCCTCCTTCTCCGGCGCGACGCAAGGGCTATTCGTGCGTTTTGAACGAAATACCGTCGGCGCGCGCGAGTTTGGAACTTCAGAATTCGTGTCTCGGGGCAGCAAGTTCGCATGCATTTTTCGAGAGATCCGACCGTTGGATCGGCGATTTCTTCACTCCGTCGCAATCTCGGTATATCCATCTTCACTCATGTCAATTTTTGTCCGTTAATTTCGTCGTTTGATACCTCAAAACTGGCCACCAAGTTGACGTTTTAAATTGAACTATTTTTGGACAGTTTTGTGCGCCAACTTCGCGGGTTCGTATCTTCGTCGTCGCAGCTCTGTTTTGCGCACCGTCAGTTCCGATGCATAGCTGGTATAACCATCTTCCTGTCTCCTTTAGGTTTCGTTTCATTATAAGCACGTTTGGTTGGTCGAATTCGACGCCAAAGTTGGCCGTCCGAATTCTTTAATTTGTACTTGTTAAATTCCATTTTTGAACCCGGGACTCCGGATTCAATTTCTGACACCACCAGTAGACTCGTGGCATCGTTCTGGTATGTTTTCATATAAAATTTGCTTGATTTGGAGAACGTGGGCCCTGGCACGTATTTCGGTGCAAAGCGGGTCCCACTTTTCGGGTCAACGGGTCACTTTGAGATCGGCTCATCGGAATCCACTTCCGGATATACCGTTGAGTTCGTATCGTCATTCTGGACTCGTTGACATATAATTTGCTGAGTTTTGAAGACATTTGCTCCGGCATGCATTTCCGTGCAAACCGGATACCAAGTGTCGCGTCAACGTATCATTTTGAGATCGGTACATCGAAATCCTATTTCGGACATACCGTTGGGTTCGTATCATCATTATGGATTCGTGGACATATAATTTGCTAGGTTTTGTAGACTTCTATCCCAACATATTTTTCGGTGCAAAGTGTGTCCAACGGCGGACATCATTTTGACCCGAAATTATCGTTTTGCCCCTGTATCCAAATTGGACTTATGGGTAGGCTATCCTAGCTGATTTGACCATTCTGGACACGTTGGTGATATTTATTTTATCATCCGACAACATCTGTAGATTTTGATTATGTATTATCCTTAATTTATAATTAATTATTTTTCCAAAAATTGTTACTTTCTATTTTTGAATTTTTATATATATTTTAATTTATGTAAAAATCTGGAAAAAATTGTATTTAAATATTATGTTAATTTAACTAATTTATTATAATTTTTCTAGCATTTATTAAGTGCTTTTGGTATTTTATAAAAATAGGAAAACAGAACTCATTTTTAGTATATTTATGTTTGCTGATTTTTAATAAATATTTATGAAGGTTTATAAATTCCAGAAAAATTAGTATAAATTTCTATAATTAACAAGAATTATTTTGATACTTTATTTTATATATATTTAAGCTTTTTGTCTATCACAAAAATTGTTGGAACTCAATGTACAGTTTGATTTATTTATTGAATAATTACGACTTTTAATATTTTGTGTTGTTTTGAGTTATAGACGTATTGGACCTCACCCCACACTAGTGTAAAGATCCTAGGAAGTTAGTTTGTGTATAGTATCACTCCACATTAGACTTTTTATGCTAGGTCCCCACTTGGCTAGTTTGACCAAAATGTTTGATTAGAGTTGACTTTGACCTAGATTGGCTTAGAAATCATATAGATTGTATTAGTTCTTTCGTTTACTTTCATTTTGGACATGTCATAACTGTATTACTCTATTTTAGGACATTGTGACCCTGGTACAGACATCTGATATTACACTACTCTTTACAGAGGATCAGGCGAGTACATTCTCTGATAGTTCTCTCATTTATTTGTCAATTACTGTATTTCAGTTCTAGTTAGTTCTATGTGATTCTCTGTATCAACACGTATGGATATTTCTGGATTCATGTATGCGACACATACCTTACTTACTGATCTTTATTACTGGAATCACTGGAATCATTCCGGAATCATTTCTGGAATCATCATTTGGCCGGACTCATCTCGATTCTTGTGTCTTGTACTGGATTTACTTGCTGGGCGGGGAAATATTGAGTAAGACATGTAGACATACCCCAAATCTGGAATCTTCCACAGGAATCTACCGGAAGCATAGCCATCTCTTGCCTGATCCGTAAGGGATGTGCCTGATACCTACAGCCGTTTATATGTCGACCTCGGTATTTTAAAACATACTGTTAGATCATAGTTGGACTCACCCTGGATTCATTGATCACTGTTGGACTCATCTTGTATCAAAAATCATCTGGTATCGGGTTATATGGACTGGACTCACACTGGGATTACATTAGACTTATATTGTACTGTCTGGACTCATACATGTTATTCTAGTTCAGTTAGCTTTTATTACCGTCATCATTGCCATGATTCTTCTCTTGTTTAGTTACCTTTCTTTTCTTGTATCTTAACTGTTTCTTTATACCATCACCTGAATATAAACTGCCATGTTCATCAATAAAACTGTCTATAACTGCTTTAGAGTTCTCTGTCATTTACTTGGGTTTTCTAGATGGGTTGTACTCGTTCCTGTCCTGATTGGACCTGTTGAAAATATTACAGATGATAGTCCTGAGGATACATGCCCTACTTACCATGGACCTGGCCTTAGCTCCAGAAGAGGCCCCAGCGGGGAACCTTGTTTAGTTATATTTCATGTGTTTTAAGACTTAGACTTTGGTCTGTACTTATATTTGGATACTGGACTTTGTCTCCAGTTAGATACTTGGAAGTGTATTATTAAATCTGTGTTTGTTTACCTTCGCTTATAGATGCTGTGTTGTGATGAACATTTAAATGTGATTTTAGAACTGTTAGTAGCTTAGATCCTTTATTGTCTATTCTTAGAACAGCTTACTACGCTTTAACAAGCGTAGGCTGGACATGGCTCGGCCCGGCCCAACGATTTGGGTAACGGGTCGTGACACCTAGGGTCAAACCAAAGTCGATAGTACGGGAGTTTTCTATCCAAGCTCGCGTCACTCAGATTTCTAAACATCGAGCACGATCACCTATTCGCATCAATGTATTCGTTGTGCATATTCGAATCCATTCAAATCCTCCAATCGACATACTTCACATATCCATTCTAACCAATTCATGTATTCGATCACGAGGTCATCCAGCTCGACAATACATTGCGTCCCAATCTCACGCGAGTCCGATTATCCACGGTGGTTCATGAATCACCATGCAACGCTCCCGTGGAATAATCATTCTCATCGGGGCATAACTCTTGTTTGAGTTTAGACTAACTCATTCTCGATACGCGGATTGGACCTACTCAATCCTCAAGTTTAAATCATCAAGCACACCAAGTCATTCTCAAGTTTACCTTCGTGTCAAACCACAAGTCGAAGCAATCAAATTGTCACGCCATCCAAGTTCAATCACTCCTGCTGTATGAATCACCATATCAGTGCTCACGCGGAGTGATCGTACTAATCCGGCACGACGCATGTGCGAGGCTCGAGTTACGCTCGTATAAGATAAGAACGTCAACGTTGTGGTTGTCAACGAAGCAATTCCAAGCATTCACATTTTCATTAAAGCCAAATCAATTTGACAGTCTGACCGTCATGCGTTCAACTAAAAAATCCTCGAGCCAAGTCTATCTTTTCCTCGACACATTTTTAACATCCCAAGTATATCATCCAATGGAACAATGACATTTGCACGATCGTCATTCGCCGATTCAGAGTACCCCCGAGTTATCGCATATCGATCTTTGATACGCCTCAATACCATCGACGATATACGTAACCTGACGATCTTCCTTTGCAACCAATTTCGAGTCGTGCGTTGATGCTGTTGACCGAGTTGGATATTCCATAATTTTATTTAATATTCAAGATCAAGTTCACTGCTATTCCTCAAGCTAGTTTCAAGATCGTTGTTCAAACTCAAGTCACAATTCATTTGAATCAATCCGAAATCGTACGCGCGATTCTCTAAGTTTTCTCGATCAAGACCATTCATTTTCATTCATCGTTCCGAACCATTTTCTAACTCGCGTTGCCCAATGACAAGTTGTCCAGCGACATCTCGTTCGGGACTTTTGAAGTCACGACCAACTAAGCGTGACACGTTCTAAGGCTTTGCACGATCGCATCGCTTGTCGACATACTCGTACGATCCGTAAATCCTTTAGTCTCGCTCGAACAATTTCTATGACATCCATACACCACTCAGGGTTCGAGCCACTCGATTAGTCGTCGACACTCATTCTTATTCTTCTCCGAACCTATCACATACACCACTCAGATTCAAGCCATACGATCTAGTCCTCAGTCACGTCTGCGTCATGCGCTAAGACATCCTTCAGATTCGTTCGACGAATCTCTAGCGTAATCGCTCACGTCGCCTTGACGTACTAAGTCGCTCGCACTAATCCTCAAAATCCAAGCCAATCTTTTCGAGTACGCCTAAGCGTTAACTCGATAGCGTTCCTATCGATAGACACTCAAAGTGTATCTCCGTTCTCGATCGAGCGATACTTGATATCGCTCGCAACCCGATTGCACCCAAAAGTCGAGGTGCGCGACACGCGGGACAACTTAGCCAGAAGGCCGTGTGCATAGCTATCCCGTACGGTTCTATATTCGAGTTTGCACGCTCACTTATTCTCGTTCGAGCGATAACCGATCTCGCTCGTATCTCGTTTGTACCGGAAGGTCTATGTGCGCGATACTCCGCACAACTTAGCCAAAAGGCTGCGTGCAAAATCATCCTGTTCGAACTATACTCCGGTCTCGTGTACTTCATTTGCTATTGTCAGCGTAAGCTTATTCAAGCACGCACTGCATTTGCTAACTCTTAGCATCGGTTCCTTCCAACTCAAGTTCGTCGTGGTGGCACAAAGGCCTTCGCCTATCGATCCCGTCCAGCCGAGTACCCGTACGAGCTTTTAAAAATATTAAACTTATTGTATGGAACATCCCAAGGCACAATGAGAGAGAGCGTACACTTCTTTTTCCAACGACGAGCTTTCAAAACTGAGAAATCGACGTGAAGTCCAAGGACGTAAAGCCGTGCTCTGATACCAATCTGTCACACCCCGCTCCCGTAGGAGCGATCGTCCTCGCTAAGGCGTGATGCCGCACGGGCCTAGGTTACGCCCGTACAAGGCTAAGTCCAGAAACGGCCGATTTGAGCTAGGCCACAGAGTCGCACAGAGTGTCCCCATTTGCAGCGGAAATTAAATGAACACAAATTGAAGCGAATTCAACTCTTTATTGATATTCAAGAAGTTTACAAGCGACGCTAGGCCGAGTTTACAAGTCTCTCAAGCTCTCTCTCTCTGAAACATAAAAGGTGTGCCAAGTGGCTTACAAGATGGAATGATTCATGGCGATGTTCCGATACATTATGTACTGTATATGGTGCTCCAGCTCCTTGCAACGCTCCAAGGCTCCAGAGATAGCTCCGCGCCTTAGCACGTTCGAGGAAAGCTCCACACCCGCCGATGTTTACTGCTTCCTGTAAGCAGACTGTGGGGTTAGCAGTACATTGTTATGCACTGGTGGGGAGGCTAGCTCGCCCATAATGCTATCATTACCAAACACGTTCTATTTACTTTTGTGCATCTCTATCATTCATTGTCTTTCTAATCTTGCCTTAGGATCAATTTTATGGCATATTTCATTAGCCTATCTCGTGTTGCCAATTTCAAGTATCGCATGGAAATACATGTACGACTTACCCATACTTACCGTCCGGCCTTCCCTGTCCAAAGCAAACCAAGTTAGACAACAGTTCATATATTCTAACTTAACATGATTCACGTAAGCATTCAGTGTCAAGGGCGTGTTCCTGTTTCAGATTCTAGCGCGTCGTAGGCGTGCGTTCTTTTAACTCGTTTGCATGAAGCACTCTTTATTATTTGGTGTGATACATTTCAAGCCGTTCAGTAGGCGCTTGTTCATTTAACTTAGACTACTTTGATTTCAATGCAAGGACTTGCACGTGGATAGCCACCAGCAAAGTCCACTTAATCTATATGCACCGGTCGCTGGCATGACAAGCCATTTTGGACATTTCCCCTTGGTATTTCTCAACTTAGCGTAGGGTGATGGCTGGTACACCCCGTTAAGTCTCTTGAAATATACTGCACTTACGTCTCCCGGTGCCCAAGCCTGCACCCAGGTAGCCCGTAAGCCCCGCTTTTGATTCCGCCTAGGCCGGCCACGGTATACTCCACACAACGCCCGTGCCGCAGAATCCTTCCACTACTCGGCCACGGTATACTCCACACAACGCCCGTGCCGTTTGTCCACGACCATTTCGTATTATCTTGTCATTTTAACTTAACGGCTATCTCCGAGCCGTAGGCTAACCCTTAGCCATAATGCTTATCGACCAGGTTGGCGTCCGTGCAGCGCGGGTAGCGAGCCCCGTTGCACGTGCCCGTCATACCTGTCGCTAACCATTCTTTCCTTTCTTATCTTTCATGTATTCTTTCTTTCTTTCACTTGTTCGTTCATTCATTGATTCATTCACGTATTCATTCATTCATTCATTCGTTGATTCATTCATTCAAGCAATACGCAACTCCCAGTGCGGGAGCCGCCTTGGCGACCCATCGGTCCCATAGTCTTTCAATGTTGCTAAACTCTACTCAGAACGACTATGTTGATAGTCTTTCCGTTTCATTGTTGTAAACCATTCATTGTTTCATTGTTCGAACGCATAAGGGACTTGAACGTAAGCTTGTGCCTTAGCACGAGCGTGGAGCACAGTGCGAGAGTTCACGTTTTCCAAGTTCTTTTCCATATTTTATACAAGCATACAAGATGGGATTATTTCCTTAGCTAGGTGCGTTGAGTCATTTATTAGCATGCACGGTATTACCGCCTAGCGATTCTCGTGATAGTGTCCGTATTGTTATGTGTCTAGGCTAAGCAAAGACGGGTTCATCGGAGCCACCCACCTTAGCGATGTTCGCATCGGCCGAGCGATACTCCGAGCGCGCCTTTGAAAGTCTAAGTCTGGATTCATCTTGTCGAGCCAATGTAAGCCTTGCATCGATTCCTCATCAGGTCGATGCCAACTCTTCGGGTCGACGGCTCATTTGAGTCGTTGCACTTGCCGTTTGAATCGGCGTTCCGCTAGGGCGGAGCGGGTCATTACACCTGCGAGCCAGCTAGTACGTTTTAGACTGTAGTAGTTATATATTTTTTCTGTGACTCTGTGATGTTATGTATAGCTCTGGACTTGTGTGGATCTTGGACTTATTTTCTGCTTCATCTATCATATTTCCCTTCCATGCTATCTACCTTAGTTTTGTATTTGTGATTGAGACTGTATTGCTATGTCACCTCCATTCGAAGAGTATATACTGTACAGGTACCTTTATCTGTTTTAGTCGTAGTATTTACAGACCCTATATACAGCGTTCTACCGCCGATACTGCGGCGTAGGCTGGACGTAACCACGTAATCGTGCCCCTCTTCAGGGTGCGGGTCGTGACAGTCAGCAAGTTCGGATGCTTTGTACTGTATTAAGATAAGTATGCAACTTCAGATGCTTTGTATTGTATTGCATTAAATTAAGTATACTTTAAATTTCTATTTTGTTCTTGGTTATGTTACTTTCCTTGATTAAATTTCTATTCTGTTATTGGTTATGTTACTATCGTTGGTTATTGACAATTTGCTTTACTTTGTTATTGACAATTTACTTTGCCATGGAAATAAGCTCTCTGTATTGATGTCAATGTAGGGAATTAATAACAAACCTTAGAAAATTGCATTTAAGTGGGAAACCAAAAGTTGATTTAATTCAATTTCTGAAAAACTAAAGGGTGTAGCTGAACTATGTTCCTTGTGCATTAATTCAATATTTGAGAATTAACAACTCAGATTTTGGAGGAAAATTTGGAGCCAAAATTACTTAAGGGTAAGTAAATAATTAAACAACCTACCTAGAGTGTTAATGTGTGCATTTAATGTTTTTTATCCCGATTGATTCTATCCAAAAATTATCTCCCTTTTTAAAATTTGGACAATGAGAAATAAAAAGAAGAAGAAGAGAACTTTACTACATTTAAATGTCTACCAAATATTCCATGTCCATTTTCAATCAATGGTTGCTTTTAATGATCACTATCAACTTTTGAGAAAAACACTGGGGCATGATTTAAAATCGTTGTTATTTTTTTAAAAATTATAATAAAATTAATTCTTGACAGCATGTAGGAGATTATTATTGAAATTTGTTCCAAAATTAAAATATTTTAATTAACTATCGTTACCAAACATTCTTTCATCATTTTTCCAAAAAAACATAAACTCCCTCCAATAAACTTCGATAGGCAAGAGGTGCAAGCACCGCGAGGTGTGAAACGATCTTGTACTAAACGAATTTCACTTTCCAACCAGAAATGAAAGAGAGTCGAACCGATTTCTGCAATTGCGGTCAGTCTCGCTACCTCTTAAGTGAAGTTGCCGCCCTCTCAGGGTCTCGGCAGAGGGTTCGAGAATAGGGTAGGGTCATGTCCTAAAGATGAAGATCAAAAAATGGGCGGATCCCTTTATGCATGCATCTCTGTACAAGTGCTACGCACAAGTTCCAGCCGGAAAGAGAAAACCAATTGGGGTAAACCTAAATCAACATTAATTTTTTTCTTATTTAAAAGAAAGCAATATCAACAGTCGTTTCATGACAATTGCTTATGAAATATTTTTGAAAGCCAGAGCACCCAATAACAGTTTATTGCTACTACTTTTTGTAAAACAATAACAATTCCAAACGAGAATACCAAACTTGAGTGACTCTTGTGGTTACTGAGGAGAGGTATAAGACCCTGACTGGATAGCGGAAGATCAGTGAATCGAGCCACATGGGCGTATTATTCCTTCCATTTAATAGTAGTGGGAGTTGAACAAAAGCCCGTGCAATTGAGACGTTGGGTTGGAAATGCTGATGCTTTTCAAAAAGCAGAACATAATCCATCTGCTGTTAAATTAAAAGATGGTCGATGGTCTGCTTGGTAATGGTGTTTTCACCGGCATTGAGGTGGTTTTAAACCGACCGTTTATGAAAATCCATACTTGTTAACTTTTTTAGCCACTGAATTTGGGTGACTTTATTATTTTATTACATTTATATCCTCGCAAAAAATAAAAATAAATAAATAATAAAAATAAATAAATAAATAAATAAATATATATATATATATATATATATATATATATATATATATATATATATATATATATATATATATATATATAAACTCTTTGTCTTTCTTTCTCTGTTTCTCTTTCTTTCATTCTGCGGCTGCTTTTTTCCTTTCGATTGAAGAAAAATTTAGGAATCTGTCTTGTACTTGTCCTTGGAGCTTCATTGGGTGCATAGTTGTCACGCCCCGGTACCGAAATACGGAGACGGACTAGGCCAGCTACTCCATATGAGGTATATAAACGTCATACGGCGATCGTGGCTGTCAAGAGACGATGGGGTGCATGCTACAATCAAGTCTCCTATGGTCTTACAGAGCATCTAGGTCTCAATCAATCAAACAAGAAGCAGTAAATAATGATCATATAAGATAAAACAGTAAGGCGTCCCTGACGCATCATCAAAATGATCATGGAGATCTAGCTTTATAAGTTAGCTAGCCCAGAGAGTCATAGGTACATAATTGTATTCAGCTGCAGTCTGATTTAATTACAAATTATGCAAGACAAAATATCCAGATTAGCCGGCTAATAGGTGCCGGTGGCTAAACGCCAGAACATAAGTAAAGATACTAGAGTGGTGGAGAAGAAACCCACTCGAGTCTCCCGCCAGCCATGCTCCTAGTATGCACCATTGACGTCGGGAAGGAAGTTTGGATCCTCAGGCGCTGCTACGAGATCTGGCCAAACAAAACCAGCGGGGTCAGCCCCGAATAGCAAGTACCACAAGGAAGCACAAAAGAGTGAGATAAAACCCAAGCATAAATTAATAATACTAGTAATAATAAAAGCTTCCGGTCGTAACCTCGGTCCACAGCCTGTCCTAGCACGATAGCCCAACCCAACAACCAAACAAGGACATGGGTTGGACCACGCACCATGACAGTCCATGTTCCTCGGCTACTAACGGAAGTTACAAGGCACAGTCAAGTCATTTTTCAAGCGGCCATTCATTCATACGGCTTTCTATATTTGGCGGAGTTATCCCAGCAATAATGATTAAAAGGAATCCTCAGATCGTGTCAACCCAGTAGGGCTAGCCAAACCATAAGACATATAGCACATTGGTTATGCACCGGTCCCCCGGAGGGCTACCGCGCTAAAACATATAACACATAGCTCGTAGGAGTCGGATATAGCCATCCGCTATAGGCGAGTGAAACCATATCCGTGGTGGCCAACCCGACACGTCAGGACTGGTCCTGGGGTGGCTAGTATGGCACGATCTCGGGATTCTTCCCACCCAATGCATCTACCAAGTTAGTTGCCTAGTTAATCCCTAGGTTATCCTCGGAGTTCACATGTCGTGGTCACATGCTCACTTCCCTAGATGTCGTACATTGTACGAGTACCCCAAGAACTGATCCTTACTGGCTCATAGAGTCATACGTATGTACCTCCTTCTTGGTGTAATGCGACACACAACACATACCACGTCATTGCTACTGACCAATCGCTATGTAAATGCTGGACTCTTGGAGGTACTGACAGGTATCACATAGGAACACTTAGCACATAGGATAGCACATCGATGCTCACATAGATTGTACCTTAGTACACACATAGGGTTATCCAGCATACGCATAGGAGTTAGATCAGGAATGAGGACCAAAACACAAGAGGAAAATAGAACAAAAGGTACTATGCACTTAGGGTGTGAAGAGTTCGCTAGTCATGAAGATTCTTGAAGCCAAGACAAAGATCTAAAACTTTCATGTTGGGAGTTAGGAGAAATTTTGGCCACAATTCAGCCAAATAGGACTTAAAATAGCCAAAAACAGCCAAAATAGGCACTATGCGGCACTATTCAGCACTATGCGGCACTATGCAGCATCCTCATGCGGCTCGGCACTATGCAACACTATGCAGCATCCTTATGCGGCTCGGCACTATGCAGCATCCTCATGCGGCTCGGCACTATGCAGCATCCTTATGCGGCTAGGCACTATGCAGTACTATGCATCATCCTTATGCGGCTCGGCACTATGCGGCACTATGCAGCATCCTTATGCGGCTCGGCACTATGCAGCATCCTCATGCGGCTCGGCACTATGCGGCACTATGCAGCATCCTTATGCGGCTAGGCACTATGCGGCACTATGCAGCACTATTCATCGTCCCTGCCAAAACCAGGACTGATGACATAGAAAATATTCAAATATTGTTTTGGCCATAACTTCCTCAAAATAAGTCGAAATCTAACTTTTCAAAGATCAAAATTGTGTAGAATCAAATTTCCTACAACCTATGACCATTAGTTTTCGAAAATAACCAAGTTTGATAGATCAAAACCATGTAAATACATAAAACCCTAGTTTTAGAAACTTAGATCTACACCAAACTAGTCATTAAAATCAAAAACTCCAAGAACTAAACTTGTAGAGAATGAAGAGAAGAACAATATAGATAAATAATATCAAAGGAAAAAAAATCTAAAATGAAAAATGCACAAATCTCCACTTTTGAGCAAGTTGTACTTGCCTAAGGATGGTGGTTGAGGAAAATAAATGGAGGAGTGAATGAGGAGAGAGAGTGAGGAAGAGAATATAAATAGGGGGTAGGTTGGATTAAGAAAACCCTAACCTCTAAACATGCTCTAACCATTCCACTAATGACATGCTTAAAAACTACATGCAACCATTAAATAATAATAAATAGAATTATGCAGATGCTAAATACGGGATACCATGTACAGAATTCATGAAAGAATACGTCTATTGGGATCGGGGAGTGACAATAGTTGTTTTTTGAGACAAGAATGCATAAAAGACTTTTTTATGAAGGGGTTACCTTCACGTCCATAAACCCATATTTTAATAAAAAATAACTTTTATTTATACATGGACATAAAGATAATTTTATTATCATAGAAACTTTCAGAAACGTTGGTTAATGAATTAGCAAGCATAGATTGGACTGATTTAAAAATCGCTACTTAAAACCACAAAAAATTTGACCCCTCACAACCGTTCATTTTCATGTGTTTTTAGAGTATCGATTATGAGCGGTTATGAGGGGTCCGATTTTAGATGGGTTTTAAGTAGCGGCTTTTAAACCAGTCCAATCCATGCTTGACAATTCACTAACGAGCGGCTCTGAAAGTTTTTTACATGAATAAAATTAAATAGAAAAGAATATTAGTAGTTACAATTATATATTTTTGGTAAAAATATAAAATAATAAAATCGTTCAAAACCATGGATTTGGGATGTTTATAAAACCATTCAAAATTGCATTATATTAATTTTAAAAGATTTTTGAACCGATCAAAACAATACATCAAAAAAATAAACAAATATAAATTTTTATAAACGGTTGATTCAAAAATAACTCACAATCGATAAAATACCGTTACCAAGCATACCGAGAGAGTGATTTATAGAGAAAATAAGCACCTCTCACGTGCTAACCTACTAAAGACGATCCATAATAATCATACTACTCAAATTCAATAAATAGTTCCCAGGCATATAACACGCACTCCACTTATCCCCTCCTCGAAACCCTCAACTTTCGCCAAAACCCTAACCCTAACCTAACCCTAACCGACTCCTCTCTCTCGCTCTCCCCAAATGGCGGCGACCTCCACCGACGCCAACGGCCCCGCTCCGGAAACCGAGACCGCCGCCTCCGCCGCTCCCGCCGCCGAAGAGGTCGAGATGGAGTCCCTGGAGGAGGAGGAGGAAGAAGTAGAAGAAGAAGAAGAAGAGGAGGAGCTGGAGGAGGAGACGGATGCGGCAGCGGAGCCCCCGGCGGCTGCCGACGAGTCGAAGAGGTGGCCGGGGTGGCCGGGGAACAACGTGTTCCGGATGGTCGTCCCGGTGACCAAGGTCGGCGGCATCATCGGGAAGAAGGGGGAGTTCATAAAGAAGCTGTGCGAGGAGACCAGGGCCAAGATCCGGATTCTGGAAGGCGTCGTCGGCACCACCGACCGCATTGTGAGCAACCCCCCCTTCTATTTTAGGGTTTTCTTTAATTGAACAATTGGCGAACCGTATAAATCTGTCATTTTCTCTCTCTCTCTCTCTCTATTATAGTATCTTGAACACGACAAGACACAAAATGACGCGAACAAGGACACTGTTTTGAGGGTGCCCCTAGTGTATTATGTAGTGTTTGCATCGGCGGTGTCCGTGAAGGCAACCATTGTAGTGATGATGTTATTGGTACCTATGCCCATTTTCGGGAACCCTAAAGTTGGGTTCACTTTTTATAAAGATTATTGTCATCCAACAACAACGAGCTTAATCAAAGGATCACATCCTCTGTAGGACATCAAATGTGATATTTCGAGAGGTTTATATAGGAGATTCCAAAATGTTTGGGATTTAAATTTTACAATCATCATAATTAAATGGGAGGTTTGTCTATTTTTTTCTTTTTGAAAATTTTAGAAAATTTGAATTTTGAAATTTGGAATTTCAATGTTCTAAAGTCCAAATCATATCTTAAAACCCCAAATAATATCCACAATACAACTAAGATAAAAAAATAGTTTCTAGGCCGTCTAGACCGTCGTCTAGAGGTTTTTCGGTGTGGTGGGCCGACGCCTAGTCCGATTTTTAGAACAATGGTCACCATAGCATGATAAGCTTATGGTAACAGTGTTCCATATAAACAATTCTAAAAAAAAGAACTTAAAATACACCTCACAGCAAGGTGCAAAAACTGCGTCTTACACCTCATTAGGCGACGACTTTTTCCGGGCGCGCACGTCGTGCCTTTTAGCAAGGCGTAACCAAGAAAAGATGTGCATAGACACATCTTAAGTTATTTTTTACAGAAACTTTAGGCAGACTGATAGCCCTTATCTCATACAAGTGGATGGATGTAGTTATTTCCATGGTTGTTAAAGTTGGTTACAGGAACTGGAAAAACTAAAATTTACTGATAACGTGGGAGGAAGAATACAAATTCTTGTTAGTTTTGTTGACTGCTAACGCTGCTCTGCAACTTCACTTGGTTATGTTTTAACATGTTTTTGTTAGTTTTAATATGTTATTTGATTTTATTTCTTATATTACTAATTTATTTATGTGTGTTTTTAATATTTTTTATTTTCGTGCATTGCTTCGCTCGGTTTTGCGCCTTAAGTGCATGGAACCTTTGCGTCTCCGGTGCGTCTTGCGCCTTTGACTATCATGCAATATCCACCGTAGGCCAAACAATTCAGAGACTAATAGATTCAAAAATATAATTTAAATAAATTTCCAAAATACAACTCAATGATCTAAAATAAATATCAAACCTAAGTAAATGCACAAGTATCTAACATACTTTATTTTTTTACATGTAAAATGTAAATACATAACTGAAAATAAAGATACAGCTAGTAAGTTAGACCATCTGGCTGGTCTTCTAAGTTGGAAACTCCTTGTGACTGGTCAGTGTCTGAAATATCTACTCAAACTGAATCTATGTGTGGCTTATACTTGCATAGTAGTGTATGTATGCAAAAAATTCCTCCATTACCTGTTAATCTATTACCTTTCCTCGTGCTTTTACAATGCAATTAAGATCAAAATCACTTTCTACTCTGTCAAAGTACTGTATCAAATGATTAAGTTTTATATTTCTCTCTTGAGCAATATTTATATGCTCGTATATCAGACATCAGTATCTATTTGTTGTCACTTTCTTGTGGAGTGATACTTCATGATTTAAATATTCATTTTGCTGCCTCTCTAGGCTTAAAAGGAGATGTATATGAAAGTTATCATGTTTCCTCTCCTTAACTTACAATTTGCATAATCTCCACTTTCTAGTGGCTAAGCTGCCTAGGTGCTTCTTGAAGTGAGGATATATTAGTGTTTTTGATACTTTATACCTCTTAATTAGTAACCTAATGTTGGTATGGCTACTCCTCCTGTTTCTTTTATCATTGATTGAAGAACCTTTTTTTATTAGGTTTGGATCGAGCTTGGTCTTATTGGTCCTACAATAAGAATCAGATCCCCTTTTGTATTCCTATCTGGTATAGTGGTATTTATGAGTTAGGACATGAAACAGTCGATGTCTCTCGGTGATATCTTGGAAACGAAACCACAAAGAAGTGAATGCTAATTGTTAATAAACTCATCTATTTTTGTTCTTACCAACATTCTAGAAACATAGAGCTTCTCATAATAATATTTCTTTGCATTTCTCTCCTCTCATACCCTACCCCTTTGTCCAACATCATCTTGAGCCTGGCCCAAAATGCAGAATTGCTGGTTGTTCTCTACCTTTTGTACAAAAAGGACATGTTATGCTATTAAAGGTGATGCGGATTTGATCGACTTAAATTGGTCCAAGGTTACATGGAACATTTCTTTACACGGTCAGTCGAGGACCTTGTAGTAATTGATCATATAACATATTGTAAGTTTGTAATGATTGATCATTTTACATACTGATCAATCATACGGCCTTTCTTTTCACAAGTGGCGATATATTTACAAAAACATGGATAAGGAGAACAGGGAAATAGCAGGAGCAACAGAAACAACTAATAAAGTCAACAGAAACAACTAAACATAACAATTAACATATAAGCAACGTCAGTTTAAAAGCATGCAAGTTCATTCCTTTGAACGTTTAAGGTGCAATGATAACATATTCATTAGCAGCAACCACAAAGTGAGAGGAAGGAAAGACAATGAACAATGAAGATGAAAATTTAAAAAGGAAGAGGAAAATACCGTAGTAAGTTAAGGTTAAGGAGTAATGGCTTAATGGGGGATACAAAGGGTTAAGGGTTTCCAGTTTCCTTATGGGCAGGTTATATAATGTACCAATGACCCGACGTTTTAGACTTACCATATATTGTTAACAAATGGCTTTAAGAAAGTTGGTCCAGTTGATCAAAATCAGACTTAATTATTCGGCCTATTCATTAATTGGAGCTTATACCAGAGTTTAACAACCAATGTTATATTAAGTGTAAGGCGAGATGAGGCAACGAAGCTGGCACCTCGCTTAAGCGGCGCTTAGTTAGTACTTCACCCATTTTTACCCATGGAGCCTCCTACATGTAAAATACTCTATATACACATAAATTTCAATATTTTTTCATACAATACTACTAGTATATGCATGAATAACAATGCCAATTATCAATCAAAGAAGGTAACAATATAAATACTAAAATCAAAATGCGAAGTCATAAAAATACCATGGTCAAAATAGTCAACAAGCCACACAATGCATAAATACTACGTAGTCATCAAAATACCATCAAACATAAAAGCTAAAGTCTCCAAAGTTTCTATTTATTTCAGGGTCGGTTTTTTTTTTCCATTTTTTTGGAACCAAGGCGTTTTTTTCCAGCGCCTAACACTAGGCGAGGCGCTATTAAGCGCCGCCTAAGCGACGATCGCTTTTTTGGGGCGAGATTTCCCTAAGCGAGGCACCCAAAATCCAGTTTTCGCTTAAACTAAGCGTCGCTTTTCACAACATAGTTAAGAACAGAAGTGGAGCGAAACCCGTTAATAAGCCAATTACAAGGCCTTTGAATCCTTTTTTTAGAACACTGAATGGATCCACACCATTAACTGCTGGATAATGTGCATGAGGCAAATCAACTAGGCCTTCTGTGCCCTGCCTGTCCGGTATATTCTTGTTACATAGATTTCTATATAACTATTTGACTCATCATGTTGCTCTATGAATTCTAGGTTTAATAACAGTTCCAAAATGAGATGATAGATGTATTTCATATTGAAATGTTGGTGTTCTACTGTCAGGTTTGTAAATGAGAGGTGGAGAATTACTGATATTTCAACTTTGCAAACAATTATATAGCACACTGCCGGTGGATCCAATTATCTAACTGCTTTTAGAGACTTTTTTGGAGTCGGTTTTGCCTCAATGTGGTACAATCAAACAGGTTCACTATAACGTGGAAACTCGTCGAGAATATCTTTGCTATATATAAATGATCTGTTTGAGAAAGCGTCATTTGCTTCTTAGTTCTTATGCAGCAAATGATGTGGAATTATTTTGGATGTAGTCCGTTGCTACCATCTCCCTTAGCATTGTTTTGTCAATTTTATAAGTTTATGAACACAATTTGAGTAATAAGTTTCAAATAAGAATCTGTCTGCCCTGTGCACACTAGATGGGTATATGCACAATAGGAGTTGCACATGCCTCGTTATAAGTTGGTAGTTCCTTCTGTGCTTCGTATAGTGGTCTAAGCTATCCTGATGTCCCCACTATCAAATTTAAATGTTGGCCAATTGTTTTAAGTCTGTTTGCCAATGCCTTCTGCAGTATAGAGGATTAACACTTCCGTATGACTCATGACTTGGTAGTTGAAAATACAACGACAAATTTGACGGCTCAGAAATTTCCTCTCATTTTAGGTTCTGATATCTGCCAAAGAAGAACCAGAGGCAGAAATTTCTCCAGCAATGGATGCTGTGTTAAAAGTATTCAAACGTCTGAATGGTTTATCAGATGGTGGGGCTGAAATAACAACCCAAGCATCTGCCCCTACATGCTCAGTTCGCTTATTGGTTGCATCCTCCCAGGCGATTAATTTGATTGGGAAGCAAGGCAGTTCTATTAAGGCAATTCAGGAGAGTTCTGGTGCCACAATAAGGGTTCTAACTGGAGGTATACACTTTGAGCATATTTTGTAAGCAAATAATTGCTGTTAGTTGCACTTTCTCATATATGAATGGGTTGCTTTAGTTGAAATTTACATGGAAAAGCAAGCTTTTATAATATGATGATTGCTAGTTCTTCTTATGTCAGATCCAGTTCTTTATTGCACATTAGCATGTTGTAGTCACTTTTTTGGATTGGTGAATGTGACATGAAAGCCTCTTGGGTATATGAGCTTAGCATATAATCATCTGATAATATATGTGGTTTAATGTAGTTTATGCTTATACTTGTTGAAAACCAATTTGACTACTATGTGGTGTTGTTGCCATGTATTACATAAAGGAGGTTCACAAGACACCATTTTGCTTGAACTTTGAAGAGTACTAGGTACTCATCTATCCCTGCCTTGAATCACCTAGGCCCCGACTCCTAGGCCACAATTTAGTCCACATAAGCCCCATTTATGCATTTGTAGTTTGATGGTTATGAATAATGATTAGTTTTTTGTTATCTTGCTTACTCTATTTTAAGGTAAGCAAATGATAGGTGAAAAAGAAGAATTGTTTGGTATTTTTAGATGCACACTTTGTACTTGTTAATAGGAGACTTTAGTCGGTCCTTTAATTCTTGATTCATTTTTACTTGATTTCTAGTTTCTACTTTAGAATCTTGTAGGTTTTATCAGTGTTCCTCTCTTTTTCAACTTTTCAAACATGATTTTTTTTTTCTTTTTCATATTTACCATATTATTAAATTAGAAATGAGTGTTGTTGCCTAGTCCCGTATAGTCCAGGATTTAGCCTCCTAGTGGCCACATCCGTCTTTCAAAATACTGGTGTAAATTTCAAAATTCTTAACTCCGTGCTTTTGCAAGAGAGGAGTCCAATTGACCACTAAATCTACTTATAGCCAAAGGCTATCATCTACAGTGATTCTTGTATACTGATTATAAATAGTAGCTAATTCTTATAGATGTAAGTTACTATGCACCAGTAATTCTATTTTGGTTAGTGCACTCCATATCAAAACTTATTCATTTGTTTTCTTCCTCTCTATCCTAGGATTTATCTTTCTCATGATATCTTCCACAAAGATTGCAATAATGATTTTTCTATGGTGTAATGTCCTAGTTTGCCACAAAAGTTACCTTTTCATCCTATGAGTACTTTTGAGTTTTAAATCAATAATACAATTGAACCAAATCATACAGACATTAGTGAATGGTTTTACATGGTATGAAAACCTTACATAGCAGAACTAATTTGACCCTTCTTTTGAGCTTAAGAAACAGCTGTTCTTTGAGTATTAACCTTTATAGTTCATCTGCATGTACATATACTTTTTTTTAAATTGAAGTGATTTTGCAGAGTTATATATTTTTCTTGCGGTTCTTTAGATAGTCTAAAAAATTTCATTTATTGGGCAACTGATATTTCATACTAGTCTCAGTACCATCTTTCGCTGCTATGATTCTTTAGACTAACTATTCTTCCTATTCTTTGGAAATAAACCTCATTCTTTACATGACTTTACATTTACAGTATTAGTATTTAGACTCACTTATTGCACGGGGCATGCTATCTCCTCTTCTTATTGTGGCGTCCTTTGATAGTAATGTCAAACTACATGTTCCATTTGCTACCTTTAAGCTTGGTCTTTGTTTTGATGGTAACTGGAACTTTTTGAGGAACTTGCTTAGTTCAGCAAAGTTCATATCCATGTGTGTTACTTTGAAGTCGGAACAAAGTCAAATCTTTGCATACATACTTGTAGCCATGTCCATAGTTAAAATTTCAAACATATTTTGTGACACTAGATGTTCGTCCTGTGTGTTTTGTTAGATGAGTTGCCATTTTACTCAACCGGAGATGAAAGAGTTATAGACTTCCAGGGTGACTCTTCGAAGGTTATCAAAGCACTTGAAGCTGTGGTTGGGCATCTCAGGAAATTTTTGGTTGATCATAGTGTGCTTCCTTTATTTGAAAAGAATGTAAGTTATACTTTTAGTTGAATATAGTTGCTAAATAGTAATCACATGGTACTTATACATTTTCTGTTCTTTATTTCGAGTAGCTGTCTAAGCCAGCTGCCAAAGATCGAACAGTGGATTCTTGGGCTGACAAGTCCCTGATAAATACTAGACAACAGCCTGCAGTTAACAATGATTATCAACTTCCTTTAAAGAGGGATTCAATGTTTCTTGATCATGAATCTCCAATGGATTCACAAATGTCACATCCTGGATTGTCATCGTTGTATCGACAAGATCCTTCTCTTTCTGGCCTGCGATCCTCTGGACTAGGGCGTAATGCTGCTGCTTTGGTTACTCAGGTTTGTTTCTTGTATGAATCTTTGTTCGTTAAGATATTACTATGAGTTGTTTTATGTACTTCACTTGTTAGTTGTAGTTGTTACACCTGATGAAACTTTACTTGTTTGGTTTTAGTGAAAATGAACTTTCATGTGCTAGTTACTTCGCTGTCTGTATACGAGTGTTGATCAAGGTGTGTAATGGGCCAGGCGGTCCGGAACCCCACCTGGCCAGGCTCGGTCAAACGTGGGCTGCTGACCCGGCCCGTCACACAGAAATCCTGGTTCCGGGCAGTGTTCACTGCCCGGCCCCAGCCCGACTCAAAACCCGGTTCGAGCCTGGCCCTACCCCCAAAACCAGTCGACCCGGCCCGGCTCGGTCGGCAAACAGGTTAGGCCCGGATCGACACGGTTAACCCTCCAGCCCACCATTTTGGAGTTTTTATTATTTAGGGGGTTGTTTTGCCAAAATACTGCTCATTAACCGTTAGATAAACGTTGGGAAGGATATTTTGGTAAAATAAACTCCCAACAGCCATAATAGTATTTTGGAAACCCCCCATTTCTAGCTGTTTTTGAACCTTAATAAGGGGTATTTTGGTCATTTTGCTTAAAAAAGACCAAAATACTCCTATAGCAATTATATTTTAAGGGTATTAGTGGTCATTTGGCACCCAATTTTTTTTTATAAATAGGACAATTAATCCAAATTTACCACATTTTTTCTTCCCTCTTCTAAATACTTACAAGCAATCTGGTATTATATTCGATGAAGTCGCTCCTTTTTCACTGCTTCTATGAACAACAACCGCAAGATCAACAACCTCAACATGCACCGCATCCTCGTGAGGTACAATGGCCTCAACCCGTGCCCCAACCTAAGTGGGTACTAGGCTACGGAGAAGGAATTAATCATAATTGGATGAGATCAGAAGTTTGACACCACTTTAGCGGAGTTTATAATAAACGTAATATCGAAAGAATACACTCGCGTACGAACCTCAGTGGGTATTAGGCTATGGAGAAGGAATTAATCATAATTGGATGAGATCAGAAGTTTGAGAGTTTATAATGAACGATATACCGAAAGAATACACTCGTGTACAATCATGTTGAATGCTTGTATAGTGGGAAGCAAATCAAATGGAGACCTGAATGCGGTTATGAAAAACTACGTGGGCATCTAGACAATTGTATGTAGTTTCTTGCATCTACTTGAAAAGTGTATCATTTTTGGATATATGTTATTATTGTTAAATAGGTCTACTTTTATGTGACCTATGTTTGCTTCACAAATGAAGCTTATAGAGAGGTTGAAAGTAGAAACTCAAGCATAACTTGTATCAACAAATACTTATGTAACGAGAATAATATATATTGAAAATTATCAATTAAATATTTTTGTTCTTAATACTTTTTTATATAATGAAAGATTCAAAGCCCATAGCCCCCCCCCCCCCCCCCCCCCCCCCCCCCCGAAAAAAAAAACGCCCATTATATATATATATATATATATATATATAACCGGGTCAACCCGAGCTCGGCCTGGACCCATCCGGTTAAGCCCGGTCTGAAAATTTTCGGGTTGTTGGCTGGGCTGGGTTTGATTCAGATTCTCTTGGCCCGGTCTTGTTTCCGGTCTGGCCCGGCCCATGAGCTGTCGAAATTGGGCCTGGGCGGCCCGTCGCAATACACACCTTGAAGTGTTGATTTACTTTGCAAATGCTATTACAAGTATTTCAATCTCATTTTTTGGGTCTTATTTGGATGTTGTCGTCGACTTCATGGATTTGGGCATTTGGAATGTTCATATCATAATGCGAGTAGCCGTTAGTACACAAATTTAAAACATATTTTCATAGTTTGCAGTATCAGCTGATACCGATCCGATACAGCTGATACCGATACGGTTTGGCATGTCTCGATCCGATACCGACTGATACCCGATATTAACCGATACTGACATTGGGGCTCTTTTTCTGTCAATTCGACAAAGAAAATTGAACAAAAAAGACCAATTAGCAAGGGTGTAAAAATAGTAAGGTTGTAATGTAAAAGATGAAAACTTATCTATCGCATGTAAACCAATTGCCAAGAGTGACTACTATTTCATTCAATTTCAAAAGTGCTAAGAAACAACACTTGAAATACTTAAAATTATGTCTAAATGTATAAAATATACTTTCTAATATGTTAATAATTTGTTAGTAATTATTTGATTTCCGACACCAAAAAATTTGATACTTCGATCCGAAACCGTCAATACTGCCTATACCGCTAATCCCGATACTCATAGGAATGGTCCGATACTGATAACATATTTTATACGATAGGTTCATGCTTTATACCAGATGTTGTACTTTTTTACTATTTCAAAAGTCAGGCAGTACCTATTATTTATACAGAACCTTTCAGTATGGAATTGTTATGATTAAAAGCATATATTATTTTTATAGTGCATTAATTTCAAATCTTCATTTATTGTCTGTTTCTACTTTGTGGTGGCTTAGAGTTTTCAGTAATCGAATTTTTCTCCATGTCATGGAAAAGGTAAGACTCTCCATTGCCTACTGAGATTCAAATGTCAAGCATTTTCCTGAACTAAAACCTAATAGACATTGTTAACTTGAAGCAATTGATTTTGATCTAGACTGTAACCAAGTATTTTCTGCTCTCCAACACCAGATGCAATTGCCACTGTTCTAGTATAACTAGTCTTTTAACTCCAGTACATAATAGCTACCACTTAATAGCCTAAAAGACATGCACCTAAGCCTAAAATGCTCAAACAGTTTTACTGTGCCTTAATAGCCTAAAAGACTCGCACCTATCACAACATATGAGGATTATGGCTCTTTGGTTTATTATAAAAGAAGTGAAAGATAGATTTGAAGTCTTAAATCATATTGAGAAGATTTGAGAAAGGGAAAGCAATTAGCAGCAGCTTAAAGAGAGAAATATATGTTTGGTTGCAAAAAAAATTGTGTGTGTGTGTGTGGGTTGGGGGGGGGGGTATTCTAGTTGCTAGACGGTCATTAACAACTGGCCTTACCTAAAACAAATGATTTAGGAACAGATATCAATCCTTATCTTTTAAATGAGTCTGGATTGGGTCCCGAGTTATTGAGATGCTGCCATGTTCCTTGTTCTTGGCCACGAGTCCTTCATGTAATCCTAAGGACCTAATCCCTATGAGCTTGTTATTAGTGATCTAGCTAACCGTTTGGGGAAGGCTTGCATAGGTCTTTGAACAGGAAGTTCGTGTGTCGCACGGAACGAGGTGCAGACAAAAACACTTAAGTCCGTGGCAAGTGGTATCGGAGCGAGCGTCGTTCTTACAATGTCGAGATCCAAGAACGTCAAGGAGAGGCCCGCATTGTCTAAGGAGAGAAACTTCAAGGAGAGGCCCGCATTGTCCTTCATGTAATCCTGAGGACCTAATCCCTATGAGCTTGTTATTAGTGATCTAGCTAACCGTTTGGGGAAGGCTTGCATAGGTCTTTGAACAGGAAGTTCGTGTGTCGCACGGAACGAGGTGCAGACAAAAACACTAAGTCCGTGGCAAGTGGTATCGGAGCGAGCGTCGTTCTTACAATGTCGAGATCCAAGAACGTCAAGGAGAGGCCCGCATTGTCTAAGGAGAGAAACTTCAAGACCAACAAGAGGGGCAAGAGCAAGGAGCCTACGACAGAGCACACCCTTGTGATCTTGCTTTAGCCTCGAGATCTTGGAAGCGGGTTCGAGGGATATGGATGCACATGGGCTCCGTGGAGTAAAGCAACACAAGACTAGAGTTCTACGATGGGTTAGAGATTGACGACGCTTTGTTTATGACAATATTTCGGTAGCAAATCCAAGAGATCCGATCCGATCCGATCCACTTGAGGAGGGGTAATATCCCGCTCCGTATGGTGCGTTCTGCTGGCTGCTTTGATCGGAGAACCTGTAATGTCCCCGCTTCGAATTGAGGCATTGTTGGATTGAGTTGTGTGAGAAATCCCAAAATTTGAGTGATGGTACAGACTTAGCTTAACTTGGTTGCATTTAATAATGTATGGAGTAGTGCTTGCTTGTATGATTATATCAATTAAGAAGATCGTGTATCATATCAAATCGTCTATTTGAGGAATCATTCGATATATCTTTGATCGTGACAGAAAGGCTATTCATCATGGTATGTGGTTTTGATTTTTCCTTTATCTTCACACTTAATAAAATTTTTATTAGTTTTTGTTTCTATTTCCATGAAATTGTTTATGCTAAATAAAATAACAAGAGATAAAATAGTATTATTATTGACATTTACTTGCTATATAGAAACATGCATAATATTGTACTGTACTTATGAAATATTATATGTTGTAAATATTAGGAATTGGACCACTAAACCGTAAATTGTTAAATACATCTATGCTGGAAATTATATGGTAAGAGTTTCGTATGGGAAGCGGTCAGATGTGGTTTGGTACCACGGAATTGTCGGATGTGGTTTGGAATGGTTTCAGACTGATGGGTCGCCAATCGGAATAACCCTGAGTAGAGATTGAGATTATCTAACAATGAACTATTGTACAAGTAGAGATTTACATTATTTTATTTCAGTTTCTGTACCATGTGTATGTTTTATAGTTCACGTATTTGCTTGGTCATGGACAGTTTATGCACAATGTTTGTCTTTTCTCGAACGGGGTTCGAGACATCGGGATCGATTTGGCTTGTAGGAAAATTATGTGGAATATGCTACCCGGACTGAAATGTCACATCATAATACCATATATAGTCCAAGATGGTGTGTTACTGTCACCGATGACTATAATGTAGTTAGGTTGTATGCTAATCTGTTTATAGGCGTATCAAGTTGTTTGCAGGGACGAACTCATGACACATTTTATGAAAGCAAACAATCGCTACATGGAGTTGCCATGTGCACACTTATGACACATTATATATTATGAATGTTAAATTCTTATTTTGCAGAGAAGGATGGTAGCCTTGGGTAATATTCATTATATCAAATGACACATTTATATTCAAATATACATGCTTAGTACTATGTAAAGTAGAAAGACCATTATATAATATACATGTCCTTACATGATTACCGTGTTGGTTTATGTAAGTCGGATTAAGGTTGTTCACCAGTGCATTCTCCAATTTGTTGACCTCTCCTCCACATGTGCGGGGTTGCTTGGAATATTTGAGACGTTGGAGCTCGATTGACAACTTGAAGCTGTTCGATTGGTAGGTCATATCTTTTGTTTATAAAGGACAAAATGTATGGAACATTGTTGATTGTACAGTTTTACGACTTGTAAGCCTCGTGGCATCGTTCATTGTAATAAGATACATTGATGTAGTCGAGTTGTTCTTTTGGCCTAAGAGCCGTTGTAATTCTGCTACAAATTATCAATATGTATAATCGTTTTCAATTATCTTGTGTCTATCAACTTTTCTGCTTATATCCGCTGCAATGAATTTTGATTCTGATATTGTTTTATCGATCGTGTTTGTTCTTGCATTATATAAGTGTAATTTAGACTTGTATGTCATCATATTCCGTGGCGACTTTCGATTATTACGGAACCGGGATGTGACACATGGTACAAATATCGAGGACATGTACAAAAAGTTCGAGACTACGAGGAGCTAAAGATCGTGGTCGAGAATTGCGGAGAATTCGAGACCAAAATTGTCATTTTCGAGAAGGCCATTGCGAACGTTGGACCTTCGAGTAGGGAGGCAGTGAGAATAAAGATCATCGAGCTAAAATTCTTCAATGGTGTGTGAGATGCCAAAGAAGTGAATAACTTCTTGTGGAACATGAAGCGATACTTTAAGGTGTTGCACATCGACGGTGAGACCGAGAAGGTAAACATTGTTTCACTATACTTTATCGATGATGATATGTTGTGGTGGCATCGAAGGTACATGAAAATAGAAAATAATTTGTGCTCGATTGAGAATTAGGAGAATCTTAATAAGGAGATCAAGTCTCAGTTCTACCCGAAGAACGTAGAGTTCGCATCGAGAGACTGTTTGTGGCAACTCAAGCACACCGGGACGGTCAAAGAATACCTTGCGGAATTTACACGTTTGATGCTCGCGATATCTAGCATTGGCAAGGAGAATCGATTATTATTCTTCCTCAATGGACTTCAACTGTGGACGGCTCTAGAATTGTAGCAACAGAGGGTGCATGACTTGAACGCCGTCGTAACCGCAGCTAAGAGACTCACCGAATACAAGTGGAACGACAACAATGTTTATGAAGTAGGAGTGCACATATATGGAGAATAGTGGGGAGATGAGGTCTCCAACTCGAGCGAATAGTTTCGTGCTTCATATATGGAGAGAACCACTATGTTCGCGATTGCCAGAACATGAGCAAACATAATGCCGTCCGGAAAAAAAAGCGAGGTGAAGGACGAGTACGAAGGAGTGCACATGAGAGCGTTGCACTTACTCAAACCCCCCCTCCCAATTAAGGCTAATTCCATTGTGTCGAAGATTGCGACCATATAGCTCATGTTCATTGACTCGAGGATCAATGATATGAGACACGAGTGTTGGTTGATAGAGACGTCACTTACAACTTTATCTCAGACACGGAGGTCCTTCGTTTGGGTCTAACGGTGGAAAAAGATTTCAGCAAGATAAAGACGGTTATTTATAATCATTTTTGACGGTCTGACGGTAGTTCAAAAAATTCTCCTCTTCCAATAGAGAAAGTGTTATATTTGTGGGGTGGAGAGTCCGCCTACCGCCTAGGTGGTCGATATTTTTTGAACATTTTTTAGTATTTTACCACTGGTTTTTGGCATAATATGCATATTTTAAGGGTGTTCCATGCATAACTAAGTTGTAGAACGAAGATTTATAAAGTTTTAGTTTCGTAAATGTGAACCATAGGCCCATAATGCTTACAAAAATTTTTTGGCCAAAATATCTTGTTAGGTATTGCTGCTCCGCCTAGGCGCCCGCCTACGCCGTCTCACCTCTGCGTATGCCGCCAACCTCCGTTGGCCGCCTACTCCACCGCCTACCGAAAAGCGGTTAGGTGAGAGACCGCCTAGGCGGCGCCTAGGCGTGCTAGGCGGCCGCCATTTAGAACACTGGCTATTATAGTCTTTTTTTGAAGAAAAAGTGTTATATTTGCTATTATAGTCTTTTTTGAAGGTCTGGCGGTATGGTGGTAGTTCAAAAAAGGTAAACAGTGTTCCCTCTAATTCCAAGAGATTGGTTACTCATTGCATTTGACCCTTCTCATTTGTCATCTGGATACTCTGGCATATTTGTTATCATACGACTGCCATGAGATCTTGCTAAGAAAACTTCTCCACAGCCAATCTTCAATTACTGGGATAAGGCTGGATGGTGGTATTCTTTGAGGACTTTTTGGTCTCCTGGTAATCTAACATCAGATGCATTTCTGGCTAAGACTTTTGGAAGCTTGAAATGATAATGGCCTGGTTTGCCTTTGCTGCTGCTTTTCAAAAAGCAGCAGTAGCTTTTGACAGCAGCCTCCTCCCACCTGCTGTCAAAAGCTAGCCCAAAATTGAACTTGCTTTTCAGAACTTTTTTTGGTAAGCTGCTGTTACCAAGCTCCTGCTGTAAGAAGCTGGCCCAAAATTGTAACTTGCATTTCAAAACTTTTTTAGTAAGCGTTGTTACAAGCAACTTTTGGGCTTGCTTTTGAATAAAAATCAACAGAAGCATCCAAGATAAGCAATGCCAAACCCAGCCTAACTTGACACGAGGTTGAATTGTACAAACATAACTTTGGAACTTTTCTTCGACCTCTTATTTCAAAAGACGATCATCTTTTTGCTTATTTATTTCAGAAATTTGCATTTGAGAAATGTCAGTTTCAATATCCAAAATTGTCAATTCACAAACATTGTCGTTGATTTATTTTACTACTGTTGATTGATTTGTTTCACTAGTTTCTCCTCGAGCGTTCTAATTATAGATAATCTGGACAGGACTTCCAGTAAATTCTGAAGGTTACTAGTGATTACGTTTTATTATATATTTAGGCAGAGCCTGTATTGGATATGTCTTGATTTATTTTTTGTTGTCCAACTGGCACTTTTGGATTCAGGTGACACAGACGATGCAAATTCCGCTTTCATATGCAGAGGACATTATTGGTGTCAGAGGAGCAAACATAGCATACATTCGACGCACTAGCGGAGCTGCTCTTACTGTTCAGGAAGGTGGAGGATTGCCTGATGAGATTACAGTGGAGATCAAGGGCACTTCTACTCAAGTTCAGACTGCTCAACAGCTCATTCAGGTGACATGAACCCTTTTTGTATCGTCTTTCTCGTGTTTTGTTGTATAGAAAACGTCTGTGAAGTAGAAATAACAAATACAAACACATAACGATATGCAATATCTTTTCGTAACAGTTTTGACACAATATCTAAAAAGCAATGCTGATAACCTTAAAAGACGATGTCGATGAATATTTCCTTTTTTCCTGCAGGATTTTATGTCAGGACCTAAAGAACCAGCACCAAGCAGTTATGATAGTCTTGACACAGGCTTGAGGTCATCCTATTCTCATCCGAGAAGTACAACTTATCCCTCATCGTCCCTCCCATCATCATATGGTGGATATAGCTCAGGATATGGAGGATATGGCAGCAGCTACAGGTTTTAGAATGGAATCTGCACTTCAGTTACTTGGTTTTGGCATGCCCTTTCCATCAACTTGTTCTTTTGGGAGGGAACACCCAGGTGTAAAAATCTAGAGAAAAGAAGCATCAGGTTGTTTAGCAGTGACTGATGTCTTTTGCTTAGTTGAAGCTTTCTTATGATGTAATCTCAAAATTTGTCTTTGTTATGGTTACCAGTTCCTTTGATACTATTTATGCAATTATCTAGAGAAAAGAAGAATCAGGTTACTTACCAGTGACTGATGTCTTTTGCTTAGTTGAAACGTTCTTCTGATGTATTTCAAAACTCTTATTTGTTATGGATACCAGTTCCTTCGAAACTATCTATGCGCAATTAGTTGCTTTATCATCTTTCCAGTTGCTATTCTGCTTGCAAACTTAATTTTGCGGATCATGTGGTGAATTGATTAGATGGTCTTCCGCAGAGTGATTATATCGTAAGATCTACTTACTTTTGGTATTCTGATTTAGATTCTTCAGGACAAAATATTATCAGTTAATTGTTATGTAACACGCATTTTCCTGTGCATAACAAACTCTTCTCTTCGCCACAGCCATAGCTTGATTCGTTATTTGGCACCATCATATGAGTTTGACATACACTTTGATGCAAATAGGTGATGATAACTTTGATCCTGTTATAAATGCCGGTAACTCACTGATGTTATGGATGTTTTTTTTCCCAACTTTTTTGAATGTTTATCAAAACACAAGGAAAAATTTGAACTGCTTGATGTTTCCAATGTTACGTTATTCATAGAAGCTACATTTGTACTATAATTGCGCTCTCATCATCAGCTCAAACTTTTTTATATAGCCCAGAAGCAGCCTACTACATACTACTACATCCCATTTTTATTTATTACTGATCCCTAATACACAACATGCAGGAGCAGACCTCTCTCACCGCCAAGTTTTAGGTCAGTTGCATGGCCGAGTCATAGGACACCCCTGCCTTCCAGTCAGGGGGGATCGCCGCTGCCAACTGAACCCACTCCTGCAGGCTATTCTCGTCGTCGGTCGCCGAAGTCAGCAACCTCAGGTCGATCGGGCCACTGGGGGGGCTCACGATGTCCCAGACTCCGCCGTAGGCTCGACGCATCCCCTTCCATTCCTTGCATTCCTCCTGCGCACCTCATGATCATTTCGTTAATTATATATATAATGATCACACGGAGACTTTAATTTTTGGTATCAGAGCTAGGCTAGAGTAGGGTTTATCAACACATAACCTGCCACATCTCGACGGCGATAATGTCCTTCTGGCCTGCTTGGTACACGAGGACGAGGGCCAGATAGTCCGGGAATTTGCTGTGCTCTTTGATCTTGATCATCATGTTGTAGCCTGGGTACTCGCATGGGATCCTAAATCCATCCATTGCAACAACAATTCAGGTGTTTAGCATACGAGAAAGAATCAGGATCTCCGCTATTAAACATCTCTGAATGTACATCTCCAAAATGGCAGTTCCAACTGCTGCTATTTTGAAAACATTTCCGGATGCTTAATAACAGAGATCCAGATCCCATTCAAAATATAGAAACTAGCATATACCTCCATTTTTAAAAAAATTTTAACAAATGTCCACATTCTTTTGTAAATTGGCCTATCTTAAAATATTATTTGTTCGGAATGGGAGCATCTGCTATTTTTTTTTTTTTTTAAATTAGAGGTATATGTTAGTTTCAATAATTTGAATGAGTACATTTGCCAAAATATGCCAATATAAACATGCAATGCCAACAGAGGTCATCTTTACCTCCGGTACTCGACATCGACAACTCCGTAGGCCAACAGCTCGGCGGCCATGTTCGGCCTGGCGAGCTTGACGAACGCGCGAGCGCTGAGTATGAAGTCGGTGTGGTCCCCCTGACCCTGGTCGGTGACCACGACGCTCGCCCCCTCCTCCCTGCAGAGCTGCCTGTGGACGCACCGCACCTGGTAGCAGGCACCGCAGCCCGTGCCGTTGCGGTACAACCTCGCGACCGCACCGACGTCCCCACCGTTGACGTCCCTGCCTAACTCGCCGTAGCCGCAGGACCCTGCCGGGGTCCCGGTGCACTCGGGGCTCCCGTAGAAGGTGGCGCGCGAGCAAGTGAAGGTGTTTCGGGAGGAGGAGGAGGAGGTGGGGAGAGGGGAGAAGAGGATTAGGGAGAGCAGACAGAGGAGTGGGAGAGTTGGAAGCATGATCAATGAAGTTTGAGAGGGAACGGAAGCAATTCAAACAAAGAGTAATAATTAAGGGGGCTTCAATGTAAGGGTGAAAGCTTGTTTGGCTTGGCTTTATATAGGCAAGTTATATGAGCACATCAAAAAGTGATCATAGCTATCCCATTGTGGCAGTCCGTGGGCAATCATTGTTAGATCCTGGCAGTCCCTTGTTAGAAAGTGGACAGTCCCTTGTTAGAAACTGGATTGTCAGAAAAATTGAAAAAATAGGCTAGCCACGATCACTTTTTGATGTGTCCATATAACGTGCCTTTATATATATAGTTGAGGAATAAAAGACAAGGATAACTCCAACAAGATTTCAGGTTTGGACAATTCTTCTCTGTAGGACAATTCTCTAGACCATTTATTTTTTCTTAGGATTGGCATAGTCCAAATCTAACTTAAACATATATTTATATCTATAAAAATTAGTTTCAACTAGGACAACCTAAGACTCCGGGCCGGCCCTAATGGAAGATCTAGCCAAGTATGGCAGCTTGAGGTCTCCTATTTCACTTTCACCAGCCATTGGGAACTCTAATCAATTTTCATTTAACGGCAGGCGAGAAAGGATAGCAAGAAAGGTAGAAGGGAAGGCTGAGCCGAGGCGTCAACAACAGATCTTTGTACGACGTCCGTGATTTCAGTTGTTAGCATCCTGTCTTTTTCCGATTCGGTCTCGTCCTTCTCCGCTGATTAATGCAGGTAGTGAGGCCATCTTCTATATTGCAGTTATTTCTTCTGGTTCAACTCTAATTTCCGGAATATGAACCTACTATAAATACGCCCTACGGCTAATTTCATTATTTCTGCTCGAGTGAGTATATAAGATGCAGTTAACTCAAAAGGGAGTTCATTCAGTGACCCAGTTGAGTCACCTGAGGGACAAGCTACGATGGCTCTTGTTCCCAGACCAGGAGTGAGTTGATGCCGAGAAGAAGCTCTCTTTTCAGGAAGGGCTGGTCTAATTCCCGGAAGGGAAGTGGAGAAAGAAGAGTGCGCATAGAAACTATATTCATCAATCTTCGATCCGGACAATTACCCGAATAATAATAAGACAAGTCAATGAATCGGAGGTCATTTCACTACTAAATAGGAAAAGTGTCACTCGGCATCCATAAGTCGAGATTTTCGGCTAGTCCAGCGCCAACTCTTCAATATATTTTTGCTGGAAGTATCCCTGATCCCACTGATAACCAGTAGAACCAAATAACTCGATTGAGATAGTTGCTGAACCATACCACATAGTTCCAGCAACAACAATGCATAGCGAAATGGTTAATGACTTGATGCAAGTGTGCATAACATACATTCTTTCCACCAAATATCTGGGATCTCAACTGAATGGTCCATAAGATGAGCCACTTGTTAAGGATTTTCATTCATACACCTGTTGTTGGTGCAGTCAAATTTTGGATGGTTGCTACATGTCCATGAACATGAATCAATAACTTGTGGGACACATGACAACAATCCGAAATATAATTTTTTTTTTCTTAACTAGTTTTGGAAATTAATGCTCAAGCTTAACATAGGTTAGCGATAAGATATGGTGCCCGAACACAGTTAAATCAAATGGTGTCATTCTGCTAGTACCCGTGTCCCCGTATACATGTGTCCGTGTTCAGTGCAACATAGACGACAAAGAGAGTACGCAATTACTAATTAGCGGTTACGCGGTTTACATGTGTTGATTCCACTGGGTGCTAGACAAGGTTTCCAAACCCACTATGGAACGAGAACCATTTGTTAAAACATTTAGGAGGAAGGGTTTGCTACGTTACTACTTTGTAATCAAGAAAAGTGATATTGTTGTTTATATGTCACCTACACCTTCATGTCAAAGTAGATTAGAGGCAGAACAGTCAGTCCAAGTTATCTAGATTAGGAGCTAAAGTTCTAAGCACAAAGTACAACCAGTCAGAAAACGGAAATGCTATTTTGTCCGCCCGTGAAGCTGGCCCGTGCCCACGTGGCGGACAACCATTGCCCCCCTGGCTAACTTGGACCCACCCAGGCGGGGGAGCCAATGAGCGTCTGCCACGTGGGGGCGGGCCAGCGCTCCGGACGGTCAAAATAGCAGCGTTGAGTCAGAAATTGGTGCCGACTTCACCGTAATTCCGGTTCCGACACTGGCTCAGAGGCAGAACCACATAAGGACTGGATGAGCTCCAGCCCATCCCATTTTTCTTTTTCTTTTTTTATATGTTTTTCAATTTTTTTTTTCTATATGAGTCAGCCCTCACCTATTCCATCATATCCTACTTCATCGCACCCAAATTCGAATGTCTCGTTCCGTCCTTTGACTGATGTCGGATTTTCACCCTGATATGACCAAGTAATGATTACGACGCGCAGGCTTGCGTCCGTCACACCCCTAACATCTGGAAAGAAAAAAAGAGAGGAGAGTGGAGTTACAGACGTCCTGAGAAAACCTTGCACTCCACTAGCACTAGCACTAGCACTACCTAGCTCTCTCCAGGAATCAGCTAATGTGGCTTGAGTTTCCAGTACGTTCTCTCCCAAGGCCTCGTTTGGTTTGCGAAATTTGGGAAAGAAAAGTGATTACTTTCCTAATGTTGGCTGAGGCTCGCAGCTTGTTAATGGAACAGCGATCTCTACCAAACCAAACTCAGCGCTCCAGTTTCCAGTCACTTTCCAGTCAGTTTCCAGTCAATTTTTTATCATCTCAAAATAACAGACTAACAGTCCAGACGTCGTAAAATGATCTGGTAACAACTTATGTAATCAACTTACAAAAACCAACTTTTTGCGAGCTTAACATAATCCATCCTTGCTAAAAGAGAGATGCACACAGAATAACCAAAAGTTCTGCATTATCAACATCATGTATGCTGATACAGTCGGATACTAATACTTGGATCCTGCCAAATACGAACATCAGCGCTGTATCCATGGAGATGGGTAACTGTAAACATTATGTATTCGCGATGAAACTATGACAATTTTTTCGTGGCAGTCCACTTATTGACAACATTTCTATTTTCTCTAGTATTCCTTCTACAGACACTAATCTTGATCTTTTGCTGCTATATTACGTAGTCAACCAGCAGAAATCTGGACGATCCCTTCGGCGTGTTATTACATAACTAAAAGTGAAACGTGTGAAAGTCAAAATGGGGCCAAAACAAAACCAAAATGAGATGTCAAAGAGTTATTCCATCTGTTATCCCGAAGATACAGCAATAAGATCTCTATAATCCAGGGATCGACTCAAGATCATACTTTGTCGGTGCTGATCCTTCTTTATTCTCTCTGCTCTCCTGAGTTTTTTGCGTCTCAATGGGACCGAGGGTCTGCAAGTAGGAGTAAGATGCACTCCGATTGGGCGGGCTTGGATTGCTTATTCTGCTAGCAAGAAACCTACGAATGAGACTCCTGAGAAGTGGAGTCATAGTGTCCGGTTCATGCTCCAAGTAGTACATGATTCCTCCCATGCAGCAACAAAAGATAGCCACCTGTCGTGATCGATAAGCAAATATATCAGAATGCACACGGGAGTAACTATAAAGATACCACCTCCGCAAATGTGGAAACCAACTAAATTAACTGATAATATGGTCGACTTATCACTACCACCCTTCCTTGACAAGGCATGTTATTCTAATGGCTAGACAGGTCGCGAGGTCAATGGCAGTTGAGTGAATCAGATCACCGGACAGCCAGGAAAAGAAAATGTACCAAGCATCTCAAAAAAAGCTACCTTAGCCTTTCTTTGTTTTACCAGTAAATCGATACAATCCCAACGAATAACAAGACGGTTTATGATTCTAAAAAAAAAAGGACAAAAAAAAGGCTAATTTATGAATTAGGATGAACCAAGCATCTTATAGTGCTCCTTGTTAATGTGTTCAATTGATAACACCTTGGCAGTAGAAAAACATTACCAGATGGAAATATAACATCAGCAGTACTTGAAACATGGTTTAGGGCACAAGAATTAGAATTAAAAAATAAAAAATAAAATGGCATCTATCCACATGAACTCCACTCTGAACCAGTTTAGACTAATCATGAGGTGTTGAGCCTGAATCCAGTTGAACTGGGTCCTACAGGACCTCAACTGGACCCAACATGATTCAGCATCACAGTTAAAAAGATTCAATGTGTCATAGCAATAAACATCACCCCTACTTGATAAGCAAAATGCCCTTTCAATGTTCAAGCCCTAGACCAAGAAAGGTGACGAAATCAACAGATTGTAAAGGGCACCCCAATGCCATGAGGCTTCTGCTTACGCAGGATCTGGGGAGGGTCAACATGTAATATGGAGAGAGGGTTTCTGTGACTAGAACCTACATCCTTTAGGATGCAAACAACAAGTCTTACCGACGTGCCAGGCCATGCCCTTAGCCTCCCTAGAAAATAGTTGTCTAGACTCTAATTCATGAACCTGAGAAAACTCATTTTACTGTCATCGCTAGCAAATTATTATGAGTAAGCTTTAGAGGAAGCACAACTTTAATACCTCAGCATTTTTTATATCAGGGAGCAGGTGGCGTTTCACTAAAATATACCACAAAGAGTCTCCAGCTCGAGGAAGAACATAAAGAGCCAATTCAGCTCTTCTAGGTTTCTTTTCTAGAAGTATAGAAAGAGCAGATATCCCACCAGCAACCAAATAAAGAAATTTGTGATCTTTGGTAGCCACTTTTCGGTGTAAGCAGATGACAGCCTATGATCACCAAAACAAATATTATATTATTAGCGACAAATTGCATCATGAATGGAAGACAAATTAATTAGAAGAGCATTCACCTGGAATATTCCAACAAAAGCAGATAAGAAGGTTGTTGATCGAACAGCACCCAAAACAGCACGCCATGAAGTCCAGAAAGGAGATTGCAAGAACTGGAAATTTATTCATTTGAAGAAAGTTTGTCATCTGGCTAATGCTCAGTTAATACTACATAACTGTATTTTGGCAGCTAAGAAGCAAGACAGTTTCATCACCTTATAATAGTATGTATAAGGTGTATGCATTTAAAAAAAAAATTCAACTGAATTAATATTCACATGGTGTTATTATATACACCTAAAGATGCAAGTTTCTTCTTTTAAACTTGAGATTTGGGAATCAGTTTTCAGCTGAAATCACCATAAGAACTTGATGCATCATTCGTTCTTTTCTTCTTTTATATTGGTTACCTACACCATTTTGTTCTCTCTCTTTTTTGCCACTAGTATAAGTTTAGAACCCTAGAGTACCTCACTGTTCACAGCAATGAGGTAAAACCATTTGTACGTCCTTGAAATGTCTATTGTCAAATCGGTATCAGCTATAGCTCAAGTTATTTATTTTCTAGATAAATAAGTATCTAAGTTGGACAGTATATAGGTTTAATTAAAGATTTTACGGGTGCAATAAAAAAGACAATATGAATTAACTTTTTAACAATGAGTAAACTTTGTAAAATAATGTAAATGGAAAACAATAAACATTATGAAAAGCAACAGATACGATGGTACAAATGAACATAAAAAAGTTAGTCGAGAATTGGGGACAATTTATCTCCCTAAGTGTCTGGGGTCCCTCATAAGTAAATATCATTTCCAATGGTAGGTAGCCTGATAGGTGCTTAATAATTGCTTTTTAGTAAATAGCATAATTCTGTGGCAATACATGTGACAGTCGAAAGAAAGCACCAAACTATTAGGTTGTATTGATTCTCATAAAGAAACCAATTGAACAATTCCTCTGATATTGGGATAACATAATGAGGGGCGACACAATTCCACCGCTTAGCAAGAAAATAGAATGCCGTGGAAATAATAATGGTATAAAAGACACAAGTTCCCAATCTCGCAGGCTTTTTCCTCCCAGAAACATTCCAAATGGGCAGTATCTTTTGAAGAATGAGGAGCAAAGGAAGTAACCAACAGCTAAAAAGAAATTCAAACAATGCAGTGTTTATCCTTAAAAGATGTGCATGTTCCAACATGGTTAGTATAATCCTTGAAATGTCTTAAGTTGCACGTTCTTCAAATTAAAAGATTTGACAGCTGCATCTTAAAGCACGGATATACACTTCATACATATTTGGAGCAAGTCTCACCGGTCCCCCATTTGATTGTTCTGCTCCAGAGTCACAACTCAGTAGTCACACCAAAAAAAGCTCTAGGCGTGTCAAAATACAATTGAGTAAATATTCCATAAGTTTTTGCTAGCTTCCAGCTTAGAACTATTAATAACAGAGTTATTCCCAGAGCCCGAGAAGAAGGGAAGGGAGATAAGGAAACAAAGAAATAGTAAAAGTAGATTCACCAATCTATCCAGCAAATCCAATATCACGCTCAGTAAGCTTATCTAAGCAAAAGAGAAGTTGCTAAGATATTAAAGGTGCGTTTGGGAAAATAAATTAATTCCACGGAATTATTTTACTAGGAAAAAAAATCCATGGAATTTTGAAATTTTCTTATGGAAAACTTAATTTGGGTGTTTGATTGTCATTATTTTTCACGAAAATAGTTATTTTCATTTTCCACTCTTTTAGAAGAAAATATGGAAAATGATATATTTTTGAAAATAATTCCATGGAAAATATAAGCTATCAAACACTACAATTGGTGGAAATTTTGTGATGGAAATATTTTCCATGGGAAAAAGGTCCAATCAAACACAAGCCTGAAAGAACATTACGGCCGAACAATGTAACACTATCTCTGCTCTCTTCTCAAATCAACATTACTTGTTCAGTTGTTTGATAGCAATCAAGAACATTCTTAGAAAAGTGCTACTGAACAATCCTGATAAGATTATGTGAACTTGTAAAAAAACATTGTGTTAAAGATAACATCAACATAACAAACAAATATTTAAAAGGAAATAATATTCAAAATAACAAAGTAATAGTAGTAGCATATAATACTTGCAGTCCATGACTATAAAAAGTGGTAATAGCACCTAATCTCTCATCACATTTGTTCCATGAGGAGAAATGAAAACTTATTTATCTGTCCCAGGAGTACAGAAGTTTTTTGTCTTTAGTAATGAATGAAGAAAAATAATTACTATCTTACTCTTCAATAATGTGACTGGTCCAAATACCTTTGTAGTTTAACTACTTCAGAAAACTGAAAACAAATTTATCTTGCATACAACCCTTAAATAAAGCTTTTAGATCATATTTTGAAGTCAACAAACAGGTTTTGCACTTTCAACATGAAGAAAACATGTTGAAAATTTTGAAGTTAGAGTATTTCCAAAACTAATAGTACTTAACCAAGCGTATATGCTTTCAGTTTTATGCTTTTATCATTTTACAGCAACTATCATTCAAAGTCAACAACAGCACGTCAGTGCCTCAGTACTCAACCCAAAATGAGCCTGAGGCCCATATTCGCACATTTTGACAGAGAATGATTGCATCCAAAGTCAATATCATCACTTAACACAAAATTATGTCCATTTTATAAGCCCCTAACAGTGAGCATAGAACAAACTGTTAAAGGTTTAAGATATAATGTTGGCCCGTTCCTAATAGCTCGAGATTTTGGGAACATTGGTTTAACTAACATGGTATCAAAGCAAATTATTATGAGTTCAAATCCCCCTTTCACCAATTAAATGGTTTAATACATAATGTTTACCATTCCTAAGAGCTAGAGCTTTTAGGAACATTGGGTAACTAACACAAACACCCATAGCTTCCCCAGAAGAAAGTATCACACTAAATTTTAGTACTTAACTCAGATACTTCACAAACAGAGACATGATTCATCATCAAAAAATTACTTAAAATTTTGATGAAGAAAAAAGCATCAATCTAGATCCATTTAATAAATGGACATACAAAGTACAGATTTGTATCCATATATGTTAGGTTTTCTTAAATATATAAAATTAAGGGTACGGAAATAAACTAACATAGAGATGATAAAAAATATATACCTTTTGAAGATGGAGAACAACGAATGGCACAAATGTCAATGAAAAATATAGAGGGAATGTTTTCCGAAATGTTGCTGAAGCTGCAGCAACATTGTGAGCGAAACAAGATGTTTTGTCAGGATGAATAACAGAACAAGGAACTATGGAGAGATTATCAGTCAACTTTATAGAGCTAGACCCCTTTTTGTCAGATAAGTAAGCGGATAATGAAACAATATCCAGAGGGGAGCCTCGGCAACAGTCCCTCACGGCCTTGTACACAGGCTCTGCAACTGGTCCAGTCTTTTGAATGAAATCTTGATATGCTTTAGGCAAGCTCTCAGGCCGCATTACAAAAGCATACATCACCTGAGATGAGACAACTCAGTAATTATATTTTCATAAGAAAAATAATTTCACATTTCAGTAATTATATGTTCATAAGTATGGCTTACCAAGTCAACTGTATGTTCAATCAAGTAAAAAAGACCAAACAAAATAACAGGAAAAATTATGTAAGAAAGAGGGCTTGTGGGTTAAATCACAAATGTAATAAATCCTTTCTGAGAAGAGGAACCCATTCCAAGAAAAACTACTCCTTGTTCGTCGGTGGATCACCTAACTAATATATAACAGAACTCCCATAAACCTTACACCATCAGGCAACTACAGATCGAGTTTCTACATAATAATCCCTAAAGAGTTGTAGATACATAAACTGATAAGGACTTTTATTGTTGAAGGCACACATAAAAATTAATTTTTATTCTAATATCTAAGAATCCAATGTCCAGCCACACCTCTCAATCATCTCAGTAGAACAAAATGTCCGCATGCATGCTTGAGTTAAGTGTAAAATAGTGAAGGATTAGGTTACTCACCATAATTATGGGAAAGAAAGTACGGAAGTAAAAAAAAATAAAAAGCCTAAAAAATTAAGGCCCTTGCTACTTCACACAAACTATGACAATTGTGTATGACATAGCAGCTATACTACGTGAACATCCCCAGAACATAACAGAGAGAGATAAGACTCCGCCAATCTCAGCTGCAATGTTACATGTAGAACATAGTTATCATACCACCTATAACAAGAATAAACAGAGCACTAAATATTCTATATTGAATTTTTCTTGACAATAGGATCAGCTGTTAACTTATGGAACCACTCACTAGTATTACATATAAATCATTTCTTTACCAAAAATATGATCTTCATAAAGATATTTGAAACATTGGAAGGAGATGCTATATCTGCATAATCCAATAATCAATGAGAAGACAGACACACAGCTTAGTAATTGACAGCTTCAAATCTTATTTCACAAATTAACTTGGACCATCTAGAATATCTGAGAAGTTTGCTAGGAAATGGGAATGAATTGCCTTTCTGGAAACTCAGTTGACAGGAAGCCAGTCTGGCCTAATTTAAAAGTATAACCGTTGAGAGAAGTAGTATGTGAACAGAATATCCTGGTCCCAAGAGATCTACTATTAAATTTTCTTCCTTCAACAAAATGACAGTTGCTCACAGTATAAGCAGCATGAACCTGCCTGAAGTGGGTCAAATGAACAGCATGAACATGGTTAGAAGAACAACATATCGACTTGAGGTATAAAACATGAAGATCGGGTTATTCATTTGTGGAAGGCCCAAGTTCTATGGGAGCCTCTTAGCTAATTTTGTGGTGGTCATAGGTGTTTAGAGCACACAAACGCTTGTTAAAGTTGATAAAGATAACTTTTGCTCTTTTAGTTTCCAACAATAAGAAATGAGTATATTCGTGGGGAGTTAGAGATGGAGCCTATTGAGGACAAGATGAGAGAAAATCGTCCCAGTTTGTTTGGACATGTGCATAGCAAACCAATAGATGCTCCCATAAGGAGTGATAATATAGTAGTTAATGGAGCCACTAAGACTAAAGGTAAGCCTAAAATAACATAGTTTTAAGTTTTAAAGAAGTATATGGATTCTAGTTACAAAGGATATGACCCTTAAGAGAGCCTAACGGAAGAAGATGATTCAAAAAGCTGACCCCAAAAGTTTGGGATAAAAGGCCTTATTTCCAATTATCAACCTTCCAAACAGGGACTGGCCCAAAGCATGGTATGGGTGGGACATGGCCCCCTAGCTTTTGAAAATTTCAATAATTTACTGTACTTTTTAATTGTTGTGAAAAACTTAAAGAGTACACACCCAACCCCACAAAAAATAAAAAATAAAATAGCCCCATTCATTGTTAAATCCTTCCCTATATATATATATATATATATAAATATATATATATATATATATATAGAGAGAGGATGAGGGAGGTGAGATGCCACCCTATGGAGGGTGGCTACATGTCACCTCCCCATTCTATCATCATGCACCCATGTGCATGATGATAGCATGGGGGGGTGACATGGTGCCACCCTACGGTAGGGTGGCACCTCACCTCCCTTATTCTATATATATATATATATATATATATATATATATATATATTACAAAAGTTTCTCTCTTTGATGTGGAGCTTGTTATTGCTTTCAAATTTCAAATCTTTAGCAGAAGGCCTTAGAACTTCCCTCTAAAAGAAAAGCAATAGGACTTAGGACTCAATATCATCTTCCAGTAATCTTTGTAATAAATACCATAGTGGTAGTGGTCATCACACTCAATATCACAGCATTCAAGGAATGTCAAATGCCTAAATAAATAAAATCATAAGCATATAATGAATCACGCTGAAATAAATAAAATCATGTTTGAAGTTCAATATATGTTTACATTCAAAATGAAATATCATAGGTTACCATGTATATGGGGGCAACAGGGCATACACTCATGTCAGCATGTATTAATAAAGACTGTACAACTAATAAAGAGGCGAAAGCCACAAAACATGAACAAAGATTACACCACAGACATTTCTATTGCATTTAAATTGCACACGGAATCCTTAAAATGAAAATGATAATAGAAAGAAAATAAGGGAGTCAGCAGGTTCGGCAAAATAGGAACAAAATTTGACTCTAATGACCTATACATGACATTTTTCTCTCTTAATATCAAGTTTGTGATGATTAAGGTTATCCACCTGAGCGCAAGCCAAAGAAAAGAGTAAAGAATCCCCGTGCCTCCAGTGGCTCCCCCAAAGGTGGAACTTATTCTTGGACTTCGCAGAATTATATGCACACTGCAAAAGGAGACAAATATTTTGTTTTTCCCTCAAAAGTGCAAAATTACTCTAAAAATTAAATAATGTAATGGTAAGTAAATAATCATAGTTTTAGCTGATTAGAAATTTGAAGTGTTTCAGACCTGACCAAGCCTAGCTAAAAGGTATAGTGCAAGTGTGCGCCGTCGACTCGGATCATCTAATGCTAATATGGACAGGCCTGCAACCGAACCTGCTAAAATTCTGCTCCATCAAGCCCTTCAACTAGGTCATGGACATGAATGAGTAATCATATATAATACAAAACAAAGTCACATGGCATCTATAGAAGTTAAGACTCCATAGAGCAACAAATATCAATCCCACCACAAAAGAAAGAACAACCATGAAGTAAAATATCCATTCTTTCATGTTTATGGACTTACGCATTTAGTGGTGTCTCTTTCTTCCGAAACTTCCTCAAGAAACATCTAAGAGCATGATAGGATCCAGTAAAACCACCAAAAAGCAACCCAACACGGCATGCTTCTTCTCTAACTATCAAATCTTTCTCTGAAACAAGTTGCTGTACATGAAGCACAAAAGGTCATGGAGACATGGTAGAGAAGCATATGCCCAAGAACTATTCAATAAACTAAAGTTGCAGAACATGATTTACTTTGGTTGTTTGTTTAAAGTTAACCATGATATTGTTAAGAAAAATAGCAATGCTAAATTGCAAAGGGAAAAATAAAATGAATACAATATTACAATTACAACAGTGAATTCCACAGTTTTGCACATAGCCGAAAAAGAATTTCCATCTTCATTTAGTATTAATCTCAATGCTAGTGCACCTTAAGAGAGACAGATTGTAAGTGGCTTGACTTGGTTAGTCAGTAGTATGACCATTATATAGATCGACTGTAAGTAAAAGCTTCAGATGAAGAAAGACTTCGGAAAAAGGTAAGCACTGAATTTTTTGAAAATAAAATTTCCATGAATAGAACTGCATATGCTAAAAAAATGCAAAGAAATTGGAGGACAATATAATGATAAATTTGAGAATATAACTAAAAGGACATATAAGTCCTGTGCACTAGAAGAACAATATAATGTTAAATCTGAGAATATAACTAAAAGGACATATAAGTCCTGTGCACTAGGTGAAGCAAACAAATCAACATGCCAAGTATGGCTGATTATCGTCAACCTATGTCATTTAACTATGTATATTTCTTTTTTCCCTCGGTGATTGCACATACAATAAGGATTTGGATGAGAGTTTCTAGCAAGTCTCTACAAAATATGTTGATTCCTGGTAAGGAATTCGTATCCGGAATTCCGGATTGAATGATATGGAAGGAAGCATGGACGGCACTCCCAAATGGTTGATGTGCATGTTTCAGATGTGTATTAGACAACACAAAAAACTCCAATATACACAAGGACACACCAAAAATGGTGTCATGTCCATGTCGTAGTTATGAATGTGCGGCATCATTGGACATGTTTGGATGCCAACAAATGAAACATGGATTATTTGAAGTAGTGTAATTAAGAACCAAAGAATAGCAATTCAATTTCTTCTTTTGTTCTGAAATACTGCAATTCAGCGGAATTGGATATCGTTTCCTTGTTTTGCTTGCGTTACAATCTAATTTTATTTTGGAGTCAAACTTACCATATTTATTGTTTAGAGCTAAAATCACCAAACTCGCATGATAGACATACTATGGTATGAGTTTAATTCAGCTAACTATCAGTGACTAGAGTGCAGTGTAGTCAATGTGGTGTATCAAGTATCAGCTATGTGCAGAGCAGTGCAGTGGTGTATCGGTGAAAGAGTGTATCAGTGACCAGAGTGTAGCAGCAACCCAGTGCATCATTGTTGCAGTGACTAGTGTGCAGTGTAGTCAATGTGGTGCATCAAGTATCAGTGCAGTGGTGTATAGGTGAAAGAGTGTATCAGTGACCAGAGTGTAGCAGCAACCAGTGCATCGTTGTTGCAGTGTAGCTCATTCCCTTCTCCCGTATCAGAACAAGTATCAGTGTTAACACTAAACACTCTAATCAATTCCAGACAGCTCGGCAAATAGGCTCAACAGTTAGTTAGTTAGTCACCAATCATGTAAATCCCCAACTATAAATATAGAGGGGAGTAGAGGTGAAGATTTGTTTTCCATTTCCAGTTTTATTCAATGTCATTGTAAGTTCTCTTTACATTTTGAAACAATAAAAACCCTATCTACAAAATTCCCAATTCTTCTTCTTCGTGTCCAATTCCATTCGATCTCCACCAATGCGTAACCATTTGGGGAGAGGTCCTACCATACTAACGATTACCAATTTCACAATTTAGTATATACCAAAAGTGGAGATAAGACTTCCAAGTGCAATATTCCCGATTCCTGATTCAAATAAACCTATTTTGCACGCACACACATGAGACGCCACATTAGTTTTAGCGCATCCATGTTGTGTCCTATACATGTCCAGCGCGACACGAACCGTCACATAGATGGCAGCGATTTTCGGGGTCAAACACTACGAACCGATCCAATTCTAACAAAATAGAGATTATTGTGCAGTATAACATGCTTAGCCATTCCCAAATCAAAAATGCACAATATATCAACAATTAAATTGCCAATTCAATAACGAGAAGAAGGAGAGGAATAAGAGGGATCGATGAATCGATCATAAACCTTAAGATCGAGAATCGAGGAGTAGGACTGGCGCCTGGCGAGCTTGAACGCGCGGAGGAGGATGCCGATCCCGGCCCTAACCCCGTACGAGAGGAGGAAGCTCTGGCACAGGTTGCCGATGGCGTTCGCCGCGCACGAGTCCCCTTCGTGCTCGCACTCCGGTCGGACCCCGCCTCCGACGGCTCCGCCGGCGCGGCCGGCGTGGTGGCGGTGCAGCTCCTCGATCGCCTCCCGGAGCCGCTCCTCGGCGTCGCGGAGGCGGATCTCCGGCGATTCTCCCGCGAGGGTTTCGGCAGACGGGGGATCGGACGGCGGGGAATGGGACGGCATGGGAGAGATTTTTTTCTTTTTGAGCGACGACGGTTTTAGAAAATGTATGTGATGTGGAATGCAACGCTTTGAAGTAAAGCCTGTCCAAATATATTGGGGTTGTTTTCACGTTTTCGGTGGGAATGAATTGAAAAAAATACATTTTGTCTTTGTGAACGTATCTTGCACGTATTTCATAATTTCTAATAATACTAATAAATGTATGTACTTTGCACTTATAGTAACGTATAATAAAATATTATTCAAAACTAATCAAACATTTTTGGATTGAGGGAAAAAAAAAAGAGACTTAAGTGGGATTAAATAAGGAGGAGTAGAGTGAATACATAGAATCTTGTTTTGATTGTAGGGAGAGTTAAGTTGGGGGGGGGGGGGGGTGTTTAATAACTCTTGGTTGGTTGGAGATTTTGAGTGAGTAGATGATTACTAAAAAATATGATAGTTACCAAAATAGTCTTATTACATATGTTATAAAATTAAATTTGATTGAAAATTTTGATTAGAACTTGTCAAAATATCTTCACAAATTAGGAAGATACGGAGCAACATCTTGAAAACAAAAAAATAAAGGAAAAAAGAATCATGATATTTATAGAATAAATAAGAGATATTTATGACTTTTTAAACAAAATTTCTCAATCACCCTCGTTAACCCTCTGAATTGGGAGTTACGAAATGGACAAAAAAGGGTAAAATAAACCCCCACTTAACCCTCTATAACCCTCCCTCCTAAACTCCATCTTTAAACCAAGTATAGTTTTAGGGGCCGGCTATACACACCCCATGACTTGCTAAGGACATCCCATTTCAAAAAACAAAAAACAAAAAAATTTCCTATTCTACCCTTGCTGCTGAGCACACCCCATACGCCCCTCCCCTTCCCTTCCCCCCTCCGCCGATCCTCCTCCTCCCCTGACCCGCCACCGCCGTCTCCCCTAACCCGCCACCGCCGTCTCCCCTAACCCGCCTCCGCCGACCCCCCCCTCCAGACCCGCCTCCTCCTCCTCCTCCTCTTCCTCCCCCCGCTTTCCGATCCCCCCTCCGCCGACCATAAATTGTTGTTAAAACAAAAAAAAATTGAAATTTTTTTTAGTGTATTCACGGGTAGGTTCGACCATGGTTTGTCGAACTCACAGAACAATGTTCGACCCATGACAATCGAACTATAGTGTGTACGTTCGACCAGAATATGTCGAACAGAAGATGACATGTTCGATTAGAATATGTTCGACCAGTGTTTGTCGAACACAAGAAGACACGTTCGACCAGTGTTTGTCGAACAGAATAAGACATGTTCGACCAATACTTGTCGAACAGACCATTATCCGTTCGACAAGTATTTGTCGTGCTTGTCGCAGTTTTTTTTTGGTGTTCTTAGAAAGTCTTGGGGGTATATTGGTATTTTAACATGACATTTAAGTTATGTGGGGTGTCCTTAGCAAGTCTTGGGGTGTGTATAGCCGGTCCCATAGTTTTATTTCTTCCTTACTTAACCCTCTTAACTTCCCCTCACTTAACCCTCTTAACCCCCAATCCAAGCTGTAATGCTCATATCTCGTATTACGTATTGGGAATACGTGTACGTATTTCGGGCGCATATTTTTGGTTTGTCATAATTAGTTAGCCTTGGGTTTTATTTTGTATGTTGCATTAGCATGGTTCATCATGGGATTGCATTGGCTTGGTTTGGTTCGGTTTGGTGGGTTTGGCTTGGTTTGGTTTTATGTGGAGGACCACTCCCACCTACCACCACTCCCACCATAAATATCTTCTAACTCTCTCTTCCATTATTACTCATTACTCATTTCTTCTTCTCCATCTTTACTTTTCACCTACCAGGAGAGAGGGAGAGCTTAGGCAAGTGCATCTTGCTTCATGGAGGAAGTCCATTTTTATTGTTTCATTGTCTTCCCCATGTGTTTCTAACCCACTTTAGTACTTAGAATTTTTCATTTCAGTGGTTAAATCCTTGTAGATTTAATTTCGTGGTATTTTCGGTTTCATAAATTTTGATCTATCAAACTTGCATATTTTTGCTAGTTGATGGTTCCATGTTGTAGAGAATTTCGTTCTACCCCATTTTGACTTATGGAAGTTCGAATTTGGGTTTGGAATGAAGGATTTGTGGAGCTTTGAAGCCATGGATTTTATGACTTTTCTTCTCGGACAAGTGGAGTAGTGACAGTTCTCTGGCCGCATGGCCATTCACTAAAATGAGCCGCATGACTTTATATAAATTGTATTATTTAATTTTTTATGCATTGAAATTGCTTGCAGCCGCATGAAAATAATTGCTTGGCCCCCTTAGCATTAAATGCATGCACGTGAGAGCAAGCTTAGCATTAATGCTTGGCAACATTACCATAGCTTAGCATTTAATGCTGGCACCCACAGCATTATTTAATGCGTTAGCATGACCTTATGTCACTCCCCGTTCCCAGAATGCGTAGTCTTATTCATGTACAACTCATGTGTATTTATTTTAGTATTTATCATGTATTACCCTGTATTTAAATTCCTTTAATTCATGTTAATTAAGTTTCTGTTAATTAATTATCTGTTCTTTAATTTCCAAGTTAATTTAATTTCCTGCAATTTTATTTTCTGTAGTTTATTCCTGCATTTTATTTTCTGCTTTTTCCCCTTTGCTTTGCTTGCGGGTTGCACTTGGATGAACCCCCAACCCGACCCATTAGACCCGGCCCAACTCCCACCTACCACCCCTTTGATATTTAAAGCCACCCTCTCTTTCTCTCTCTTCATAAACTCACACACCATTACTACTCTTCTCCTTCTTCATTACTCTCTTCACCTACCAACCATAGGCAAGTACAACTTGCTTCCACATGAGAGCCCATTTTTATTGTTCTATTAGCTTCTCCTCATATCTCTAAGACACATTAGAACTTGTCATTTTCCATTTTGAGGCTTTAATCTTTGTAGATCTAGAAATTAGTTATTCTCGAATTTTGGTGGTTTTGATCTATCAAACTTCTTTGTTTGCAAGTTTTGATGGTTCCATGTTGAAGAGGGTTTTGTTCTACCCAATTTTGACCTTTAGAAAGTTGGATTTGGACTTGTTTTGACCAAGTTATGGACTCTTGAAGCTTTGGGGTGCAACCATGGAGTTCTTGCTGTTTGGAGAAGACAGTGAGCAGTGTACGCTAGCTTTTTAGCTTGCGCCACTTAACTACGTGCGCTCTTTAGCGCAGCACAGTCTGACCCATACGCTGCCTTTTGGAAGCGTGTGTCTTGCATACGCTGCCTTTTGGAAGCGTGTGTCGTATGAAGTCCATACGCTGCCTTTTGGGAGCGTATGACTTGCATACGCTGACTTGGATGGTCAGGAGTCGTATGAAGTCCATACGCTGCCTTTTTGGAGCGTATGACTTGCATACGCTGACTTGTTCGGTGAGGAGTCGTATGGAGTCCATACGCTGTCTTTTTGGAGCGTATGACTTGGATACGCTCACTAGAGTGTCAAGGAGTCGTATGGAGTCCATACGCTGCCTTCCTGAGCGTAGCCTGACCTGAGCGTATGACTCTTGCACTGAGCGTATTGCCTTTGGCTGACTTGGTCTTATGTCAGCATGTCAGTTTGGTTTCATTTTCCTTGCCTGGATCTTTTATAGCCCTGTATATTAATATTTTATTAGATATGTTACGCCCATTTTATATCCTTAGGCCTTTTGGCATGAACCCGATAAATCATGATATGTTAATATTGTTAATATCAATTGTTATGTGGAATGTGCCTTGTGTCCCGATTGATTTTTGGGATACCCAGTATGACTGGAACTTGACCATGAGAGTTATAGACTCGACCCCCGTTTAATGCTAATTGACTTTCATGCCTTGTCACCATTGATAATAATGGTTATCTTGACTAAATTGATCATGCGTTCCTAGTTGGAACTACGAGACTGGCTAGTCGTCTTATTGAAATGAATGAATGAGACACGTTCATGTTATGAACTATTGTAATTGACTGGCTGATCCCGAATATTGACTTACATGCACATGCAGGCTTCAACCTATTTATTTATTTATTTACTTATTTATTTTCTACAAAAGAAGCATGTGTACTTTATGGTCGAGGCATAATTATCGTGGTTAGATTTGATTGTTGCATTACGCTATGTAAGACCTGCAACCTAACCGCACTGGTATCGTTGTAGAGTTGTGCATATCGTGCCCCGTACGAAAGTACTCATTTGAATGACCATGATCCACGGTATGGGATTTCACTCAACATAGGGACTATTAAGTTAAATAAAATAATGATGGCATGGAGAGAATGGATTCCCGAGTTCTTACATGGCAGCCCCCTTGGGACAAGTAGTACCCGACGGGCCGGATGGTTCCCACAGATACTGTAAAACTGCCACACAGGCAGGGAACAGTATCTGCTTTTATTATTATTGTATATTGTATATTGATGACGGGCGTCCTGATAGGACTCGTCTAATTCATGCATGGCGTACATGATTAACTGGGTAGACTAGCCTTGCTTGCACATAGTAAGAACTACGGAATCCCTAATTGCATTATTCCAGGATAACTTGGGACTCACAATAGCAAGCCGTAGTAGTTGAATGGCCGTTTAAATTGATTTGTTTGTGCACTGTACCTACTCTGTTACCTAACTGGGATGATCAGAATGTCAGGACATGACGGGCCAACTTCTGTCCTTGTTTGGTTGGGAGGTTGGTTCGAAGTGTCGTGATGTGATGTGAATCCTAGTAGCAAGCAGAGATTTATTAGTATTATTCTCTTACATTACTGGTTTTAGTTCTCATGTCGTGCTTCCTTGTGGTACTTGCTATTAGAGGTCTAACCTCTCTGGTTTTGCATGGCCAGATTTAGAGCCGGTCCCCGAGGATCCAGCTTACTTCTACCTCCAAGATGGTCAACACTAGAGGGATGATCGCAGGAGGACTCGAGTGGTTTTCTTACTTCACCGCTCGTTTTGTTATTTACCTTATACTTTGTCGTTTGGCACCTTCATGTTAGTCGGATCGTCTTGTACTTACTTTTACATAATTGTAACTAAGTCAGACTGCAGCTGATAACAATTGTGTACACTTGCTATATCATCTGGCTGTGTTTTGTAAAGCCAGATCTCAAGAACATTTTGACTGAGCGTTTGGGACGCCTTACTGCTTTATCTTACATGTTCTCTATTTCTGTTTCCTTGTTTGAATGATTGAGACAATAGATGTGTAATGACCATAGCAAGACTTTTATGTAGTATGCACCCCCTCGTCTGGTTGGACAGCATTGATCGTATTATACGGTATTCATCTACCCGTAATACGTAGCTGGCTGAGTCATTCCCCCGCTCTCCAGTATTCTGGTTCTGGGGCGTGACAAGGTTTTAGTGGTGGCCCATGCAGGTCTGATTTCAGACTTGTGGGGTGTTTTGATTTTAGGATGTCTCAATCACACATGTTCCCCCTTGATCTCATGATTCGTTGTTCTCAATCCTAGCTTGACCTTCTCATATCCTTTGACTTCATTGATCCTTCATGTCCGGTCATTTGATTGTTCTCTTGTCCCTTTTCTTAGGGGCACCTCGTCCGCATCTGTCAGAGCTGGACAGCAACAACATGGACAGCAGCATGGACAACCTGACCATGTTGGTCAGCAACAAGGGCCGGTACTAACTCAGGAGGCTACCCAGGAAGAGGTGATAGTAGAACCAGCGGTCGGACCGCAGTATCCGGAGGTTCCAACACCACCAATAGTTCCACCTACCCCTGTAGAATTGGACACACCAGCCCTTCTGGAGATCATGAGAGGGATGATGGCTACTCAGCAACACCAGATGTTAGCCCAGCAGCGCATGCACGCTCAGTTACAAGAGCAGAATGTACTACTCAACCAAGGATTGCAGACGGCTTTGGAAAGAGGAGCGAGGACTGATTCAGGGGCGTCAGCCCGGTTTTGCAAGTATAACCCCCGCCGTTTCGAAGGCACGGAGGATGCCATCTCAGCAGATGCATGGCTTAAGGATATTGAGGCTATCCTAACAGCCGCTAAGGTGCCGGCCGAAGAGCGTGTGGATCTAGTGAAGTTGTTACTTCAGGATCTTGCACGTGATTGGTGGGAAGCAGAGGAAGTAGGCATCAGACGTCCTGTTGCATGGGACGATTTTACTGCAAGGTTCAAGACGAAGTATTATGGAGTTGTGGCGCAGTTTGAGCTACAACAGAAGTTTATCAACCTCAGACAGGCTGGCAAGACCGTAGATGCTTACGCAGCGGAGTTCTGCAGATTGAGTAGGTTTGCCCCAGAGATGGTAGCAACGGAGCGCCAGAGGGCGATGAGGTTCCAGCAAGGGTTTCATCTTGAGCTCTTGCAATTGATAGAGGGGCACAATTACCAAACTTTTGATGAAGTATTGACAGCAACCCGCAGGCATGAGATCACCATTCAGAGGCTTGCGACAAGGACTGGGGGTCAGAAGAGATCCCACAGTCAGATTGAAGGAGGAGGGGGAGCAGCGCCCCGAACAACCGCACCATCCCCTGGCATTCGTATCCACGATGTGGCGATACGGGGGCCAGCACCACCCAGGCAGCAGCAGCAACAGCAACAGAAGAAGAACCAGCAACCCCCGGCGGGCTGCACTTATTGTGGGAAGATGGGACACACTAGAGATGTGTGTCGGACATTGAATGGACTATGTCTGATATGTGGAAATCCAGACCATCGGGTTACCACATGTCCCATGAATTCGAGGTCAGGAGGACCAGTGCAGCAGTTTCCTGCTCTGCCAGCACCAGGGGCAGGGCAGTATCGAGGACCAGCGGTAGCAGTGAGGCCGTTGGCACAGCGTCCGTTAGTACCGCAGGCTCAGATGTTTCGACAGCAGGGACCGCCGATGCAGCAACACCAGCATAGACCACCCCAGCATCATCAAGGCAGGGGCCAGCAGCAGCACCAGGCTAGGCCGCAGCATGGGAACCAGCAAGGAGGTCGAGGGCAGGCATTTACTCTGTCCTTGGAAGAGGCATTAGCATCGGGAGATGTTGTGGCAGGTAACATTCTCGTCGCCTCATATCCCGCAGTAGCATTGTTTGATTCGGAAGCATCGCACTCATTTATATCTGCACGATTTACGACACAGCTAGGAATGGAGTTCGAGGCATTGCCAGGGAGGTTGAATATACTCACTGGTAATGGGCTCGTAGGAGTTAGTAGAATTATTCTAGCGTGTAGTGTTGTAGTTTGCGGGCACTCTTTACCCGCCCGGTTGATAGAATTTCCTGTTGGAAATTTTGACGTTATCTTAGGCATGGACTGGCTGAAAGACAGTCATGCGACAATAGATTATCGTAGTGGGAGTGTATCTTTTGATATTCCAGGCATGAAGAGGTTCACCTTAGTTAGATCAGAGGCAACTCAACAAGAGCAGGGAGTAGTAACAGCAATGGAAGAAGTTCAAGTTCCGAAGGTAGTTGAAGAATTTCTAGACGTATTTCCCGAAGAACTTCCAGGTCTACCACCGGTTAGAGATATTGAGTTCAGTATAGAATTGGCATCTGGGACTAAACCGATATCAGATCGGGTTTACAGAATGGCGGATTCGGAGCAGGCCAAGGTATATCAACATATAGAGGAATTGAAGGAGAAGAAGTTTATCCAAGCTAGCGTATCGCCATGGGCAGCACCAGTGGTACTTGTGGGGAAGAAGGATGGATCATCCAGATTGTGTATCGACTACAGGAAGCTTAACGCGGCAACAGTGAAGAACAAGTACCCATTACCCAGGATCGACGACTTATTTGATCAGTTGAGCAAGGCTAGAGTTTTCTCCAAGATAGATCTTCGTTCAGGGTATCACCAAGTGAGGGTTCGGAAGGAAGACATTCCCAAGACAGCATTCAGGTCGAAGTATGGACATTATGAATTCTTGGTAATGTCGTTTGGTTTGACCAATGCTCCAGCAATATTCATGGATTTGATGAACCGCATCTTTATGCCGTATTTAGATCAATTTGTCGTAGTATTTCTCGACGACATCCTTGTTTACTCTGCTAGTGAAGAGGAGCATGAAGACCACCTCAGGAAAGTGTTGCAGGTTCTGAGAGAGAACCAGTTGTATGCCAAGCTCAGCAAGTGTGAGTTCTGGACGGATCATATTTCATTTTTGGGTCATATTGTATCAGGAGCTGGAGTAGCAGTGGATCCCAAGAAGGTAGAAGCAGTAGAGAGTTGGCCAGTACCCAAGACCGTAGCTGATGTACGAAGTTTCTTGGGATTGGCGGGGTATTACAGAAGATTTGTGTCAGATTTTACAAGACTTTCAGCACCCATGACTCGCTTGACCCGGAAGGATGTACCATTTGTTTGGTCGGCAAAATGTCAGGCATCATTTGAGAATTTGAAGCAAAGGTTGATATCAGCACCTATTCTTACATTGCCAGTTGGACCCGGAGGTTTTACAGTATATTGTGATGCGTCAGGTAAAGGACTTGGATGTGTCCTCATGCAGCACGGGAAGGTGATAGCATATGCATCTAGGCAGCTTCGGGACCACGAGAAGAATTACCCAACTCATGATCTGGAATTGGCGGCAGTAGTGTTTGCTCTGAAGCTATGGAGGCATTACTTATATGGTGACCGAGTGGACATGTACACAGACCATAAAAGTCTGAAGTACATCTTTACTCAGAAGGAGCTGAACATGAGGCAGAGAAGATGGTTGGAGTTGATCAAGGATTATGATGTGGAGCTTCAGTATCATCCAGGCAAAGCTAATGTGGTAGCAGACGCTCTCAGCAGAAGGGGCGGCACATTTATGTTGACAACACAGAAGCATATCTTAGAAGACCTTCAGGAAATGGGCATAGAGGTTATACTTCCTAGCGATGTAGGAGTTCTGACAAGTTTACAAGTTCAATCTGACTTGGTAGATAGGATCAAGGCAGCTCAGGCACAAGACCCAAGGATTCAGAAGCTTAGGGCAGAATGTGAGTCAGGGCACAAAAAGGAGTTGAAAATTCATGAAGATGGTACACTTAGGTTTGGATCACGTCTATGTGTGCCTAGTGGAGATATCAGACAGGAAGTTATGACAGAAGCTCACAGTTCCCAGTATTCTATACATCCTGGAGGGACCAAGATGTACCAAGATATCAAGCAGCACTTCTGATGGGACGGGATGAAGAGGGAGATAGCTAGGTTTGTTTCCCGTTGCTTGGTATGTCAACAAGTGAAGGCAGAACAGCAGAGGCCAGCTGGATTATTGTAACCGCTTCCTATCCCGGAATGGAAGTGGGAACACATTACAATGGACTTTGTGACCGGTTTACCAAGATCACCAAGTGGTAAAGATGCTATTTGGGTGATAGTAGATCGGCTTACAAAGGTAGCACACTTTCTTCCTTTCAGAGTAGGGCAATCTACAGAAAAGTTGGCAGAGTTGTACATGCAATAGATAGTCAGGCAACATGGAGTTCCTGTCAGTATTGTGTCAGATAGAGATACCCGTTTCACATCACATTTTTGGAAAAGCTTGCATCATAGTCTGGGTACCAAGTTAAGATTTAGCACGGCTTACCATCCATAGACAGACGGGCAATCAGAAAGGACAATTCAGACTTTGGAAGATATGTTGCGAGCTTGCACTCTGGATTTTAGAGGATCTTGGGAAAGCCACCTGCACTTAGTTGAGTTCTCATACAACAACAGTTATCATGCTAGTATCCAGATGGCGCCATTTGAGGCACTATATGGTAAGAAGTGTAGATCGCCGCTTGCATGGGATGATATTGGGGAGAGGAAGATGCTAGGCCCAGAAATGATTATTCAGACGATTGAAGTGATTAAGGGAATTAGAGAACGACTTCGTGTTGCGCAGGATCGGCATCGTCATTGGGCTGACCAGCATCGTAGGCCGCTAGAGTTTTCTGTTGGGGACCACGTGTTCTTGAGGATCTCACCTACCCGTGGGGTCATTAGATTTGGCGTTCGCGGGAAGTTGAGTCCACGATATGTAGGCCCATTTGTTATTCTTGATAGGGTAGGCGATGTTGCTTATCGTTTGTCCCTTCCACCTTCGTTACGAGAGGTGCATGACGTGTTTCATGTATCTCAATTACGGAGGTATGTATCGGACCCCAGCCATATCCTCGATCATTCAGAACTGGTTGTTGGTACCAACCTGTCTTACGAGGAGCAGCCTGTGTCCATCTTGGACCGAAGAGAGAAGATACTCAAGAACCGAACAATTAACCTTGTCCGGGTTGCTTGGGGTCATCACTCTTTGGGAGAGTCAACGTGGGAACGTGAGGATGATATCCGATCACGGTATCCACATCTGTTCGACTCACAAGGTATATCTTTTTTTGTGTACCTTGATTGTCTTGATTCCTCATGCTTAACCCCTTATGGATAGAATTGCTAGATAACGTAGATTGTTAAATATGGATATGTTACTTGCTATGGACATTGTAAAATGATTGCTTGATTTAATTGCTTGTACTTAGATTAGTTTAGCCCCGATGTTTCTATCCTGCTTGGATTTCAAATTCCGAGGACGGAATTTTTCTAAGGTGGGTAGAGATGTCACTCCCCGTTCCCAGAATGCGTAATCTTATTCATGTACAACTCATGTGTATTTATTTTAGTATTTATCATGTATTACCCTGTATTTAAATTCCTTTAATTCATGTTAATTAAGTTTCTGTTAATTAATTATCTGTTCTTTAATTTCCAAGTTAATTTAATTTCCTGTAATTTTATTTCCTGTAGTTTATTCCTGCATTTTATTTTCTGCTTTTTCCCCTTTGCTTTGCTTGCGGGTTGCACTTGGATGAACCCCCAACCCGACCCATTAGACCCGGCCCAACTCCCACCTACCACCCCTTTGATATTTAAAGCCACCCTCTCTTTCTCTCTCTTCATAAACTCACACACCATTACTCCTCTTCTCCTTCTTCATTACTCTCTTCACCTACCAACCATAGGCAAGTACAACTTGCTTCCACATGAGAGCCCATTTTTATTGTTCTATTAGCTTCTCCTCATATCTCTAAGACACATTAGAACTTGTCATTTTCCATTTTGAGGCTTTAATCTTTGTAGATCTAGAAATTAGTTATTCTCGGATTTTGGTGGTTTTGATCTATCAAACTTCTTTGTTTGCAAGTTTTGATGGTTCCATGTTGAAGAGGGTTTTGTTCTACCTAATTTTGACCTTTAGAAAGTTGGATTTGGACTTGTTTTGACCAAGTTATGGACTCTTGAAGCTTTGGGGTGCAACCATGGAGTTCTTGCTGTTTGGAGAAGACAGTGAGCAGTATACGCTAGCTTTTTAGCTTGTGCCACTTAACTACGCACGCTCTTTAGCGCAGCGCAGTCTGACCCATACGCTGCCTTTTGGAAGCGTGTGTCTTGCATACGCTGCCTTTTGGAAGCGTGTGTCGTATGAAGTCCATACGCTGCCTTTTGGGAGCGTATGACTTGCATACGCTGACTTGGATGGTCAGGAGTCGTATGAAGTCCATACGCTGCCTTTTTGGAGCGTATGACTTGCATACGCTGACTTGTTCGGTGAGGAGTCGTATGGAGTCCATACGCTGCTTTTTTGGAGCGTATGACTTGCATACGCTCACTGGAGTGTCAAGGAGTCGTATGGAGTCCATACGCTGCCTTCCTGAGCGTAGCCTGACCTGAGCGTATGACTCTTGCACTGAGCGCATGGCCTTTGGCTGACTTGGTCTTATGTCAGCATGTCAGTTTGGTTTCATTTTCCTTGCCTGGATCTTTTATAGCCCTGTATATTGATATTTTATTAGATATGTTACGCCCATTTTATATCCTTACGCCTTTTGGCATGAACCCGATAAATCATGATATGTTAATATTGTTAATATCAATTGTTATGTGGAATGTGCCTTGTGTCCCGATTGATTTTTTGGGATACCCAGTATGACTGGGACTTGACCATGAGAGTTATAGACTCGACCCCCGTTTAATGCTAATTGACTTTCATGCCTTGTCACCATTGATAATAATGGTTATCTTGACTAAATTGATCATGCGTTCCTAGTTGGAACTACGAGACTGGCTAGTCGTCTTATTGAAATGAATGAATGAGACACGTTCATGTTATGAACTATTGTAATTGACTGGCTGATCCCGAATATTGACTTACATGCACATGCAGGCTTCAACCTATTTATTTATTTATTTACTTATTTATTTTCTACAAAAGAAGCATGTGTACTTTATGGTCGAGGCATAATTACCGTGGTTAGATTTGATTGTTGTATTACGCTATGTAAGACCTGCAACCCGCACTGGTATCGTTGTAGAGTTGTGCATATCGTGCCCCGTACGAAAGTACTCATTTGAATGACCATGATCCACGACATGGGATTTCACTCAACATAGGGACTATTAAGTTAAATAAAATAATGATGGCATGGAGAGAATGGATTCCCGAGTTCTTACATGGCAGCCCCCTTGGGACAAGTAGTACCCGACGGGCCGGCTGGTTCCCACAGATACTGTAAAACTGCCACACGGGCAGGGAACAGTATCTGCTTTTATTATTATTGTATATTGTATATTGATGACGGGCGTCCTGATAGGACTCGTCTAATTCATGCATGGCGCACATGATTAACTGGGTAGACTAGCCTTGCTTGCACATAGTAAGAACTACGGAATCCCTAATTGCATTATTCCAGGATAACTTGGGACTCACAATAGCAAGCCGTAGTAGTTGAATGGCCGTTTAAATTGATTTGTTTGTGCACTGTACCTACTCTGTTACCTAACTGGGATGATCAGAATGTCAGGACATGATGGGCCAACTTCTGTCCTTGTTTGGTTGGGAGGTTGGTTCGAAGTGTCGTGATGTGATGTGAATCCTAGTAGCAAGCAGAGATTTATTAGTATTATTCTCTTACATTACTGGTTTTAGTTCTCATGTCGTGCTTCCTTGTGGTACTTGCTATTAGAGGTCTAACCTCTCTGGTTTTGCATGGCCAGATTTAGAGCCGGTCCCCGAGGATCCAGCTTACTTCTACCTCCAAGATGGTCAACACTAGAGGGATGATCGCAGGAGGACTCGAGTGGGTTTCTTACTTCACCGCTCGTTTTGTTATTTACCTTATACTTTGCCGTTTGGCACCGACATGTTAGTCGGATCATCTTGTACTTACTTTTACATAATTGTAACTAAGTCAGACTGCAGCTGATAACAATTGTGTACACTTGCTATATCATCTGGCTGTGTTTTGTAAAGCCAGATCTCAAGAACATTTTGACTGAGCGTTTGGGACGCCTTACTGCTTTATCTTACATGTTCTCTATTTCTGTTTCCTTGTTTGAATGATTGAGACAATAGATGTGTAATGACCATAGCAAGACTTTTATGTAGTATGCACCCCCTCGTCTGGTTGGACAGCATTGATCGTATTATACGGTATTCATCTACCCGTAATACGTAGCTGGCTGAGTCATTCCCCCGCTCTCCAGTATTCTGGTTCTGGGGCGTGACACCTTACAAATTTGCTGGCCGCATGGATTATGGAAATTAATTCCTTTCAGCCGCATGCATTGGCAATACATGTCAGCCGCATGGCATGTCCTGAAAACCTAGCCGCATATGGTTTTAATGCTTTGCCATCTAAATGCTTTAATGCTTTAAGTAAAGCATTTTTGGAGTAGCCGCATATCTTAATTCAATTGTCAGTTCATGCCTTAATGACTTGATTAAAGCATTTTAATAATTAAATGCTTTAATGCCTTCCCTGGGACAGATTAGCCGCATAAGAATGCATTTTATGCATTTAGGTCCCTAAATAATGCATTTTTGCACTTTATGCATATAAGTTCTTAATATTTTATACTTAAGGCTTTAATGCTTTAGCCCTTAGCATAAGTTCCATGTATTACTTTTTGCATGCACTACAAAGCCCAACGTGCAAGCATTTATGGCTTGCATGTACTTGTATGCTTTAGCAAAGAAGGCATGCTGCTTGGAATACAAAGGAGCCGCATATGCTTGCCAATGCATACTTATATGCTTGCAAGGAGCCGCATACACTTGCCAAGCATACTTGCCATCAACTGCATGATCATTAGTTATTTATTTATTTATTTGTTGTATTTTATGCAAGTAGATGTGAGGGTGAGCTGCATGGCCTTGGTTATTCCTGGGCCGCATGGCAAATTGCCATTGTGTGCTGGCCACGTGGGTTTAATGTATTGATTATTGTTGGGTCCCACATGGCCACTATACTTGAGTGGCCACGTGCCCCTTTTCTTTGTTTGAGTGGAAGCTCGCATTTATTGCCTTCCCACTCTCGGTCTTTTCTGGGTGCGTGAATATTTCTTGTAGGCATTTACTCTTGGCCGCATGGCCCCATTCAGATGTTTTTTGGCTGCATAAGCTTTGGCTGGCCGCATGGGTGGCCTCCCACTCTCTTTGACCGCATGTTTGTTCTCCCACTTTTGGACCGCATGGGTCCCACTTTGATTGTTTAAATATTTTATTTGTCTAAATTGTGGTCAGAATTTCTTTCCACTCCCAACATGAAAGTTGTAGAGTTTCTCCTTGGCTTCAAGAATATATATATTATATATTTATTATTATTTACTTATGCCCGTTTCTCCCCTCCTTGATAAATTAGAATGACTTGACAGTGACCCGTAGTGGTGCACACTTGACAATGAACTTGACATGATAACTTGAAGTGAACTTGACATGATATACCTGACATGATAGTGGCCCGCCGTGGCGCACTCTTGACATGATAAACCTGGCATGATATTTCTTGAATGCTGTTGCGACGGCTAACACGACATGACAAGATTGAGTAACTTGGACACCGTGGACGATTGTGCTTGTACAAATGAACCCATCTTGTCCTGCATCATGTCTAGGACAGGGACCACTGAGTACCACGGTCAGGGGGTACCCACTGAAATCGACTAAGGCTAATCACTAGAATAATCCAGTAGTCATGAAGAGATTTCCCAGCTACAGGCAATCCCGTTATCTGGGCGCCCCACTTGGGATCTGTAGCCTGCCGTCGAGTAGGGCATATTTCCAGCACACTGTCATGTGTTGCACCCTCTAAGTCACCTAAGGGTACATGCGTTTCCTGGACGATGTACCCACTTGAATTCAACTCTAATTGCGTCCGGATAGCCTGGATGGTCTGCAGGGCTTGTGGCTGTGGAATAATCTCGCTGCATCTTGTTAGTAATTAGGCTTGTGACAACCCTAGTTAGTTAAAGTATCAAGCCGTACTTATTGCTTGGCCGTGAAATGTTGGATGGAGTTTACCAGTCTATTCTTGTCTTGATTCTGTACAAGATTTTCACATGACCTGTTTCCTTATTTTATCTTGCCGATAAATGGTGGGAGAAACCAAGTTCGGTTCAGACGAAGGGTTACAACCCCGGTCCTTGTTTGGTTTACGGGTTGTAACCTGGTTATCTGAATAGTCCCATGGTTATTCCATCATATATCATATGTCCTGTTTTTTTTTCTTTAATTGTTGTCTTTTATCATATATTATTACTCTTGTGCTGATTGCTGGTTTTAGTTGCTAAGTGAAGCCTCCTTTGTGGCACTTGCTCTTTCTGGGGTCTGACCCAGCTGGTTTTGTATGGCCAGATACCAGAGCAGCTCCAGAGGATCTACCTGTCTTCCAGCCACATGGTGTCACGCCCCGATTCCGTAGAATCGATAGTCGTCCCCCGGGCGTGATGCCGTGCGAACCTAAGTTGCGATCGCACAAGGCATAGTCATAAGGTTATCCGAAACACAACATCAAGTTAGAGTACGCAGAGAAATTGATTGACACGTTTGAAATAGATGTAAACTTTTTCATTGATAATAAAACATCATTTACATTGACTTCATTACATTCATTGCCGCGCGGGCTACAACAAGACTCGACTTACAAAATGAACGCCGATGAGATAGTCGTTCCATACATTACACCCTTTTATACAAGCAAAACCATTACACATTTCCACCTGCGATCGAGGCGAGTCGAGCCGCCATCTTCTTTTGGACTGAGTGCGGGTCTTCTTCAAAAGGAATCCAGAACAAGCCTTTACACGGACGAGGCTTCAAAAGTGTCCACGCCGCCTTAAGATTTTTAGATGGCACGCCCTTCGTGGTTCGGGGTACCTGCGTGGAGAGCGAGGATCAGTATATTACACTTTGTACTGGTGCGTGGCAAGTTAAGTTCCAAGCTCTCATTTGGTTGAATGAGTTTATATGACTTAGTTCATGAATGTTTCTAACCATCCTAATAAATTTCAAGCGAGAAATGACAAGCATAATGTAATTCACGTTGGAACTTACCCACGGCGGGCCGCACCGCGCCTTATGAGACTTACCATGTTCTTTCCTGTCAATTGTTATCATTTTTTATGCCAAGTGCAATATTACGTGTGATTGGTCACTGACACCACAAGCCATCCTGGACTTATAGCTTTGTTAGCCGGGGCCCTTGCAGCGCAAGTAGCGAGCCCCGCTGCAAGTCCCCGCTTAACCCGTGCTATCATCCAGCACAGCTATACCGTGTTTCCTCCTAGGCCGAGTCGATCCCGTGGCCCCGGGTTGTCGCTCGAGGAAACTTTCTCCTTGTCGACAAGTTGTCCAATGACCGAGTTAAGACATTATCGAGTTATTAAGGCCTAGCCTACTTTCACTTTGAAACTTGATCATTTTTTTTTACCGTGTCCGTGCCCTTGCTTTTATTCTTTCATCCGCAACAACACTATCGATTTACTTAAGAAGGGGGTCGAGAAGAGAAGGGTCAGCCACTCACCTTGAGTTTACTTCGGCGAGGGAACTTGTTGGTCGCGCTAGACGTCGCCTACGCGATTACCTGAAATCGTACAAGCAATCGATTAGAATACTGCATTAATCAAGGAGTTCGATAGGAAATGCGAGTTCGAAATGCAAGCCATGAAAACCATCGAAAACATTCACGAAAGTGCATTCAGAAAACAAAGCGAAAACCAACGCAATCGGCGTGAAAAGCAGAGCAACAGGAGGTCTCTCCCGACTCAGCCGCAGAGTCAATCCTCGAGGCGCAGCCCGCTGAATATGGGACTTGGTTCCGAAGAAGACATTCCATAACGAGGAATGGATCTTAATTCAACCGTTCCCGTTCGATCGACTCGGCCGATCCCGACCTATCGGTCCCGACCGAATCGATAGCGACAGTGTTCCTTTCTCGCGCACCCCGTGGACAGAGTACGGGGCACGATGTAGGGACGGGGCACTACACCATAACCAACTAAGAAAAAATTTCGTCCTCGAAACTTAAGAATAGAACCTACCTCTACGAGAACAATGAAGGAAACTTCTCCTTCATTTCTGATTCAAGCTCCCACGTCGACTCCTCGACCGAATGGTTCCTCCAGAGGACGCGGACGAGGGGAATAGCACGGTTGCGGAGAAGTTTATCCTTGCGCTCCAAGATTTGCACCGGCTCTTCGACATATGACAAGTCCGCCTTCAGGTCCAGCTTACCCAAATCCACAACATGGCTCGGATCATGCACGTACTTCCGCAATTGCGATACGTGGAAGACGTCATGTACCTCTGACAACGCAGGCGGCAAGGCGATTTGGTAAGCTACCGGGGCGACTCGCTTCAATATTTCGAACGGACCAACAAATCTTGGGCTCAATTTCCCCTTCGCACCGAACCTGGAAACTCCACGCATAGGCATCACCTTCAAGAATACATGGTCGCCTTCCGAGAACTCGAGGGGGCGTCGGTGCGTGTCGGCATAGCTTTTCTGTCGGCTTTGTGCTATCTTCAATCTTTCTTGTATTAACTTGACCTTCTGCACAGTCTGCTCCACCAGCTCCGGACCAAGTATCTGCCGTTCCCCGACTTCATCCCAGCAAATGGGCGATCTACACTTCCGGCCGTACAAAGCTTCATACGGCGCCATTTGGATGCTGGACTGATAGCTGTTGTTGTATGCAAACTCGGCCAGCGGTAGATGGACGTCCCAACTTGACTTCAAGTCGATCGCACAGAGTCGTAACATGTCTTCGAGAATTTGGTTCACCCGCTCTGTTTGGCCGTCAGTCTGAGGATGATAAGCTGAGCTGAACTTCAACTTGGTCCCCAGTGCTGAATGAAGACTACTCCAGAAGCGCGCTACGGACCTGTCACGACCCGCACCCTGAAGAGGGGCACGAGCACGTGGTTACGTCCAGCCTACGCCGCAGTATCGGCGGTAGAACGCTGTATATAGGATCTGTAAATGCCTACGACTAACAGTTAAAATGTACCTGTACAGTATATACTCTCCAAATGGAGGTGACATAACAATACAGTCTCCATCACAGAATAAAACTAAGGTAGATAGCTCAGAGGAAAGACATATGATAGATGAAAGAGTAAATAAGTGCAGAGTCCAATACAAGCCCAGATATATACATCACAGGGTATCAAAACAGAATATAGAACTACAGTCTGATAAGCTAGCTGGATCGTAGTCCAGTCAAACCTAGCTAACCTACACTACTCTGGAAGTACAAAATCTAGTGGCTCTACTATAAGGCCACGATCTAAGGCTACTCCATCTGACTCGAGCCCATAATAGGTCGAGCTGTCCGCCTCAGAGTCATCTGTAATATATCATAACGGTATCCTGTCAGGAAAATGAGCAAGTACAAACACTAACAGCAGTTCCATGTGAATTGACAAATTCTATAAGAGACAGTATAATGAACTACAAGACAAAGATATATGAAAACTTGAGAACCGTTCGGAAGCCGAGTTACAACCCTTAAACCAAACAAGGACCGGGGTTGTAACTCTTCTCCCGAGCAGAACTTAGTCTCCAATCAAGGTACAATATAAAGGCAAGTAGAGCATGTGAGTAACTGTATATCATGGCATGGTGAGAAAATACTGAATGTAGAACAGAGCAGGATATACGATAAGATAAAGTAAATATAAAATGTGATTTGAATTATTAGAGCGTTATGTGATCGGCTTGGGAAACATGATCAGGCTTTCCATCCGACCGGCTATGAACAATGAGTACAATAGAACGATAAGGCCGGTCACCATGGAAAGCTATGAACGATGTAGGGTCAGGCTTTACCCGTCGTGAGGCGAGGGTATAGCTATGAACAATGTATACAGTAGAACAATGTGGAAATTTGATCACACAACCACTAATAACTCCCCATCCCCGAATAGTATAAAGGATCCTGACATAATACGTCATGACACGGGATTCAAGAGCAGGTGATCAGCCCACTCCCAAGTCCATGTCTATACAAGTACAAGTAACAAGTTGAGTCATGTACCAATATACCAAGTAACCCGGGAACAACATCTCATGACAGGATCCGACATATACTAGTCCGTGAACCATCGTGTTAGGAATCAAGTAAGACACTACAACTGAATCGGATATAGCAGATATCAAGACAATAAAAACTATCAGTGAATGTACTCGCCTGCTGTCCTGAGCTGTATGGTATATCAATGCTCAGAGCGGTATCAGAAGACCTAAATATGAGGTACTGTAAGTTAATTTAGGTTTAAACAAGTTTAGGAATGATTTACAATGAATGATATGCAATCTAGGTCAAACTAGGTCTCACTGAGTCACACTAAGTCCTGTCAAGTCAATCTAGGTCAAATCAAGTTATATCAAGTCAATCTAAGCCTAACCAAGTCAATCCTAGGTCATACCAGTCATCACGGGTCAAATCAAGTCGAAGAAAGTCAAACGGGATCAAGAGTTGGCCTACAGTTGACTTTTGGTCAACTGGTCAACTCCGGTCAACTCTGGTCAACTCTAGGTCAACCATGGTCAACCCTAGGTCAATGGTGACTAATAGTTGACTTTTGGTCAACTACAAAAGTCTAATGGAAATCAGGACTAATTTGGGTAAAGCGTTGACCCAAAGTTGACTTTCGGTCCAAAAAGTCAACCGTGGTCAACCGGGGCCAAGACTAGGTCTAGGCGACTATTTCTAACTATTACCAACCTCTACAACCCATATCCAAGTCCATCTTGGACTTCGAAACTCATATCTTGGCCGTAGACCAATATCCTATTTTACCCTTAAAAAGGGTAAAATTCTAGCTTCGGCAACTATCCAGTTAGCCTACCTACGCTTGATATTTTGATCCGATCTCCCTAGGGTAGTATGATACTAGCCTATACATATAATATCTACCAAAATACCTAGGTAACGTGGACATTCGGTCCACGATACGGCCCGTTGTCAAAATCTTGAATATTTCAAGATACGCACCGATACGGCGCGATACGGGCGCCCTACGACCCCAAATTCCACCCGGAAGCCTACCCGCAAAATCTAAATCACGTATTCATGCCCCACGCCAAGTTTCAACTCAATCGGATGCTCCGAGCTCCGTTTCGTCCTCTAACTCGGTTTTTCCCTTTTTCTATTCTAGCCTTTTTCCTATTCTTCCAACTTCTTTCAATCTTTCCTCCCAACCTCAAATTCTTTTCTAACTTCTCATGATACACTCATATTTATATCACACTCATAGGTTTCTCTATAGGTTTTCCTACTAGTTTAGACAATAGGCTAACCTATAGGCACTAACTATACACTCTAGGCTCTCACACAAACTCACCAATACCCACACACACACAAAGGTAAGTTTGGGACTGATTTCAAGTGGTAATGTGGACTGATATTTGGGGCTTGTGCAGGACTGATATTGAAGGGGTTATTGTGGACAAATGATGGGGTTAAAGGGGATGTGCAAGTGGGGAAAAGTGGACTGCATAGAGTGGATTTTGTGGACTGTTTTGGGACAGAAAATGTGGGTCTTGGGGGACAGCCAAGTGCTGTCCCCATGGCTGTTCTGTGGCTGTGTTTGGACAGTATTTAGGTGCTATAAGGGACAGCCAATAGGGGAAATTATGGACAAATTTTGGGGCTAAAGGGGACAGCAGTTCATGGGTCAAATAGGGACTGTTTAGGGATGTTTTTGGGACAGCCAATAGGGGTTTACAAGGGCTGTGAAGAGGGAAATTTAGGGGCTATTTTGGACAGCAGTTTGGGTGGTTTGGGACAGCAGGTTGGGCTCCCCCTTCCTCTCACTAAACACCCACACAACACCCTCAACTCCCTCTCTATATCTCCTCTCTTCCACTCTACCAAATTCCTTCACTAACCACTAACATTTCCACAAGCACCACTCCCTCATCCCCTCTCTACCAACACAACATACACACACACACACACAACCACATGGACACACTCTCATCCACACATGGACACACTCTCATCCACACATGGACACACTCTCATGACACAACTATCACTCTCCTCTACACACACACAAATACATATATAAATACACACACATAAATACACATGAATATATATATATATATATATATATATATATATATATATATATATATATATATATATATATATATGTATATACATATATATATATATATATACCACTCTAAAAAGAATAAAACCATAATTAATCCTTAAACTAGAATTTAAGGAAACCTACAAAATCTAGGGTCAACATGTAGAGAATGGTCCCCCCTATAATTTATGTGAAAGAATAAATGAAATGGAGAATTAAATGGGGGTTTAAATGACATACCTAATGTAGATTTGAAGGAGGAAGAAGAAGCTTGAAGGAAAGAAATGAAGAGAGAAGAAGAAGACTTAGTGATGAAGTATGGAGAGGTGGAGGGGGTCTATATGACCAGCCATGGTGGTCAAAGGTAGGGGCACTTGTAATTACAAGTTTGCCCCTCCCTAGCTTCTAGGCTAAGTTAAGTCCCAAAATTGGTTTCGAAAGTTGCTAAAATTAAATAAAAATCATAATTAAACTAAATTACTCATGGGGGACTAGTCCAAACTCTTAAACCCTAAAGTTTAGTGTGGTGGGCCATGGTTAGCTAACAGGCTAATTACAGCTCAAGTCGAAATTCACCGGGGTCCCGAATTAACTCGGAATGCGATGAAATTCGAACCCGACTCCTATAATAATTAAATAATAATATTCATGAAATAAAATTCCCAAAAATATTATAAAATAGAAAATTATCATTTTATCCCTAACTGGAAAAAGTGAGGGTGACAGAACCGTCCATCCCGATCCGAGACGATAGATACTGGGATCCCGTGCAGCCGAACTACTTCATCAAGATATATCTGAGCAAGGCGGTCGACGCTCCAAGTAACTTTGATGGCGATAAAGTACGCTGACTTGGTTAGTCGATCGACGATGACCCAGACGGCGTCGTTTCCCCGCGGCGTCCTCGGCAAGCCAACAACGAAGTCCATAGTGATGTGATTCTACTTCCACTCTGGAATGGCGAGGTTCTGCATCTCCCCGCCCGATCGCTGGTGCTCGGCTTTGACTTGCTGACAGGCCATACATTTTGACACAAAGAGCACTACGTCCCTCTTCACGCCGTGCCATCAAAAGATAACGCGGAGGTCCTTATACATCTTGGTGCTGCCAGGATGCAAGAAATATTTTGCATAGTGCGCCTCCGTCATTATCTCCTTTCTAAGTTCTACGTCGTCCGGTACGCATAGCCGTCCCTTCACGCGCAACACTCCCGACTCGTCCTCTGTAAAGTCAGACGCTTTCCCTGTCGATATCAGCTTTCGCATCTTCTCCAGGTAGGGGTCGTCCTTCTGTGCAAACTTGATCCTCTCCAGTAGGCTCGGTTCCACCTGCAGTTGCGTCGGTTTTACGTCTCTGAAACGAACTCGGAGCTCGATGCCCATTCCTTCCAAGTCTCGCAGCAGTCGATCGTTGATGCATAATGAAGCTAAGTACTTTCGGCTCAGCGCATCCGCTACCACATTTCTCTTGCCCGGCGTGTAGTCGATTGATAAGTCATAGTCTTTGATTAGTTCGAGCCATCGCCTCTGCCGCAAATTCAGTTCTTTTTGGGTGAAGAGATACTTGAGGCTTTTGTGGTCCGTATAAATTCTGCACGCCATGCCATAGAGATAGTGATGCCTATTTGCCATTAAAATTGTTTTGATTGAAATCTTAATACAAACAGAACAGTGATACAATATAGGACTTAGATGTAGTCCTAGGAGTACACTTTTGTTTAAGCTGGGTCCTTAGTGCCAATGGAGCGAGTGGTAATGCGTTGACTCCGTTGACCGGCTGACGACGGTTATCGGTTCTCTGAAGGTGTTGATTGCTCTGGGTGCTGGAGCTTGCTGAGAGGAGGAAGACGTTGAGTGTCTAGAACTGCCTCTCGGTGATTCTCTGTTGTCGATTCTCTCTGTGTTGTGGGTCTTCTGTTCTGAGTCTCTGTGTGTGTGTGAAGGAGATGATCCTTCTATTTATAGTTTTGCAGGCTGGCTGCTCATGCGCGCATGCAGGATGCGCCGGTGTGGGGATGCCACGTGGAGGTTGCTGATGGAGGCGCACGGATGCTGCGCCCTGATCGAGGGGGAGAACTCTTCATACTGCTGTTGTGAGCCGGCACGTAGCAGAGAGAAGATCTTTCCGTTGCTGAAATCTTGGATGAGTTGAGTCAAAAGACACGTGTCGTCGACTCATGATTCGAAGATCTCGGATTTGGTGGAGAGAAGTGATCTGGTGAGCTGCGCCTTGGATTGGGCGCAGGAGGAGGCTGCGGCTCATAACCTTTAGGAGTTACAAACCATTTGGGGCGCATGGCTTTTGAGGCGCATGCAGGCGACTTTTCTTCTGTCTTTCGGGATCAGAGAGCAGTCTGAGGCGCATGGCTTTTGAGGCGCATACTGATTTGGATGCATGGCCGTAGAGGCGCATGCTGATGGTGGAGTGGCCACGTGGCAGTAGCCGTCGAAATAAAGTCATGATGATGCTGACGTTGCCGACGCTTAGTTTTCTGAATAAAGCTGTCAACTGTTCAGACTTTGGGAGGCGTGCTGCCAACTCTGTCAGTTCAGCATTTAATGTTGGTGACGTTCGATGGACAGCTGAGTGGGCACGTCGGTTGGCGTTCCACTCGGTATGGGGATGTGTGAGGGCGCACCCTCTGTAATGCGCCGAGTACTGTAGGGCGCGTCTGTGTGATGCGCCTGATGCCGAAGGGCGCGTCCGTGTGATGTGCTGTCTGGCTGGCGCATCGGACATGTCTTTTAATGATGCGGCTGTCTCGCTCTTCGAGTGCTATAAATAGCCGTTTGGCTGAATTCGAGACGTCCGGTTCATCCATTTAATATAAATTCATTGCACGGAATTCGGAGGGTCATCCACTTAGCGCGTGGGTTTGATCTGCCCGGCCTATAAATAGTGGCATGGAGAGAAGATTTGCTTCTCATTCCCTCACGTACTTCCAACATGAACTTGAACATGCGGGTGCATTCTATTGACGAAGTGCTTCCGAGGGTGATGATGAGACGCTGTGTTGTCTTCGATGCTCTTGAAGGTGACTGTTACATCCAAAAGACGGAGTCGAGGGCTTCCGAGGCAGGCGGAAGGTGCCTGTTGCATCCAAAGATAGGGATGCTCGGGCCTTGTCTCCGTTATTTCGGAAGAGCCGTAGATCGGAATGGCGGTGCTAGGCTCTCTCTTCCTTCAAAGTGGGGTTTCCCCACTTTGATCGTGTTGAAAGCTGCTCCTTTAGCCGCGGTTTCGATCACGGTCTTCCTTCGACTTTGGAGGCTCTTTCGAAGCCTCCCCTGGCCTCAGCATTTGCGGTGCTCTTCTCTTCCTTGGTTCCAGCCAGAGGGTTAAATGCTTTGCTTGGCGAAGCACTTATCAGGTGAGCCTGGCTGGAAGAGCGGCACATAACTGGGCTCTGCTCGGCCAGGTGAGCCTGGCTGGAAGAATTTGGCTGAAGGGATGCACATAGCTGGGCTGCTGAAGGGATGCACACAACTGAGCTGGATGCACATGACTGAGCTGCTGAAGATATGGTGGGATGCGCCTGGTTGGAGGCGCGTGATGTCTGCTGCGCCTGACTGACAGCGCATAGTGACTGGCAGCGCATGATGGCTGCTGCGCCTAACTGGAGGCGCATGGTGGCCGCTGGCTGTAGACTTAGGATCTTTCCTTTGTAGAAATTCTCCTTTGTACAACCTTTTCTAGACATGTAATAGACTTTTATATATAAATAAAAAGTCCTTCTTCAAATGTCCATGGTTATTGACTTTGCTGTGAAGTGTTCTGTGCGAGTCCTGGCGCATGTAGTGTCTGGCGCATGGTCTTTCTGGTTGTGAAATTTCATGCTTCTACAAGACCCCCTTCAAAGTTTTCAAAACTTTTGAATAAGTTTTGGAATACTTTGAATAAGAAGCATGGAGTTCAGGGAGCATGATTTCTGGGCGTATGCCTGTTCGGGCGCATGCTCTTCTCAGTTAATGATGATGGTGCCTCGGTAACCGAAAAGATTAATGATGATCTTTTGGTTTTATTTGCTGCTATCCCTGCACAGAACCCGAGGCGACGGCTGAGATCACACGTCATCTGTTCACGCGTGCGACCAAGCCCTATAAATAGATAAGAGTTGGAGAGAGAAAGGGTTCTTCTTCTCTGTGCCTCTGCTTCTTTAGAGTTTCTTCTTCAAAACCCTAACTTCTCCTTCCTCGAGAGAATGGCTCCCAAGACTCCTCGTGGTGCTGCCGGCAAGGGAAAGGAGAAAGCGAAGGAGTCCGCGGAAGTTGCGGCGGCTGTCGTTCCCCGTCGGTCTGTCGAAGTTCGGCCGGAGGTGGTTGGTAAGTCTCATTGTCCGTACGCCAACGCACATAGGCCTTGAGTCTTTAATGATGTGCCGCGGTCTTTGCCCGCCGACGCGCTTGGGTTTAAACCCTGGTGATGCGCCGAGGCTATACTGCTGACGCGCATGGGTTCAAACCCTGAAGATGCACCGAGGCTATACTGCTGACGCGCATGGGTTCAAACCCTGATGATGCGCCGAGGCTATACTGCTGACGCGCATGGGTTCAAACCCTGATGATGCGCCGCAGTTTTCTCCTTTAGACACATTTGTGTGTTCTCTTCTGACTTTTTCTGATCTTTTACTAGTGTCGATGGCAATCCCGCTTTTGAGTAAAGTTTTCTTGGAGGCTGCCTTCAACCAAATGGGAGTAGAGCATAACGAGGAAGTGATAAACCCTGCTCAAGATGCTCTTATGCTGGATCAGCCTCCTGAGAGAATGACCCTAATCCGTGAATAGCAGTATTGGTTCCTCAAACGGATGATGGAGCGTGGAGTCATTAAACCTTCCACATCTGATAAAGTGACCTTCCTGAAGCCTGAGTTCCTATTTGGAGACCGTCTCACTTCTACTGACTCGTCAGTATTGAAGGTCAAGGAGGACTGGTTCTTTACTGCGAATGGAGTGCATATGACTGTTAAGCAACTTGAACGTCAGTGGCCTTTGACGTCCTTCTGTCGCCTTGTTTTCCAGAGGAGGATGTCTTGGGAGCTTACCCCTTCTCAGGGGGGAGCGGTGACTGGTATCATCCAAATTGATTCTACTTCCGACCAAAGGGATGCTTTGACCGTTGTACGGTCTGGGTCTTCTTACACTTGGCGGACTTTACGTCCTGGGAGCCTCTACAGTGATGTACCCATTGATACGTTTGCTTATAGTGCTTCGACTTTTACACATCGTATGTTTTTGATGGAACGTTCCTACCCGACAGGAGAGTTTCGGGTGGAGGGTTGGTGCCATTACGTCTCTAAATGGGATAAACTGACGCTCTGGATCTTGTCGCGGTTTCGGATTGAGCTCCGAGAGATCGGGTTGACTGCCGCGATCCGTGCTACCCAGGCGGGTGTTGACCTTAATAGGCACATGTTCCTCGCACTCCTGGAGATGTTTGATATCCATACCGGGACCTTCTTTACTCCGGTAGGGGAATTAGGGCTCGCACTTCATGAGATGTATGAGGTGTCTAAACTCCCTTGGGGGTCGGAGCCCTATGAAGAGTACTTTCCAACCAATGAGGAACTTCAGGTCCTGGGGGACAGAGCTGATGAGATGACGGCCGTCTTCAAGGAAGTGGCGAGTCATCATTACTATGTGCAGAGAAGGGATAAAAGCGGGTCGCAGCCCCATGTAATCGCTTGGAGAGATTATGTCTTTAGACAAGACAAAGAGGATTCTTCGAAGTTTTCTACTCCGCCGGCGCTCTCTCGTAGCGAGGTGCTGTCCGAAATGAGCACGTTAGGGGAGAAGAATCCCCGAGGAAATGAAGACCAGCAGTCAGATGCACGCTCCTACAGCTGCTTCTGGCACCTTGCTTATCCAATGTCATCCAAGGCGGTTTTGGTCGCCTATCTGATGATATGGCTCCGGGATTGCGTGTTCGCAGGTGGATCCGGTGCCGTCGAGAGGGTGACTCGAAACTTAATCCTGCCAGCCGTAAAATTGGTCTTCGATCGGCGCTTGGCTCTCCTCCCCGCAATGGTATGTAACCTGCAGCGAGGTTTGCGAGAGTTTGCTGGAAATGTGATTCATGATAGAGGCAGAAAAAATAACTTCCCGCGCGCCGAATTGCCGTTTCACTATTTGATGGGATGGCTGATTCTGCATCATCCCAGTGTGATGAGCCCAGGCTCGGAAGGAGATTATGTCACGACCCGATCCCAACTAATTGGGTCGACTCGAATCATGCCCAGCCTGCACCGTTGTTGAGACGGCGGCAGTAAGCTGTTCAGTAGCAGGTAACCATACAACAACATTATAATTTGTCACAACTCAACATCGGAAAATTTAAAACTTTATTAAACTTTTACATGAAATAAAAGATACAACTTAAACCTTTTTTTTTTTTATACATCATGAATAAAAGAAAACTCTAGGCAAACAGCTCAGCAATCTCGAATTCCTCGTCTTGGGATCGCGTAACAAAGCCTCATCAGTGATACCTAAAATGTTGGGTCTCCAGTCAGGAGGGAGCAAAGTACAATTACGAATATCCAATAATTCAAATAATAATTTGAAATTTGCAATGTTAAACAATTTGAAATACTTTAACAATATTTTTCACAATTCTACAATTGAAAACAGTATGATTTGAGTAGGTAACGAACTATGACCGGCTTGGGATGATTCAATTATATCCTAATGATACGGTCCGGCCTATCCCCGTGTATATGAGGATTCAGCTCGCACAATCAATGATGCAATATAGGGGTATTGGTCATAGACGCTACACTACTCCCCCAATATCCCGAGTCAATCAGATTCAATCAATGAGTCAATATTCGAACTCTAGGAGAGAGTTCCGTGTAGCATTGTGGTTTAAAATTGCAATAAAACAATTACTAGATAAATTACCAAATAGACATAACTGCACTTGCCTTGTATTAGATTGACTGGAAGAACGAGTCGGTACCGAGGAGGAACGTCAGTTGTAACTTCGAGTTCCTACAATTGAGAACTCGACTTAGATTCCTGAATAACCAGACTAAGTGTGCTAGTTGCAATCTCTAGTAGTAAGTCCTAGTCAGGTTTTAAGTTGTATTAATTTACAGCTAACGATTACGTCGCAACTACGTGCGTTGATTAAGCCGGTTAATTGAATTATTTGGAAAATCACGAGAATCGATTACAATTTGGAAAATCGCAAGAATCAATTACAATTTGGAAAACTTTGTGTTTTCATAATATGTATATAAAATACAGTTTTCTTTTAGTGACAAACAGTGAATTAATAATATTTTATTTATTTTAGCTAAACTCGTAATTAAGCCGTAAATTACGTCCTATCTACGAATATGAAATCAATCCAAAATCCACCCAAATCACATCCACCAGAAAAAGAAAAGAAAATAACTACGCTACACAAATACATGGGCACAGCTACTGGTCCTAGGGTGGGCTTATGCCCGATACATCTTTCTTTTACATTAAATAAGAAAATGACTGAATTATTAAATAAAATGCAGAATTTAAATGACTATAATATTTAGCCTAAAAGATAAAATAATAATTTAAAGAAAGCTAGGAGTCTCAGACTCGGTCCTTTTCCTCAAAATTCGGTTTATGCCTCAACGTCCGGTCGGACCGGTGCGTTTGCATTTCGCCGGGGCCCACAGACCGGTACGGTCGTCGCCCGAAAATCGGTTTTAGTAAATCATTTCGAAAGCCAGTTTTGAAATTAATAAAAATATAATTTTGTAAAAATTTGGGCAGCACTTCCTCTATTCCGGGATAAACCCAAAACTGGGAAGCGCCAACAAAACCTGCAAAATGTCCCAAACCAGGGAAAACCCATTTCCAACCAAAATAGTCCACCGAAATATCCACCAAAATAATTCCAACACCACAGAAATAATTCTCGAAATATCCGGGAATCCAATACCAACCAATTCACGCCAACCCAGCAAATAAAACACAGGCAATCAAACTAACGCAGCTAATCGAAATATAAAATGCAGCTATCCGGATTCCCAGGAGGGAACCGGGGGACCGATCTATCATCATTGGCTCTACGGGGGACGAACTACTGTGATTATCAGAGATTACCCAAAACGATGGAATCCGAAGGGTTGCCTCGGACTCGGGACGCGCAAATCCACAGTTCGAACTTGGAAAACGAAAACGAACCACGCCGAAAAGCACACGCAGGTGCTGTCAACTCGGGACGGCACGCGCGCACAGATCAGGGCTGCCGGGGGCGTCAGCGGCTACTGAAGACGGATCTGGCCGCGGGAAACGTCGGGGCGGGCTGGATCGGGGCTAGGGCACGGCCACCGGAGTCGGGGTCGGCGGGAGACCGCCGGGACAGTGCGCGGGTCCGCTGGGAGCTCGCCGGAGTGCTGGGATTCAGCGCATGGGACGGCGCGGAACAACACGCAGAGGGTCGCCGGGGAAAACGGCCGGCAGGAGGTGCTGACCTCGGGAACAGCGCACGGCGGAGGCGCTGGCCTCGAGTCAGAGGCGCCGGGGGTACGTGCTCGGGGCACGCGGGCTGGACTCGACGGAGGTGGGCGGAGGCACGGGTCTCGGGGACGGACGGACGGAGGGTGGCGCCACCGGGGAGGAGCTCCGCCGGGCTAGGGCTGACGTGGGCGGCTCGGGCCGTACGCGCCGGAGAGGCGGTCGGCCGGGGCAGCGCCGGAGTCGGCGGAGTGGCGGTTGCCGGACGCGCGGGGGTTTGCTGGCCTCGGGGCACAGCGGCGGACGGATCCCGGCGAGGATGGCGGCGGCGGGTGGCCGCGAGCTTGGCCGGAGAGGGGCTCGGCCTCGGTCGCACGCGCGGAGAAGGGGATCGGGGAGAAGTTCGGGAAAAAATGGGTTTTTTCCCTCCTGGAAGAAGAGAGAGAGAGATTGAGAGTTGGGATGGGTTTTTTTTTTTGTGAGTTTTCTCTTCCACAGAGAGTGAATGGAAAGGTGAGAGAGTTTCTTGAGGGAGAGAGATAATAGAGTTGTTGAGGAGAACGTGGGAAGGGGAGAAATAGGTGGTGTGCTGGAGTAAAGATAGGGGAGTAACGTAAGGAAAAGAAGAACAACGTGTGGGAGGGGAAGTGGAAAAGTTGTACATGGGTTGAGAGGGGTGCTGGTCCTACGGGACCAGCTATAAAATTTATCTATTATATTATTTATTTATTTTTTTTTTTTAAGAAACCAAGTCAGAAATTAGAAAGAAAGGAAAATGAGATTTGGGTTTGGCTCGGGCCTGGGTCTGGGTTCAACTCAAAAAGCCATGTTGTTAAGTTTGAAATAACTTTATCATTCTAAATAATATAATAATAATAATAATAATAATTTTAGAAATACTAATAATAATAATACTAAAACATTAATAATAATTTAGCACAAAAAAAATATGGGTTTCACAATCTTCCCTCCTTAGAAAATTTCGTCCTCGAAATTAAAGTAAGGTTAGGGATGACAAACATGTACGGGTACTGCGCCCGTAACTCAGGTCCAACTATAAGGATTTCCAAGGCAGTCATGGATGAGATGGTTTAGGGACAAGTTTCATTTATGGTGACATCCATGTAGAAAGAATACAAAAGCGAACCAAAGTACACGAGGTTGATCAGACCATCATGCACCGGTCCTGATTAGACAATATATTAGTGGGTGCACCCAATAAAATATCATCATGATCAAGCTTGATAAAAAATAGCTTGCAAAACTAGGCTAACTTCGTCAGCATCAGTCAAGTTTAGAACGAAGAGATAAGAAAATAAGTGATGGCTCGAATTCTGATCTTCTTCTTACTTCTGACTAGGCTTGCAACTGGTTTCTCTGGCACTGAAAGGTTAAGTCCAAACTTCAGCTCTGAATTATTCAAAACGTGACTCGGAATCCGAAATGTAGTGTCTGGCCTCAATTTCCAGCTCCGTCGAAACTGATTGTTCCTCTGGTAGGAGAAAACTACACCAAATGCAATTTGGTCTTCCCAAGACCTACCAAATTCCGAGACGCAAAATCTCAAAACATCTTCAAGCGTCTGGATTGACCTCTCTGATTGCTCGTCCCGCGGTACTCCGTGAATCCGGTAGATGTGCCTCTCGTACAATGCTGCCAAGTTCTTTAGTGGATAAACCAACTTTGAGAGGAAATAAAGTGTGCTGACTTAGTCAGTCGGTTTATTATAATCCAATTGGTGCTCTTCCCTCCTTGGGAACAAGGCAATCCTTACTTAAAGTTCATGGTTATATGCTTCTACTTCTATTCTGAATTGTCCAGCGGCTCCAACAAACTTGTTGTTCTCTTGCTAAATTCCTCATGTTGACAAAATCCCATACCTGGAATTGTCCTTCTTTATTCCATAGCACCAATCAATGGAGGCATGTTCCGATACCTCTTATTATCTCCCGAATTTACGTAACACTGCGACTGGTGCATTTCTCTCATCCACTCGTTCCTCTGTTTGTCAGCCGATACGCAAAGTCTCGTACCTTTCTTCAGAGTTCCACTGCTGATCAATTTAGAAACCCTCAAGTGTTCCTGCCAACACTTGATCTCTAAGCCTGCAAAGTGCCTCGTTTTGAAACTACGTTCTCTTGACTTTTATCCCTCAGCCTCGAACTTCATCAATACTGAATCATCATCCAGCTCCGTCCTTCTATCTCCAGGTAGTATAACCTCCAGTCCAAACTTCTCGATGTCTTCTAGCAGGTGCCACTCCTTGGCTAAGAACTTCGCCATCAGTATCGACCAAGTGCATCAGTGACCACATTAGCCTTACCTGAATAGTACTGCAGGTTGATGTCGAAATTCTTCATCTGCTTCAACCATCTTCTTAGTCTAACATTCAGCCCTTCCTGAGTGAAGACATATTTCAGACTTTTGTAGTCCGTATAAATTTTCACTCCCTTTCCATAAAAATCATGCTTCCATAGCTTCAAAGTAAAAATAATTGCAGCAATTCAAATTAGGTGTGGAATGATTCTTCTCATGAGTCTGTAGTTGCCTACATGTGTAAGCAATTACTTTCCCATGTTGTTGAAGAACGCAACCCAGTCCTTTCCAGAGGCATTACCGTAAATTGAGTAACCACCGGTTCCTGCGGGTAGCACAAGGATTGGTGTAGTGGTAAGTCTCTTCTTCAGCTCCTCAATGTCGACTGGCAAACTTTTCGTTCAGATGAACTCTTCATTCTTCCAAATGAGCTTCGTCATTGGCTCAGCAATCTTGACGAAATCCTTCACGAACTTCTGATAGTAGCCGGCCAAGTTCAAAAATCTTCCGAATTGAACTTGAGGTATATCACTCTTCAACAACAGCTATCTTCCATCGAATTTTTTTTTTCTTGACCACATGGCCAAAAGTCCACCTTGTCAAAAATCTACGTTCAGATAACTTACCATAAAACTCCTTTTCCTCAAAGTTTCCAATACTTCCTCAGGTGTTCTTCATGCTCTTCTTCAATCTTCAGGATGTTATCTATGGAGAAGTAAAACCGATTCAAATACTCATGAGAATCTCTGTTCATGAAATTCATGAACACAGCAGGAGCATTTGTCAGTCTAACGTCCTGACCAAAGAAAACTACCCATACTTGATGTTTGAACGCCGTCTTGGAAATGTCCTCTTTCCTGACTTTGATTTGATGGTAGTCAAATCTTAAGTCAAACTTCGAAACATCCTATCTCCACACAACCAGTTCAAACAGATCCTCGATCCGGACAGAAAGTACTTGTTCTTTGGTGTCTGGTAATCAATGCACATCCGTTGTTCCATCCTTCTGGGCAAAACAAGATAGATACTCCCTAAGGTAAAGTTCCACTCTAAACAAATCCTAGAGCCTTCATTGATCTGGTCCTCCATCTTCTATGATCTTCGAGTCTGAATCATGCCTTATTGTAGGAGGCAGGATCTGCTGGATAGAAAGAGAGTCCCTAGATTGTGGCCTAACAGGTGTTGCTGGGATATGAGCTCTGGTTTGATAGGAAGATAAGGGACAGTCCTTTACCCGATGTTTAGCAGATCCACATGCCAAACATTGTCCCAATCTCTTGCGGCAACTAACGGTCTGATGACCAGGCCTCTTGCAGTAGTTACAAGCCCAAAGCTTCTTACGACAAGGCTGCCGAAAAGTAGAGTACTTGATGGGACCCAAATATCTTCTAGATTCAGGGGTATTCTTCCTAGGACAAAAGTTCTGCTCTAACCTGGTTGGGGATATCTAAGGCTACATCATGACGTTCTTCATGTCTTCTCTCGTGATATTCTTCTGTTCCTGCTGGGCTTCAACTTGTGCTTTCTGGATCTCCATGATTTCTTAAAATAGGGTAACCATTTGGAAGGTGTTTGCTGGTACTGGTGGAGCAACAAAATGAATAATCCACTAGGGAAATGCAATTTAGTTTGAGATGGGGTAGGATTCGCCAGTCTAGGAAAAACTTCACTGGATGCATTATGCGGACGGTCAAACAGCCACGAGGGGAAAGACCCTGGGCTTGGTTGAGGGGATGGGGTATGATCCGGAGATAACACTTCATCGCCAACAGGATTTGGTCAATGGTCATTCTCTGGAAGGTTTAGGACGCACTCACAAGCAAGGTAGCCTACCGGTCTATAATCAAACGAAAATATTTATTTATATATGAATCGAACCTATGTCGTGACAAATCAATGTTCTAGTGTTCTAATTGTTTCTAGATAGGTTTTCCTAAGTTGTTGTTGTTGGACCTGTATGGGCCACCACTGAAAACATGTCACGACCCGATCCCAACTAATTGGGTCGACTCGGATCATGCCCAGCCTGCACCGTTGTTGAGACGGCGGCAGTAAGCTGTTCAGTAGCAGGTAACCATACAACAACATTATAATTTGTCACAACTCAACATCGGAAAATTTAAAACTTTATTAAACTTTTACATGAAATAAAAGATACAACTTAAACCTTTTTTTTTTTTTTTTTTTTTATACATCATGAATAAAAGAAAACTCTAGGCAAACAGCTCAGCAATCTCGAATTCCTCGTCTTGGGATCGCGTAACAAAGCCTCATCAGTGATACCTAAAATGTTGGGTCTCCAGTCAGGAGGGAGCAAAGTACAATTACGAATATCCAATAATTCAAATAATAATTTGAAATTTGCAATGTTAAACAATTTGAAATACTTTAACAATATTTTTCACAATTCTACAATTGAAAACAGTGTGATTTGAGTAGGTAACGAACTATGACCGGCTTGGGATGATTCAATTATTTCCTAATGATACGGTCCGGCCTATCCCCGTGTATATGAGGATTCAGCTCGCACAATCAATGATGCAATATAGGGGTATTGGTCATAGACGCTACACTACTCCCCCAATATCCCGAGTCAATCAGATTCAATCAATGAGTCAATATTCGAACTCTAGGAGAGAGTTCCGTGTAGCATTGTGGTTTAAAATTGCAATAAAACAATTACTAGATAAATTACCAAATAGACATAACTGCACTTGCCTTGTATTAGATTGACTGGAAGAACGAGTCGGTACCGAGGAGGAACGTCAGTTGTAACTTCGAGTTCCTACAATTGAGAACTCGACTTAGATTCCTGAATAACCAGACTAAGTGTGCTAGTTGCAATCTCTAGTAGTAAGTCCTAGTCAGATTTTAAGTTGTATTAATTTACAGCTAACGATTACGTCGCAACTACGTGCGTTGATTAAGCCGGTTAATTGAATTATTTGGAAAATCACGAGAATCGATTACAATTTGGAAAATCGTAAGAATCAATTACAATTTGGAAAACTTTGTGTTTTCATAATATGTATATAAAATACAGTTTTCTTTTAGTGACAAACAGTGAATTAATAATATTTTATTTATTTTAGCTAAACTCGTAATTAAGCCGTAAATTACGTCCTATCTACGAATATGAAATCAATCCAAAATCCACCCAAATCACATCCACCAGAAAAAGAAAAGAAAATAACTACGCTACACAAATACATGGGCACAGCTACTGGTCCTAGGGTGGGCTTATGCCCGATACATCTTTCTTTTACATTAAATAAGAAAATGACTGAATTATTAAATAAAATGCAGAATTTAAATGACTATAATATTTAGCCTAAAAGATAAAATAATAATTTAAAGAAAGCTAGGAGTCTCAGACTCGGTCCTTTTCCTCAAAATTCGGTTTATGCCTCAACGTCCGGTCGGACCGGTGCGTTTGCATTTCGCCGGGGCCCACAGACCGGTACGGTCGTCGCCCGAAAATCGGTTTTAGTAAATCATTTCGAAAGCCAGTTTTGAAATTAATAAAAATATAATTTTGTAAAAATTTGGGCAGCACTTCCTCTATTCCGGGATAAACCCAAAACTGGGAAGCGCCAACAAAACCTGCAAAATGTCCCAAACCAGGGAAAACCCATTTCCAACCAAAATAGTCCACCGAAATATCCACCAAAATAATTCCAACACCACAGAAATAATTCCCGAAATATCCGGGAATCCAATACCAACCAATTCACGCCAACCCAGCAAATAAAACACAGGCAATCAAACTAACGCAGCTAATCGAAATATAAAATACAGCTATCCGGATTCCCAGGAGGGAACCGGGGGACCGATCTATCATCATTGACTCTACGGGGGACGAACTACTGTGATTATCAGAGATTACCCAAAACGATGGAATCCGAAGGGTTGCCTCGGACTCGGGACGCGCAAATCCACAGTTCGAACTTGGAAAACGAAAACGAACCACGCCGAAAAGCACACGCAGGTGCTGTCCACTCGGGACGGCACACGCGCACAGATCAGGGCTGCCGGGGGCGTCAGCGGCTACTGAAGACGGATCTGGCCGCGGGAAACGTCGGGGCGGGCTGGATCGGGGCTAGGGCACGGCCACCGGAGTCGGGGTCGGCGGGAGACCGCCGGGACAGTGCGCGGGTCCGCTGGGAGCTCGCCGGAGTGCTGGGATTCAGCGCATGGGGCGGCGCGGAACAACACGCAGAGGGTCGCCGGGGAAAACGGCCGGCAGGAGGTGCTGACCTCGGGAACAGCGCACGGCGGAGGCGCTGGCCTCGAGTCAGAGGCGCCGGGGGTACGTGCTCGGGGCACGCGGGCTGGACTCGACGGAGGTGGGCGGAGGCACGGGTCTCGGGGACGGACGGAGGGTGGCGCCACCGGGGAGGAGCTCCGCCGGGCTAGGGCTGACGTGGGCGGCTCGGGCCGCACGCGCCGGAGAGGTGGTCGGCCGGGGCAGCGCCGGAGTCGGCGGAGTGGCGGTTGCCGGACGCGCGGGGGTTTGCTGGCCTCGGGGCACAGCGGCGGACGGATCCCGGCGAGGATGGCGGCAGCGGGTGGCCGCGAGCTTGGCCGGAGAGGGGCTCGGCCTCGGTCGCACGCGCGGAGAAGGGGATCGGGAAGAAGTTCGGGAAAAAATGGGTTTTTTTTCCTCCTGGAAGAAGAGAGAGAGAGATTGAGAGTTGGGATGGGTTTTTTTTTTTGTGAGTTTTCTCTTCCACAGAGAGTGAATGGAAAGGTGAGAGAGTTTCTTGAGGGAGAGCGATAATAGAGTTGTTGAGGAGAACGTGGGAAGGGGAGAAATAGGTGGTGTGCTGGAGTAAAGATAGGGGAGTAACGTAAGGAAAAGAAGAACAACGTGTGGGAGGGGAAGTGGAAAAGTTGTACATGGGTTGAGAGGGGTGCTGGTCCTACGGGACCAGCTATAAAATTTATCTATTATATTATTTTTTTTTTTTTTTTTAAGAAACCAAGTCAGAAATTAGAAAGAAAGGAAAATGAGATTTGGGTTTGGCTCGGGCCTGGGTCTGGGTTCAACTCAAAAAGCCATGTTGTTAAGTTTGAAATAACTTTATCATTCTAAATAATATAATAATAATAATAATAATAATTTTAGAAATACTAATAATAATAATACTAAAACATTAATAATAATTTAGCACAAAAAAAATATGGGTTTCACAGATTATAAGGCTGGAGATGCATTCCTTCGTCATTTCCATCGGAGGAGTTGGTCGTATACTGGTGTCCCGGTTTGTAGAAAGGTTTTATCCTGTCTTCAGGGTTGGGAGATCACCAAAGTTGGTCCCATCTATTTGGGTTTTGAGGCCAACGAGGATTTAAGGGACCTGGGCGAAGGTACCACCACTCTGCCTCAATGGGGATTCCGCTGGTTGCAAAGTATCCGGCCGTCCCATCTGGTGTACCGGAACAGGAATCAATGCTACCTGGAACCATACTTGCCGAGCCGCTTTGCGCGGCAATTTGGTTATGCTCAGATGATGTTGGATAACCCCAGTAATACCCTGGGGTATGTTGGAAGTTTGTTGGATGGTGCACGAGCTTGGCATTACTATAATGTCGGATGTACCGGAGCTCGTTTTACGTTGCCCGTCCCCGATCCGCGGCCGCCCATTCTTTACTCGGCCGCCAAATTTTACTGTGTTATGGCTGCCCCGCCCTCCGGATATGACAGGAAGACCAGCCTTATCGCAGGCACCCAGTTAGCAGCGACTGGGGATACGCCAGTGAAGGCCCGGCCGCATCGTTCGTCAGGGGTGGGTCAACGGAGTGCCCCCTCCGCATCACAAGCAGAACCCTCGGACGATCGATCGAAACGATGTGCAGATACAGGGGCTGAATCTCTTGTGTCGAAGAAGCAGAAGAAGGCATCGTTACCGACGGTGTCATCGGATTCGGCGTCCGAAGAGGTAAGGACATCCTACTAAATCTGATTTTGGTTCCGCCACTTACGAGGCCCCATCTTCTTTTGTAGGAGCCGCTAAAAAGAAAACCTCGTACCCCAAAGTCGGGTGGGAGTCGGCGAGAAGAGATGGCGAGCTCGTCTGGAGTACGTATCCCGCCGACAATGATGTCTCTCATGGAGGAAGATCCGGAGGATACTGTCATCGTGGAGGTTCCGGTATCCCCGGGTTATGTCAGGATGGAATCTGAGGGTGCAGCAGCTTCCGAGGTGACGAAGGCCACAGCGGAGGCTTCACATATCAAAGGTTTAGCAAGTGCGCAGCTTCCTGGTGATGAAGAGGAATGGAGTTCATCATCTTCCGATGACATCGCTCCGGAGCTGCAGGAGTCTGTTGCGGGGGCAGCAGAAGCAGTGAGGATAGAGGAGAGGGTTGATTCCCCTCCTTGTCATGATGAAGGAAGGTCGGCCGAATCATTGCCAAATCCTTCCTTGGCTTCAACCATGGACATAGAGATGGCTACTGATCAGGCGGTAGCGACAGATTCTGTCCCTGTAGAGGGACTTGAGAAGAATGAGACCCTTCTGTCGGTCTTGTCTCCTGGGCTGGCCAGGAGATAAATGTTGATCTCTACGTTTTGCCGGGGGAGGTAGCTGATGCTGATAGAACGTCGGGGGTAGAAGAGGTGGCCGTTGACGTCGGTGATTTCTCCAGGCTTGAGAAGGGTAAGGGTGTGGAACCCTCTGTTGCTCCTTCCACTTGGGGTACTATCACGACGCATGTGCCGGCTCCTTCTGTTCCTTCGGCTCCTCGGGCTAGCAGTCTGGCCCCTGTTGATGAAGAGCCTATTGCTGCCGAGGTTCAAACCTCTCAGATCGAGGTTGGCGGATCTTCCTCCGGTCCGCAAACTGTAGTAGCTCCCCCAACTCCTGCTATGACGCCGCAGGTGCTGGCGAATGCCGACGAGTATGTGAAGTTCCTCGTCGAGGGAGTGTACAAAATGCTGGAGAAAGGAGTATCTGCAGTGATGGATGCTAAGGGGAGCTTTGCGACAGCAAAAGCTTTGGCAATGCCTTGTATCGAGCTGATCCGCGTTCACCAAGGCCATGACCATATGGCCGAAATTTTGGAGGTTTCGGTGATTGAGCTGGACGAGCGGCTCGCGGAACTGCAGCGCATCCAACGAAATGACCTCTCTGTCTTGATAGATGCAGAGATAGGGAAGTTGATGGCTGAAATCGAGGCTTCCTATCGAGCCGATGTGAGCAGTTGGGAGCGTGAAGTGGCTGGGATTGAGGCTGCGACGGAGCAGTTGTCTCAATCTATGGAGAAGACGACGGAGAAGCGGGCTGCGGTGGACGCTAACATCGCAGAGGTTGATGCTCAGATGCGCCGTCTTGAAGACCAGCGGGCCCAACTTCAACTAGAAGCTGATCGTGTCCTGGTTGAACACGTGGCATTCAAGCAGGAGGAAGCGACTCTTACTCAGCGGACCCTTGCTTTGGCTCAGCAGCGACGACAGCTTGATGAGAAGTATGAGAGTAAAACTTCCGCTGAGGCTGTCGGATTAATGCGTCAAGAAGCCGAGCTGCGAGTCCAGACGACTGTGGAAACTCGTACTGCCGACCTGTGACGTCGAGTCAGAGAGCTCTCATCCCACCCTGGAGAGGATCGGGGACTGTAGCTTCTCTTCTTTTTATGTATTTTTGCAACTCTTGCTGGGAAAATAGCGTATTTCTGTACTTCCTTCTTTGAAAAATAAAGAAATACACTATCTCTCTTTTTTGTGATGTGTTCATTTTTGATCTCATGAACTTGATGATTTATGTGGACCTATTATCTTTTGCGCACCTTGGTTTTTAGGTACAGATAATAAGTTTGAAGGAACCAACATGTTTGCTCAGAGGTAATGTGGACATGGCAATCATTAGGTTCAAATGATAGAATCTTCCTACTCAGAGGTATTTATGGACATGGTAGGAATGATCCTGGGGGATACGCTGAACAACTCAGAGGTAATGTGGACATGGAAGTTCTGCGATCAATGTACGACAACACAGGAGTTGTTTGTACGGGATGTTTACTCAGAGGTAATGTGGACGCGGTAAACATGAAGGATAGCGTAAGCTCACGAAGTGTAAGATTCCGCTTTGTAGGGTGTAGAGAGACAACTCAGAGGTAATGTGGACGTGGTTATCTTTCTACGGAAGGAGGCCACGGAACAGCTGGGTTCTGGAAGCGTTTGAGTTTGTGGAAAGAGGTTGTTTGGGGAAATACATGTCTTGGAGGATGTCAAAAATAGTACTTCTTTAGGAACTTGCCGTTGATGGGCATCATGAACAAGTCCCCATTGGGTTTGGCGAGGCGGTAAGCACCGTTTGAGTATACCGTCTCAATGATGAAGGGTCCTTCCCATTTGGGCTCGAACTTCCCTGGTGTCTTGTGAGTTAACACCATTGGCCTTCTGACTGCTAAAACCAGGTCGCCAACTTGGAGAGTTCTTTGTTTGACCCTCTTGTTGAAAGCCTGTGATATACGGGCTTGGTAAAGTTCGATGCGTTGTTGAGCTAGGAGACGCTTTTCGTCAAGTGCCTCCAGTTCCTGCAGACGACGACGTTGATTGTCTTCTTCTGTGAGTTTGTTTGTGATCGCTACTCGGAGTGAGGGTATCTGGATCTCGAGAGGCAGTACCGCTTCACTCCCGTAGACCAGGGAGAATGGTGTGTTGCCTGTTGGGGTCCGTACCGTTGTGCGGTAGGCCCAAAGACATTCGCTTTTCGTCCCAGTCGCGTTTGTTGGATGACACGAACTTTTTGAGCAGCCTGACGATAGTTTTGTTGAACGCCTCGGCCAATCCGTTTGCTGCCGGATTGTAGGCGGTTGAGGCCACGTTTTGAATGCGATTCTTGTCACAGAACCACTCTGGAGCTTTTTACTTCCGCTAGTGGGACTGCTTCCGCCCATTTGGAGAAGTAATCGGTGATGGCCAGGATGAAACGATGTCCTCTTGATGATTGGCTGCTGAGGGCTTGGATGGACCCTCCTCAGGGATGGTGCCAGGAGGTACCACTTTGGCGACACCTTCACCGGGCTGGGAGTTCTGTTGTGCACGTGTCTGCACTGGAAGCGCCTCTTCCGTTGAAGAAGAGACCGTGCGGTAAGACTTGATCTTCCTGCCTTTTGCTTTGGAGGTAGGGCGTACCTCCGGTTGAGTCACCTCGGAGACGAGGTCGGGGTGAACCCAGAGGACCTCTCCTTGAGATGTGGTGAGTGGGACAAGTCCACTCACATTGTCACGGGTGGGTGGCAAGTTCACCACCTCCATTGTCGCCTTAGGGATGGGGACGACGCCATCTTGTGTGGTAGTCGGCGGCAAGGTGCCGAACTGAAGTGACACCACATTAGCTGACACCGTCTTCTCTTCGTAGTCGACGGAGATTACATCCGCATTGATCATGCGCTGGATGTAATTTTTGAGGACGTAGCAGTCCTTGGTCGGGTGTCCGACAAACCGATGGTAGTGACAGTACCTCGGGTTGTCCACTTTCCCGACTTCATCGGGCCGCTTCAGGTCCGGAAGCTTGATCTTGTCACCCTGCTTCAGTATCTCAAAGAGTTGCAGGGTGTCGTCATCATTGAATAAATAAACCTCCTTGGGTCTCGGTGCCAGTGGAGGCTTTTGAGTAGGCGCAGATGCGCCTTTCGAGGCATTAACAGTCAATGCATGTTTCTCCTTTGTTTCTCGTCCGGAGTTGTTGATTGCGGACTTTTTCCCCTTATCGTCAAAGGCGGGGAAGCTAACACCCAGAAGACGTGCATTGGCCGCCTTCTTCTCTGCAGCTTCAGCTTCGATGATTAGGGAGCTCCAGTCGGGAGGGGGAGTAGAGTTAAGCCAGAGCTTTACTGCAGGCAGCATGTTCATACTGCAAGCGGAGAGAAGCGCATGCTCTGGCATGCCTGGAGGTAGCCTGAAGCAGGCCTGACGGAAGCGTTCGATGAATGTCCGAACCGTTTCCTTGTCCTTCTGGCGTATCTCAATGAGAGACGCCATCGTCATGTCCTTCCCACCGTCGTAGAAGCGGTCGAGGAAGAGGCGTGTCAGGTCGTCGAAGGATGATATAGAATTATCGGGGAGGCTGCAGTACCAGTCATACGCCACCCCTTTCAGGGCCCCAACAAAGATACTGGTGAGGAGCGCGTCCTCCTTCGGAAGATGCCCTATCTGCGACTGGAAGTACGTCAGGTACCGTCGTGGAGAGTCCTTCTCGTCATACGGCGTGAGTGTTTGTGGTTTATACTTTGGAGGATAAACTACCTTGTTCCACTCAAGGGGATAAGGCTGGGGAATGCCCATCTTCTGGCGCTCCTCCTGCCTGTTCTTGGACTCGAAGCGCTCCCGCAGATCTTTGATCATTTCGACCACGTCCTCCGTGGAGCTAGGAGTCGGGGAAGGAGGTACCACCTGGAGTGGAGCGTTTGAGGGCTCCGACGTCCGGGGTGCTTCTGTGTCTGAGGGTGTTCGTTGGAGGGGCACACTCGACTCTCCATTGGCTCCTGGGTCGGGACCATTTGAAGGTGTCCTGATCAAGGCCGACCGCATTTCAAACACTGCTTGAGTCAGTGCTTGCATTGAGGCAGAGAGGGTTTTGAGTCCTCCCTCTAGCGAGTCTATGCGCTGGACAATGTCCTGTGGCGACGCATCAGTCTCAAGATCACCCCCGGTCATGTATACTGTCATGACACGGCTGGAAGTGGATGGATCAGTTGAGGTTTCACTCTCAGCCTCGCTCTCGTGTGGAGGAGTCACTTCTTCTGGTGTTTGGCCACCCCCAGCCACATTCTGGAGTTCGTCTTCGACAGGCGCATCTGCAAGGGCCTGACTGCCCTCAGCTCTGTCTTGAAGGGCCTCTTCATTTCCAGCACTACCCCCGGCGGTGTCCTGGAGGACATCGTCATTTTGAGGGGCTTCAGGGAGGCCATCTTCGCCTTGATGAAGATCCGCCGCAGCTGTGCTTTGGACATCTTCGTCTTCGGAAGGAGGCTCGACAAGGGTCTGGCTACCCCCAGCTTCCTTCAAGAACTTCTTCCTCGACCGAGTGCCTTCGAACACTCCAGAGGTCGAGACAGCTGCCTTGGTTTTCCTCGGCTGGCTTTTGGATGAAGACGAGGAATTGGCAGTCGTCTTCTGGACAGATGAGGAGTTGGAGATCACGTTGCATGAAGCAACCTTTAGCTCTTCTTCTGCTGACACCTTCGTCCCAAGGCGATGTCGGAGGGGTGTCGATAATTGTAGCCGTTGGAAGACCGACTGCTTTGGCGGTACTGTCGTCTTGCAACAGCAGTTGATGGTGACCACTGCACAAGTGTGCCCCGTGAGAGGCGCATCGTGCTTGTTGGTCAACTCTCCTGACCGGCGCTTGTGAGTGATCACGTTGCGCAGGTCGTTGGAGGAGAGTGCTACCCTCACACCCCTCTCAGGCGCATGGCAGGGCCAAGCGCCGGGGTGGTCGGGTGAGTGCTGCGCCCCCTGATCTAATACCAAGCAGGCATCACGATCAGTAGTGGGGGAACCACAGCATTTGAAGTGACTTGAACGGACCTCAAACGCACAACCAGAGGAGGCGCGAGAGTTCAAGACCACTGAGCTTGCCTCTCTCGGCTGGGTTGTGCACGCAGTGAATGCGCCCAAGCGAGATGAGGACTTTGAAGGTCGACTCGTTGTCGGTGCAGAAGCACTTGAGTCAACCTTGTACAGCTTGCCATCGGCAGCGCGCGTGATTGTAAGCGCGTGCCTCTGGCCGGCTGTTGGTATAGCACGTTTGTGGCGCATGGCCCGTGCCGCCTTGGATTTCTTCGTACCAGCCCGCTGGGGCGCATAGTACTCAGCATCCAAATTCTCCTCGCCATTACAGCGAGTGAGTCTGTCAAAGACAGAGGCTCTTTGTGGCACATCAGAAGTGATGCGCGGGGCATTGGCTGCGCCCCTGCTCCGTCGACGTATCTTCCTCGCCTGAGAGGAAGATGGCTGGGGAACGTGGTCAGCCGCACGCTTCCCCGAGAGATGCGATGCATCAGCGGGCGCACCTTGACTGCCGAGGACGTCAGCAGGAAGGGAAGGCTGGACGGGCGCATCCCCTTCAACGGTGGTGCCCGAGGCGTCGACTTTGCGCACCCAGACTGCGCGGGTCTTCTTCGGCTTCGACAGCCGCTTCGAAGGACTCGCACTTCCTTCAGAAATGAACTCCTCGTATGTCTGTTGATTGAGGCGCACTACCAGCGTCTTGTGGGAGGAGCCCACCTTCACGTCGTCGGCCTGTGACACGACCTTTTCGGTAGAGGAGAAAGAATTCTCCAGCAGAGTCGCCAGCTTGTTTGCCATTAAAATTGTTTTGATTGAAATCTTAATACAAACAGAACAGTGATACAATATAGGACTTAGATGTAGTCCTAGGAGTACACTTTTGTTTAAGCTGGGTCCTTAGTGCCAATGGAGCGAGTGGTAATGCGTTGACTCCGTTGACCGGCTGACGACGGTTATCGGTTCTCTGAAGGTGTTGATTGCTCTGGGTGCTGGAGCTTGCTGAGAGGAGGAAGACGTTGAGTGTCTAGAACTGCCTCTCGGTGATTCTCTGTTGTCGATTCTCTCTGTGTTGTGAGTCTTCTGTTCTGAGTCTCTGTGTGTGTGTGAAGGAGATGATCCTTCTATTTATAGTTTTGCAGGCTGGCTGCTCATACGTGCATACAGGATGCGCCGGTGTGGGGATGCCACGTGGAGGTTGCTGATGGAGGCGCACGGATGCTGCGCCCTGATCGAGGGAGAGAACTCTTCATACTGCTGTTGTGAGCCAGCACGTAGCAGAGAGAAGATCTTTCCGTTGCTGAAATCTTGGATGAGTTGAGTCAAAAGACACGTGTCGTCGACTCATGGTTCGAAGATCTCGGATTTGGTGGAGAGAAGTGATCTGGTGAGCTGCGCCTTGGATTGGGCGCAGGAGGAGGCTGCGGCTCATAACCTTTAGGAGTTACAAACCATTTGGGGCGCATGGCTTTTGAGACGCATGCAGGCGACTTTCCTTCTGTCTTTCGGGATCAGAGAGCAGTCTGAGGCACATGGCTTTTGAGGCGCATACTGATTTGGACGCATGGCCGTAGAGGCGCATGCTGATGGTAGAGTAGCCACGTGGCAGTAGCCGTCGAAATAAAGTCATGATGATGCTGACGTTGCCGACGCTTCGTTTTCTGAATAAAGCTGTCAACTGTTCAGACTTTGGGAGGCATGCTGCCAACTCTGTCAGTTCAGCATTTAATGTTGGTGACGTTCGATGGACAGCTGAGTGGGCACGTCGGTTGGCATTCCACTCGGTATGGGGATGTGTGAGGGCGCACCCTCTGTAATGTGCCGAGTACTGTAGGGCGCGTCTGTGTGATGCGCCTGATGCCGAAGGGCGCGTCCGTGTGATGCGCTGTCTGGCTGGCGCATCGGACATGTCTTTTAATGATGCGGCTGTCTCGCTCTTCGAGTGCTATAAATAGCCGTTTGGCTGAATTCGAGGCGTCCGGTTCATCCATTTAATATAAATTCATTGCACGGAATTCGGAGGGTCATCTACTTGGCGCGTGGGTTTGATCTGTCCAGCCTATAAATAGTGGCATGGAGAGAAGATTTACTTCTCATTCCCTCACGTACTTCCAACATGAACTTGAACATGCGGGTGCATTCTATTGACGAAGTGCTCCCGAGGGTGAAGATGAGACGCTGTGTTGTCTTCGATGCTCTTGAAGGTGACTGTTACATCTAAAAGACGGAGTCGAGGGCTTCCGAGGCAGGCGGAAGGTGCCTGTTGCATCCAAAGATAGGGATGCTCGGGCCTTGTCCCCGTTATTCCGGAAGAGCCGTAGATCGGAATGGCGGTGCTAGGCTCTCTCTTCCTTCAAAGTGGGGTTTCCCCACTTTGATCGTGTTGAAAGCTGCTCCTTTAGCCGCGGTTTCGATCACGGTCTTCCTTCGGCTTTGGAGGCTCTTTCGAAGCCTCCCCTGGCCTCAGCATTTGCGGTGCTCTTCTCTTCCTTGGTTCCAGCCAGAGGGTTAAATGCTTTGCTTGGCGAAGCACTTATCAGGTGAGCCTGGCTGGAAGAGCGACACATAACTGGGCTCTGCTCGGCCAGGTGAGCCTGGCTGGAAGAATTTGGCTGAAGGGATGCACATAGCTGGGCTGCTGAAGGGATGCACACAACTGAGCTGGATGCACATGACTGAGCTGCTGAAGATATGGTGGGATGCGCCTGGTTGGAGGCACGTGATGTCTGCTGCGCCTGACTGACAGCGCATGGTGACTGGCAGCGCATGATGGCTGTTGCGCCTAACTGGAGGCGCATGGTGGCCGCTGGCTGTAGACTTAGGATCTTTCCTTTGTAGAAATTCTCCTTTGTACAACCTTTTCTAGACATGTAATAGACTTTTATATATAAATAAAAAGTCCTTCTTCAAATGTCCATGGTTATTGACTTTGCTGTGAAGTGTTCTGTGCGAGTCCTGGCGCATGTAGTGTCTGGCGCATGGTCTTTCTGGTTGTGAAATTCTATGCTTCTACAACGCCACAGCTTCAACGCGAACACAATTGCCGCTAGTTCTAGGTCGTGCGTGGGGTAGTTCTTCTCGTGCGGCTTCAACTGCCGGGAAGCAAAAGATATCACCTTATCCCGCTGCATGAGCACACACCCCAAGCCCTGGCCAGAAGCATCGCTAAAGATTTGAAATCCCTCCGTCACTTCAGGAAGAGCAAGTATCGGGGTCGAAATGAGCCGTTGTTTGAGCTCCTGGAAAGAAGCTTCACAGTCGTCTGACCACTTGAATGTGACTCCTTTCTGGGTGAGGCGAGTCAACGGCGATGCGATCTTCGCGAAGTCCTTCACAAAGCGTCGGTAGTATCCCGCCAAGCCTAGGAAGCTTCGAATTTCGCTAACTGATGCGGGCCGTTTCCAATCAGCAACTGCCTCGACTTTCTTCGGATCGACTGCGATGCCCGCGGCGGAGATGATGTGCCCAAGGAATGAGACGCTGTTCAGCCAGAACTCGCACTTGCTCATCTTTGCGTACAACTGATTCTCTCGAAGGGTTTGGAGTACCGTCTGCAGATGCTCTGCATGTTGCGCTCGATTCTTCGAGTAGACGAGGATGTCGTCGATGAAGACTACTACAAACTTGTCAACGAACGGACGGAACACCCGATTCATTAGATCCATGAAGACGGCAGGGGCGTTTGTCAGACCGAACGGTATTACCAAGAACTCGTAGTGGCCATAGCGAGTGCGGAAGGCAGACTTCGGCACGTCATCTGGCTTGACTTTGAGTTGGTGATAACCCGATCGTAGATCAATCTTCGAAAACACCGTTGTACCTTGGAGCTGGTCGAACAAATCGTCGATGCGGGGCAGGGGGTATTTGTTTCGGACGGTAGCTTTGTTCAATTCTCGATAGTCGATGCAGAGCCGCATCGATCCATCCTTCTTCTTCACGAACAGCACGGGCACACCCCACGGCGAGACACTCGGACGGATAAACCCTCTGTCGAGCAATTCCTGAAGTTGTGCCTTCAATTCTTTCAATTCTGCAGGGGCCATTCTGTACGGAGCCTTCGAGATCGGCCGGGTGTCGGGGAATGTGTCGATGGTGAACTCTATTTCTCGATCGGGCGGCATGCCGGGTAGCTCGTCCAGGAACACGTCTGGGAATTCTGCCACAACGTCGGTCTCTTCCGCGTTTGCACCATCCTGTCGCATGTCTCGAACGGAAGCTAGATAGCCCTCGCACCCGGAATGCAGCATCAGTCGAGCAGATATTGCGGAGATCACCATGCAGGTCGGCGACGCCTCACCACACGAGTAGCAGAATTCAGGCACTCCAGGCATGCGGAATGTGACCTTCTTTTCAGCGCAGTCTATGGTTGCGTTGCACGGCCCAAGCCAATCCATTCCCAGAATAATGTCAAAGTCCTTCATGTCTAGAACTATCACATCCAGACCGATCTTTTGACCGTCGATACAGATAATCCCGTCGGCGCAAGCTAAGTTTGTAAGAATTGGTGTGCCCGAAGGTGTGCTTACGCTAAGGTCGAGATCTAATGATATTACAGGAAATTTGTGCTCGACGGCAAAGTCCGCCGATATAAAACTATGCGAAGCGCCTGAATCAAATAACACACGAGCAGACACATTATTAAATTTTAGTATACCTAACACTACTGTATCTGATGCCAGCGCTTCGTCTCGAGTCATGGCGTAGACGCGGCCCTGAGTGTTGGGGCGACGGTCTCGGCCATTTTGCGGTGCGGGTTGAGTGGACGGAGAAAGTCGAGGCGCCTGTCCTCGATTCTCTTGACGGTTCTGTTGTTGTGGTGGTGCATTGCGATTTTGTCTTCGAGCCCAGCAATCCGCCATTTGGTGCCCCCTTTTTCCGCAAAAGAAACACCCCCTTCGAAGACCGCATAGTCCCTTTCAGTGTGCCCGTGGTGGTTGCACTTGGTGCAGGAAGGAGATGGTTTCTGCCCTTTATCGTCGCCGTTGTTTGGACGCTTTGACGCAAAATTGTTGCCTCCCGTATAGCTAGGACGTTTGTGATTGGAGTGACGCACAACGTCGGCAGCACCGGAAGGATGCATGCTCTCAAGACAGAGAGCGTGGTTCAGAGCCTCGCCCATGGTCTTATACTCCGGGACCCCGACATGCGCACCGATAGAGTGTCACAGACCCACTTCGAACCGTCGCACACGGCACTCTTCAGTAGGCAGAAACTGGCCAGCAAACTTAGACAACTTGTTGAATTCTGCGGGATACTGTTCCACTGTCCTGCTCCCTTGCTTCAACTGCATGAATTCATTCTCCTTCGCTTGAAGAACGGCTGACGGAAGGTACTGGACTTCGAAAGCTTTACGGAACGTGGCCCAAGAGATCGGTGCGGTGGTGTTGTCCGGTCGGATCGCTCGCTTGCGTACGGTCCACCAGTCGTGCGCGTTCAACCGTAGTTGAAGTTGTGCGCAGGCGACTTGCTTCGACTCTTCAATGCCGAGAAGCTCGAAGTGATCTTCCAACCAGTCGATCGCTATGGAAGGACCCTCGGTGCCACTGAAGGAAGTGCGGCACGCTTTCTTGAATTCTGACACTTCAAAGTTGTACTTTTTCAGTGTCGCCGGTTGACGCTCGGGCTCCGCCGTGTCGAATTCAATGGGTTGGATCGTCGGCCCGGTGGTAGCAGGTGCGGTGACGGTAGGCACAGTCACAAAATTTTCGTTGGCCGCCATTGTCTGGACGATCTGCTGTAGGGTATCTAACTGCTTTTGTTGAAGTTTGGCATGTGCGTCAAAGCGAGCTTCGAACTGGGCCTGTCGTTCCTCTACCTGTTGATGCCGATTCTCGGACTGGTTTCGCTGTGCCTCCATCATGCGCAGCATCCTTTCGATGGTATCGTTAGAAGGTCCGGCCCGCGGACGATGCGAACTACTAGAGCCGCTTGAAGCGCTCTGTTCTTGCTCGGCCGTGGGTTCCGTCACTTCTGCGATACGAAGGCAAATGCATCAATCACATAATATTACGGACTCATTGTATGGAACAACTTATCTCATCGATGCGAGGTCAAAGGATGTAAAGTCGTGCTCTGATACCATTATGTCACGCCCCGATTCCGTAGAATCGATAGTCGTCCCCCGGGCGTGATGCCGTGCGAACCTAAGTTGCGATCGCACAAGGCATAGTCATAAGGTTATCCGAAACACAACATCAAGTTAGAGTACGCAGAGAAATTGATTGACACATTTGAAATAGAAGTAAACTTTTTCATTGATAATAAAACATCATTTACATTTACTTCATTACATTCATTGCCGTGCGGGCTACAACAAGACTCGACTTACAAAATGAACGCCGATGAGATAGTCGTTCCATACATTACACCCTTTTATACAAGCAAAACTATTACACATTTCCACATGCGATCGAGGCGAGTCGAGCCGCCATCTTCTTTTGGACTGAGTGCGGGTTTTCTTCAAAAGGAATCCAGAACAAGCCTTTACACGGACGAGGCTTCAAAAGTGTCCATGCCGCCTTAAGATTTTTAGGTGGCACGCCCTTCGTGGTTCGGGGTACCTGCGTGGAGAGCGAGGATCAGTACATTACACTTTGTACTGGTGCGTGGCAAGTTCCAAGCTCTTATTTGGTTGAATGAGTTTATATGACTTAGTTCATGAATGTTTCTAACCATCCTAATAAATTTCAAGCGAGAAATGACAAGCATAATGTAATTCACGTTGGAACTTACCCACGGCGGGCCGCGCCACGCCTTATGAGACTTACCATGTTCTTTTCTGTCAATTGTTATCATTTTTCATGCCAAGTGCAATATTACGTGTGATTGGTCACTGACACCACAAGCCATCCTGGACTTATAGCTTTGTTAGCCGGGGCCCTTGCAGCGCAAGTAGCGAGCCCCGCTGCAAGTCCCCACTTAACCCGTGCTATCATCCAGCACAGCTATACCGTGTTTTCTCCTAGGTCGAGTCGATCCCGTGGCCCCGAGTTGTCGCTCGAGGAAACTTTCTCCTTGTCGACAAGTTGTCCAATGACCGAGTTAAGACATTATCCAGTTATTAAGGCCTAGCCTACTTTCACTTTGAAACTTGATCATTTTTTTTACCGTGTCCGTGCCCTTGCTTTTATTCTTTCATCCGCAACAACACTATCGATTTACTTAAGAAGGGGGTCGAGAAGAGAAGGGTCAGCCACTCACCTTGAGTTTACTTCGGCGAGGGAACTTGTTGGTCGCGCTAGACGTCGCCTACGCGATTACCTAAAATCGTACAAGCAACCGATTAGAACACTGCATTAATCAAGGAGTTCGATAGGAAATGCGAGTTCGAAATGCAAGCCATGAAAACCATCGAAAACATTCACGAAAGCGCATTCAGAAAACAAAGCCAAAACCAACGCAAGCGGCTTGAAAAGCAGAGCAACGGGAGGTCTCTCCCGACTCAGCCGCAGAGTCAATCCTCGAGGCGCAGTTCGCTGAATATGGGACTTGGTTCCGAAGAAGATATTCCATAACGAGGAATGGATCTTAATTCAACCGTTCCCGTTCGATCGACTCGGCCGATCCCGACCTATCGGTCCCGACCGAATCGATAGCGACAGTGTTCCTTTCTTGCGCACCCCGTGGACAGAGTACGGGGCACGATGTAGGGACGGGGCACTACACATGGTGACCACTAGACGGAATCCTGGCAACGAGTGGGTTATTTTTGGCTCTCCCACTCTATTATAAAATTATTCTTTTGAGGCGTTTAGCCGCCGAGCAAGTGTTAGCTCGTGTATATTTTTACTTACTATCTGCCTACGGGCTGTAACATGATTGGCAACCTAGGGTTGATCATGTATGACCAAAACTCTTGCTAGTCCTCACATTTTGTACGACTAGCTTCATGATCAGCTGAATATGTAATGTTTGGGACGCCTTACTATTGTATATTTGGTGATCTTACATCTTGTAACATTTACTTACTTGCTTGTGATTGAGACACTAGGCTTGTTCATGACCTTAAGAGACTGTTGGCTTGTAGATAAACCCTCATATATCTAGACAGCCGTGACCGTATAGTGGAGTGGATCCCATTTCATTATACGTAGCTGGCTATGTCTGCCCCCGCTCTCCAGTATTCTGGTTCTGGGGCGTGACATGGTTTAAGTGGTGGCCCATGCAGGTCTTGTAAATCAAGATATGTGAGAGTTTATCGAATAGATGTCTCAATCAGTACTCGCCCTTGATCTCTGCTCGTATCCTCTTGATTCCTGAAATTCTTGTCCTGATCACATACTTGTAATCATTGATCTGTCCTGGTCCTTCCTTATTGTTCCCATGTCGTCTTCTTCAGCGGCATTGAACCTGGACCTGCCGATCAGCAAGGCGGATCACCTCCCGTGGACCAGCAGCAACCAGAAGATCAGGCCCAGCACTCAGGAGCAGCCTCCCGAGTCGTCCCTACTAGAGGAGAGCCGCCAGTTCAGCCAGTCCAGCATGCAGAGCCTGGTGATGGCACTTTGGTGGGTCTCATCAGATCATTGTTGGCTTCCCAAGATCGCCGAGGAGACGCCTTGCAACAGGCAGTGGCAGATGCTCTGAACAGAGGTGGAGATCATGGGAACCGTGCAGCAAACAGTTTCAAGCGTCTGAACCCTCCATTCTTCAACGGCAGCGAAGATGCTATTGCTGCTGATGCATGGCTCTAGGATACTGAAGTCATTCTAGAGACAGCCAGAACCCCGGAGGACGAGAAGGTGGCCGTGGTGCATCTACAGTTATTGGATCTTCCCTGCAGCTGGTGGGCAGCACAGGCCGTGGGATTAGTGGCCCCTATTCCATGGGCACTATTCAGAGAGAGATTCCAGACTAAGTACTTCGATGCGGTGGCTCGGTACGATCTACAGACCAAGTTCACCAATCTGAAGCAAGGAGGCAGAACGGTCGACGGATATGCGGTCGAGTTTTCGAGGCTCAGTCGGTTTGCTCCCACCTTGGTGGCGACCGGGTTTGACAGAGCCCAGCGGTTCCAGCAAGGGCTCCACTTAGAGATTCTACTGGCAGTGGAACAGTTTGAGCATCAGACTTTTGATGCAGTGTTGAGGGCAGCTAGGAGGCACGAGTATACCTCCCACAGGATCGTGGACAGGACCGGAGGTCGGAAGCGATCTCACGGCCAGATGACCCAGTCGACAGCACCAGCCCCGGCAGTCAGGGCTTTGACAATTGGAACTCCGAGGCAGGCGGCCTCAGTGACGTCGGTCACGTCCCCTCAGCAGCAGAAGCAGAAGCAGTCTTCCGCAATGGACTGCACGCATTGTGGGAAGCCAGGACACGTTATTTCGGAGTGTCGTAGAGCGCAGGGATTGTGTTTGGCTTGTGGAGCACCGGACCACAAGATAAGGTCCTGTCCGAATAGAGCAGGTTCCTCCTCATCGGCCCAGACTAGTCCCTCGGTAAGGGGACCAGCCCCAGTCCAGCAGCAGCAGCAGTATCCATTGCCGAAGCCATTGCCGCCTCAGGTCCAAGTGTTTCAACAACAGTACCAGCCTCCGAGGCCGTTGCTGTCACTCCCCGATCCTAATAGACGTATTCTTTCATGAATTCTGTACATGGTATCCCGTATTTAGCATCTGCATAATTCTATTTATTATTATTTAATGGTTGCATGTAGTTTTAAGCATGTCATTAGTGGAATGGTTAGAGCATGTTTAGAGGTTAGGGTTTTCTTAATCCAACCTAACCCCTATTTATATTCTCTTCCTCACTCTCTCTCCTCATTCACTCCTCCATTTATTTTCCTCAACCACCATCCTTAGGCAAATACAACTTGCTCAAAAGTAGAGATTTGTGCATTTTTCATTTTAGATTTTTCCTTTGATATTATTTGTCTATATTGTTCTTCTCTTCATTCTCTACAAGTTTAGTTCTTGAAGTTTTTGATTTTAATGGCTAGTTTGGTGTAGATCTAAGTTTCTAAAACTAGGGTTTTATGTATTTAAATGGTTTTGATCTACCAAACTTGGTTATTTTCGAAAAACAAATTGTCATAGGTTGTAGAAAATTTGATTCTACACAATTTTGACCTTTGAAAAGTTAGATTTCGACTTGTTTTGAGGAAGTTATGGCCAAAACAATATTTGGATATTTTCTATGTCATCAGTCCTGGTTTTGGCAGGGACGATGAATAGTGCCGCTGCATAGTGCCGCATAGTGCCGAGCCGCATAAGAATGCTGCATAGTGCCGAGCCGCATGAGAATGCTGCATAGTACCGAGCCGCATGAGGATGCTGCATAGTGCCGCATAGTGCCGAGCCGCATGAGGATGCTGCATAGTGCCGCATAGTGCCGAGCCGCATGAGAATGCTGCATAGTACCGTATAGTGCCGAGCCGCATGAGGATGCTGCATAGTGCTGCATAGTGCCGAGCCGCATGAGGATGCTGCATAGTACCGCATAGTGCCGAGCCGCATGAGGATGCTGCATAGTGCCGAGCCGCATGAGAATGCTGCATAGTGCCGCATAGTGCCGAACCACATGAGAATGCTGCATAGTGCCGTATAGTGTCGAGCCGCATGAGGATGCTGCATAGTGCCGCATAGTGCCGAGCCGCATAAGGATGCCGCATAAGAATGTCGCATAGTGCTGAATAGTGCCGCATAGTGCTGAATAGTGCCGCATAGTGCATATTTTGGCTGTTTTTGGCTATTTTAAGTCCTATTTGGCTGAATTGTGGCCAAAATTTCTCCTAACTCCCAACATGAAAGTTGTAGATCTTTGTCTTGGCTTCAAGAATCTTCATGACTAGCGAGCTCTTCACACCCTAAGTGCATAGTACCTTCTTGTTCTATTTTTCTCTTGTGTTTTGGTCCTCATTCCTGATCTAACTTCTATGCGTATGCTGGATAACCCTATGTGTGTACTAAGGTACAATCTATGTGAGCATCGATGTGCTATCCTATGTGCTAAGTGTTCCTATGTGATACCTGTCAGTACCTCCAAGAGTCCAGTATTTATATAGCAATTGGTCAGTAGCAATGACGTGGCATTGTTGTGTGTCGCATTACACCAAGAAGGGGGTACATACGTATGACTCTATGAGCCCGTAAGGATCACTTCTTGGGGTACTCGTACAATGTACGACATATAGGGAAGTGAGCATGTGACCACGACATGAGAACTCCGAGAATAACCTAGGGATTAACTAGGCAACTAACTTGGTAGATGCATTGGGTGGGAAGAATCCCGAGATCGTGCCATACTAGCCACCCCAGGACCAGTCCTGACGTGTCGGGTTGGCCACCACGGATATGGTTTCACTCGCCTATAGCGGATGGCTATATCCGACTCCTACGAGCTATGTGTTATATGTTTTAGCGCGGTAGCCCTCCGGGGGACCGGTGCATAATCAATGTGCTATATGTCTTATGGTTTGGCTAGCCCTGCTGGGTTGACACGACCTGAGGATTCCTTTTAATCATTATCGCGGGGATAACTCCGCCAAATATAGAAAGCCGCATGAATGAATGGCCGCTTGAAAAATGACTTGACTGTGCCTTATAACTTCCGTTAGTAGCCAAGGGACATGGACTGTCATGGTGCGTGGTCCAACCCATGTCCTTGTTTGGTTGTTGGGTTGGGCTATCGTGCTAGGACAGGCTGTGGACCGAGGTTACGACCGGAAGCTTTTATTATTACTAGTATTATTATTATTATTTGCTTGGGCTTTATCTCACACTTTTGTGCTTCCTTGTGGTACTTGCTATTCGGGGCTGACCCCGCTGGTTTTGTTTGGCCAGATCTCGTAGCAGCGCTTGAGGATCCAAACTTCCTCCCCGACGTCAATGGTGCATACTATGAGCATGGCTGGCGGGGGACTCGAGTTGGTTTCTTCTTCACCACTCTAGTATCTTTACTTATGTTCTGGCGTTTAGCCACCGGCACCTGTTAGCCGGCTAATCTGGATATTTTGTCTTGCATAATTTGTAATTAAATCAGACTGCAGCTGAAAACAATTATGTACCTATGACTCTTTGGGCTAGCTAACTTATAAAGCTAGATCCCCATGATCATTTTGATGATGCGTCGGGGACGCCTTACTGCTTTATCTTATATGATCATTATTTACTGCTTCTTGTTTGATTGATTGAGACCTAGATGCTCTGTGAGACCATAGGAGACTTGATTGTAGCATGCACCCCCTTGTCTCTTGACAGCCACGATCGCCGTATGACGTTTATATACCTCGTATGGAGTAGCTGGCCTAGTCCATCTCCGTATTTCGGTACTGGGGCGTGACAAGGTTTTATTGGTGGCCCATGCAGGTCTGATTTTCAGACTTGTGGGGTGTTATTATTATAGGAGTCTCAATCAAAACTTGTTTCCTTTGAATCTCTTGCCTCGATTTCTCTTCCCTCATCTTGATTGATAACTTGAATTGCATCCTCGAATCTTCATCGTTCTGTCATTTAATATCATGTATCTTTTCCTATAGGGGTGCTTCATTCTCAGTAGCTGGTGAGGCCAACATGGAGGAACGTCCAGTAGAGCATGGCTCGACGGGGCAGCAGCCGGAAGGAATGCCTTCTCCCGACCAGATCCGAGTGGAAGTGATATCAGAGCCAGTGGAGCCGCAGGTTCTGGAAACTCCCGCAACCCCGGCGGTACCGGCAGCGACGACAGTACCTGATGCTGCAGCACTCCTGGAGGTCATCCGGGGATTCTTGGCCACTCAGCAGTGTCAGGTGGCAGCCCATCAGCAACAGCAGACCCAGCAGCAGGAACAGAATGTGCTATTGAATCAGAGGTTACAATTAGCCCTTGAGAGAAGTGTCAGAAATGATTCGGGAGCGTCAGGGAGGTTTTGCCGACTTAATCCGAGATATTTTGACGGCACGGAGGATGCCATCAAGGCGGATGCATGGCTTCAGGATACTGAGGCCATTTTGACTGCAGCTAAGGTTCCCGCAGAAGAGAAGGTTGACCAGGTCAGACTGTTACTTCAGGATCTCGCCCGCGACTGGTGGGCATCGGAAGAGGTTGGAATGAGGCGTCATGTTCCTTGGGATAGCTTCAGTACCAGATTCAAGGCCAAGTACTTTGGTGTGGTAGCGCGGTATGAGCTACAACAGAGATTTATCAGTCTCAAGCAGGCTGGTAAGACGGTGGATGGATATGCAGCAGAGTTCTGCAGACTGAGTCGGTTTGTACCAACGATGGTGGCTACAGAGCCAGAGAAGGCTATGAGATTCCAGCAGGGACTTCATTTGGAGATTCTACAGCTAGTAGAAGGGCACGACTATCAGACTTTTGACGCCGTTTTAACGGCTGCTCGGAGGCATGAAATCACCCAACAAAGGTTGGTGACACGACATGGGGGCCAGAAGAGGTCACATCCCCAGAGTAGGGGCGGAGGAGCAGTGCAGCGAACATCGGCGCCAGCACCCGGCATCCGTATTCATGAGTCAGGAGCGCCGCGGAGGATGGCAGTATCAGAAATAATAGTACCAGCTCGGCATCAGCCGTAGAGGAACCAGCAGCAGCGCCAGGGGGCGCCCATTGGATGTACTTACTGCGGTAAGGGAGGGCACACTAGGGATGTGTGTCGTTCAGCTAACGGATTGTGCATGAGGTGTGGCAGTCCAGACCACAGGATTGCCAATTGTCCTATGATGCAGAGGCCAGGAGGGCCAGTTCAGCAGTTTCCGGCGTTGCCAGCTCCGGGGGCAGCATCGAATCGAGGACCAGCATTGGCCGTAAGACCGCTAGCCCAGCGTCTACCGACACAGGCTCAGATGTTTCGCCAGGCGCAGAACCAGGAAGGCCTGCAAAGGCCACAGCAACAGCATGGTCGAGGAAGGCAGCACCAGGGAGCTCAGCAAGGCCAGGGCCAGGCCTTCACCTTATCACTGGAGGATGCACTAGCTTCAGGCGACGTGGTTGCAGGTAATATTTCTGTTACCTCTTTTCCTGCAGTAGCATTGTTTGATTCGGGGGCTACCCACTCTTTTATATCTGTACGATTTGCGACACGTATTGGATTGGAGTTCGAGACATTGCCAGAGAGGATGAATATACTCACTGGTAATGGGCTCGTAGGAGTTAGCAGGGTATGCCTAGTGTGTCCGGTCGTAGTGAGTGGGCGATTATTGTCCGCATCTTTGATTGAGTTTCCTATGGGCAACTTTGACGTTGTCCCAGGCATGGACTGGTTGAGAGACAGTCATGCGACTATAGATTGTCGGAGAGGTAGGGTAGTATTTAATGTACCTGGCATTGAGGAGTTCGTCTTTGTTCGATCACTGGAGGATCGACCCAAGGGCATCATTACAGAATCATTGGCAGAGCAGGAGCAGATTCCAAAAGTGGTTAGAGAGTTTCTTGATGTATTTCCAGATGAGCTTCCAGGTTTACCACCGGTGAGGGATGTGGAGTTTTGCATTGAGTTGAATCCTGGGACGGAGCCTAAAGTCGGCAGAGTTTACAGGATATCGCAGTCAGAGTTGGACAAGTTGCACCAGCATGAAGAAGAACTGAAGGCGAAGCAGTTTATCCGAGACAGTGAATCACCCTGGGCAGCACCGGTGATTTTAGTACCCAAGAAGGATGGATCGACGCGAATGTGCATTGATTACCGGCAGTTGAATGCAGTAACAGTGAAGAACAAGTATCCATTACCAAGGATTGATGACTTATTTGATCAATTGAGTAAGGCCTGCATCTTCTCTAAGATTGATCTTCGATCTGGATATTATCAAGTGAGGGTCCGGGAGCAGGACATACCTAAGACAGTATTTAGATCGCGGTATGGACATTATGAGTTTCTGGTGATGCCATTTGGATTGACTAATGCCCCAGCCGTGTTCATGGACTTGATGAACCGCATCTTTCTACCCTATTTGGATAAGTTTGTAGTAGTGTTTATAGATGACATCCTCATTTATTCCAGTAGTGAAGAAGAACATGAGAAACATCTAAGGACAGTTTTGCAGACCTTGAGGGAGCACCAACTTTATGCGAAGCTTAGTAAATGTGAGTTTTGGTTGGATCGTATTTCGTTCCTGGGACATATTATTTCTGGAGCAGGAGTGTCAGTAGATCCGAAGAAGGTTAAAGCAGTAGAGAATTGGCCAGTTCCGAAGACGGTAGCAGAAGTGCGTAGTTTCTTGGGATTGGCAGGTTATTATCGGAGGTTCGTGGCAGATTTTGCCAGGATTTCGGCACCCTTGACGCGTTTGACGCATAAAGATGTAGAGTTTGTTTGGTCAGCAGAATGTCAGACATCATTTGAAGAGTTGAAGAAGAGATTAATCTCAGCCCCGATCTTGACACTTCCAGTAGGATCGGAAGGGTTTACAGTATATTGTGACGCATCCGGGAAGGGACTTGGGTGTGTATTGATGCAGCATGGTAAGGTGATAGCATATGCATCTCGACAGCTTCGGGACCATGAAAAGAACTATCCGACCCACGACCTGGAATTAGCAGCAGTAGTATTTTCGCTTAAGTTATGGAGGCACTATTTATATGGGGATCGAGTAGAGATTTACACTGATCATAAGAGCTTAAAGTATGTATTTACCCAGAGGGACCTGAACATGAGACAGAGAAGATGGTTGGAGTTACTGAAGGACTTTGATGTAAATCTTCAGTATCATCCAGGCAAGGCGAATGTGGTAGCAG